>JAJJMC010000825.1:0-10141 GCA_023531435.1 Papaver californicum | reverse complement strand
TAGATAGAAAAGTAAAAGAAGAGATCTTTGATTATTTCTCGTCTGCAAATATCCAAATTTTTATGCCTAATACCCCATAAATAGTCCGAACTGTATACGAACAATAATCAATTTTAGCTCGAATGGTTTGTAGGGGAACCCTGCCTTCTCTGATCCATTCGACACGCGCAATTTCTTTTCCGTCGATACGTCCTGCAATTTGTACTTGAATTCCTTTTGTATCTGCTTGCTCAGTTAATTCAATAGCTTTTTTCATTGCCTTTCGAAATGAAACTCTATTTTTTAATTGCCCAGCTATAAATTCGGCAAGAATATTAGGGTCTCCATAGGGTTTTGCAATTCTTGTAATAGCAATGTTGAGTTTTCGGTTCACAGAATTAAAACCTTTTTGTACATTGATCTGTAATTCTTCAATTCCTCTCGGTTTACCCTCTATTAACCATTTTGGAAATCCCATATAGATTATGACCTGGACCAGGTCGATTCTTTTTTGAATCTCTATACGCGCAATTCCCTCTACACCCGAAGATATTCTCATATTTTTTTGTACATAATTCTTGATACAATCCCGTATTTTTTGATCTTCCTGTAGACCCTCAGAATAACTTTTTGGTTGTGCAAACCAAAGGGAATGGTGCTTTTGGGTTGTACCAAGTCTAAAACCAAGTGGATTTATTTTTTGTCCCATACACCCTCGCTTTCTTCATTAGCCCATTTTAGTCTTTCGTGCTCTACCATACATAGATACCTCTCTCTAACATCCGTATATTTATCTATATATACATATCCCGTTTTTCTTAACCATATGAAATAGTCTTGATCTTTAGATATATCTTTCAATACAATAGTTATATGACAGGTGGGTCTTTTGATCGGATAACTACGTCCTCGAGCTCGAGGCTTTAACTTTTTCACAATAGTACCCTCGTTGACTTCGGCTTGACTAATGATTAAATCTGTTTCCTTGAAACCCATATTGTGACTAGCATTTGCTGCTGCTGAATAAACCAATTTAAAAATAGGATAACATGCTCGATAAGGCATGAGTTCTAGTATCATAAGTGTTTCCTCGTAGGAACGCCCACGAATCTGATCGATTACTCTTCGTGCTTTGTGAGCAGACATACATATATGTTGACCTAAAGCGGATACTTCCACATCTGGGTCCCTCTTTATCATAAGGTTAACCTCCCACTAATGAACGACGAGCACCCATATTAACTTTATTATTATTAACATTAACGACGAGATTTATTATCGCTTCTCGCATGTCCCCGGAAATTTAGAGTAGGTGCAAATTCTCCCAATTTGTGACCCACCATACGATCTGTTATATAAATAGGCAGATGGTCTTTTCCATTATGAATAGCAATTGTATGGCCGATCATTGTGGGTATAATGGTAGATGCCCGGGACCAAGTTACTATTATTTCTTTTTCCCCCCTGATGTTGAGCTTTTCAATTTTTGCTAATAAATGATTAGCAACAAAAGGATTTTTTTTTAGTGAACGTGTCACAGCTAATTACTCCTATCTTTTTTTCTTTTGTAAAGACGAAGAAACATATTCTCGATTTTCTCTCCTATTTAGTACGTCGACGAAGAATCAAACTATCACTATATTTATTCCTTTTTCTACTTCTTCTTCCAAGCGCAGGATAACCCCAAGGGGTTGTGGGTTGTTTTCTACCAATTGGGGCCCTTCCTTCACCACCCCCATGGGGATGGTCTACAGGGTTCATAACTACCCCTCTTACTACAGGACGCTTACCTAGCCAACGCTTAGATCCGGCTCTACCCAAACTTTTCTGGTTCACCCCAACATTACCCACTTGTCCGACTGTTGCTGAGCAGTTTTTGGATATCAAACGGACCTCCCCAGACGGTAATTTTAATGTGGCCGATTTACCCTCTTTTGCAATCAGTTTCGCTACAGCACCCGCTGCTCTAGCTAATTGTCCACCCTTTCCAAGTGTGATTTCTATGTTATGTATGGCCGTGCCTAAGGGCATATCGGTTGAAGTAGATTCTTCTTTTTGATCAATCAAAACCCCTTCCCAAACTGTACAAGCTTCTTCCAAAGCATACGGCTTTCTGGATGTATATAATGATATCTAGACAGATGGATCTTATATGAATCGTATGATGAAGTACCACATGAGTGGATATATTGGAATCCAAATCTGCCGAATCACTCATGTTATGATCTTCTACATCCTAGGTCTCCCCGTTCCATCATCTGGCTTATGTTCTTCATGTAGCATTCAGACCGAATGACTCTATGAAATTACGTCGATATTTCCACATATTACGGGTAACGTAGGAGACATCTCTATTTTTCCCCGGGGGTAGAATTACCACTGCTTAGCTTTCAATTCGCCTCTGACCATCAAATGAAATGTGAATAACCCGTCCTCCTCTCTTTGAAACAAGGGGCGCTTCCGGTTCTGTCGGTGCTTCAAACAATTTTGTCTTCTCCATATTACCATATCTCTAGAGTCAATAATTTTATATGAGGAACTACTGAACTCAATCACTTGCTGCCGTTACTCTTCAGTTTTCTGTTGAGGTCTATCCCGTAGAGGTACTCAAATTGGATCAGTGATTGATTTCTAGGTTTCGTCGTAAACCTAATTGGTTACTTCCAATTACGTAAATCAATGGTTCAAACCGCACTCAAAGGTAGGGCATTTCCCATTGAGATAGGAACTTCTGTACCAGAAACAATGGTATCTCCAATTATAGCCCCTCTGGGATGTAAAATATATCTCTTCTCACCATCCCCATAGTGTATGAGACAAATGTATGCATTTCGGTTGGGGTCGTATTCTATGGTTACGATTCTACCAGATATGTCTTTTTCATTCCGTCGAAAATCTATTTTACGGTATAGACGCTTATGACCTCCCCCTCTATGCCTTGCGGTAATGATGCCTCTGGCATTACGACCTTTACCACAATGACGCTGTCCAGAGATCAAATTATTTCGTGAATTGGATTTCACTTGACTGTCTACGGCCCCATTGCGTGTGCTCGGAGTAGAAGTTTTGTATAAATGTATCGCCGTGTTATTAAGTATTTTTTTTTAAGTTCTTTTCTTTCTAAGAGGTGGAATAGAATAACCCGGTTGAAGCGTAATGATCATACGTTTGTAATGCATTGTATGTCCCATAGGTCCCATTCTTCTACCCTTTCCCGGGAGTCGATGACTATTCATAGCTATTACCTTGACACCAAAGAAGAGTTCGACCCAATGCTTTATTTCTGTCCTAGTTGATCCTGATTCGACATTAGAAGTATATTGATTGTTCCCCAATAACCGAATACTTTTGTCTGTAAATACTGCATATTTGATTCCATCCATAAATCCATTTTCTTCCCTATGAGTTCCAGTATTGATAAGAATTCTAGTTCTTACTGTTCATATGTTATGGTATGAATATACCATACCAATTCGTTATGTATGGATGATGAGATTCCATTGATACAGAGCCAATTCCAATAGACTTATTGAACGTTCCCATTGGCGTGCATCCAGCAGGAATTGAACCTACGAATTTGCCAATTATGAGTTGGGCGCTTTAACCATTCAGCCATGGATGCTTAACAGGGATCATCGTACATCGTGAATAACCAAATTCCAATTGAAATGAAATCTTTAGGAGGAATCAATGAAACAGGAATCAATGAAACGACATCAATTCAAATCCTGGATCTTCGAATTGAGAGAGATATTGAGAGAGATCAAGAATTCTCACTATTTCTTAGATTCATGGACCAAATTCGATTCAGTGGGATCTTTCACTCACATTTTTTTCCACCAAGAACGTTTTATGAAACTCTTTGACCCCCGAATTTGGAGTATCCTCCTTTCACGCGATTCACAGGGTTCAACAAGCAATCGATATTTCACGATCAAAGGTGTAGTACTGCTTGTAGTAGCGGTCCTTATATATCGTATTAACAATCGAAATATGGTCGAAAGAAAAAATCTCTATTTGATGGGGCTTCTTCCTATACCTATGAATTCCATTGGACCCAGAAATGATACATCGGAAGAATCTTTTTGGTCTTCCAATATTAATAGGTTGATTGTTTCGCTCCTCTATCTTCCAAAAGGGAAAAAGATCTCTGAGAGTTGTTTCATGGATCCGAAAGAGAGTACTTGGGTTCTCCCAATAACGAAAAAGTGTATCATGCCTGACTCTAACTGGGGTTCGCGGTGGTGGAGGAACCGGATCGGAAAAAGGTGGAATTCTAGTTGTAAGATATCTAAGGAAACCGTAGCTGGAATTGAGATCTCATTTAAAGAGAAAGATATCAAATATCTGGAGTTTCTTTTTGTATCCTATACGGATGATCCGATCCGCAAGGACCATGATTGGGAATTGTTTGATCGTCTTTCTCTGAGGAAGAAGCGAAACATAATCAACTTGAATTCGGGCCAGCTATTCGAAATCTTAGTGAAACACTGGATTTGTTATCTCATGTCTGCTTTTCGTGAAAAAAGACCAATTGAAGTGGAGGGTTTCTTCAAACAACAAGGAGCTGAGTCAACTATTCAATCAAATGAGATTGAACATGTTTCCCATCTCTTCTCGAGAAACAAGTGGGGTATTTCTTTGCAAAATTGTGCTCAATTTCATATGTGGCAATTCCGCCAAGATATCTTCGTTAGTTGGGGGAAGAATCTGCACGAGTCGGATTTTTTGAGGAACGTATCGAGAGAGAGTTGGATTTGGTTAGACAATGTGTGGTTGGTAAGCAAGGATCGGTTTTTTAGCAAGGTACGGAATGTATCGTCAAATATTCAATATGATTCCACAAGATCTATTTTCGTTCAAGTAACGAATTCTAGCCAATTGAAAGGATCTTCTGATCAATCCAGAGACCCTTTCGATTCGATTAGTAATGAGGATTCGGAATATCACACATTGATCAATCAAAGAGAGATTCAACAACTAAAAGAAAGATCGATTCTTTGGGATCCTTCCTTTCTTCAAACGGAACGAACAGAGAGAAAATCAGACCGATTCCCGAAATGCCTTTCTGGATATTCCTCAATGTCCCGGCTATTCACGGAACGTGAGAAGCAGATGAATAATCATCTGCTTCCGGAAGAAATCGAAGCAATTCTTGGGAATTCTACAAAATCAATTCGTTCCTTTTTCTCTGACAGATGGTCAGAACTTCATCTGGGTTCGAATCCTACTGAGAGGTCCACTAGAGATCATAAATTGTTGAAGAAAGAACAAGATGTTTCTTTTGTCCCTTCCAGACGATCGGAAAATAAAGAAATGGTTGATATATTCAAGATAATTACGTATTTACAAAATACCGTCTCAATTCATCCTATTTCATCAGATCCGGGATGTGATATGGTTCCGAAGGATGAACCGGATATGGCCAGTTCCAATAAGATTTCATTCTTGAACCAAAATCCATTTTTTTCTTTCTTTCATCTATTCCATGACCGAAACAGGGGGGGGTACACGTTACACCGCGATTTTGAATCAGAAGAGAGATTTCAAGAAATGGCAGATCTATTCACTCTATCAATAACCGAGCCGGATCTGGTGTATCATAAGGGATTTTCCTTTTCTATTGATTCCTACGGGTTGGATAAAAAAAAATTATTGAATGAGGTATTCAACTCCAGGGATGAATCGAAAAAGAAATCTTTCTTGGTTCTACCTCCTATTTTTTATGAAGAGAATGAATCTTTTTATCGAAGGATCAGAAAAAAATCGGTCCGGATCTCCTGCGGGAATGACTTGGAAGATCCAAAACCAAAAAGAGTGGTATTTGCTAGCAACAACATAATGGAGGCAGTCAATCAATATAGATTGATCCGAAATCTGATTCAAATCCAATATAGCACCTATGGGTACATAAGAAATGTATCGAATCGATTCTTTTATGGAATTCAAAGGGATCAAATAGGAAATGATACTCTGAATCATAGAACTATAATGAAATATACGATCAACCAACATTTATCGAATTTGAAAAAGAGTCAGAAGAAATGGTTCGATCCTCTTATTTCTCGAACCGAGAGATCCATGAATCGGGATCCTAATGCATATAGATACAAATGGCCCAACGGGAGCAATAATTTCCAGGAACATTTGGAACATTTCGTTTCTGAGCAGAAGAGCCGTTTTCAAGTAGTGTTCGGTCGATTACGTATTAATCAATATTCGATTGATTGGTCCGAGGTTATCGACAAACAAGATTTGTCCAAGTCACTTCTCTTTTTGTCCAAGTCACTTCTCTTTTTGTCTAAGTCACTTCCTTTTTTCTTTGTGAGTATCGGGAATATCCCCATTCATAGGTCCGAGATCCACATCTATGAATTGAAAGGGCCGAATGATCAACTCTGCAATCAGTTGTTAGAATCAATAGGTGTTCAAATCGTTCATTTGAATAAATTGAAACCCTTCTTATTGGATAATCGTGATACTTCCCAAAAATCGAAATTCTTGATCAATGGAGGAACAATATCACCGTTTTTATTCAATAAGATACCAAAGTGGATGATTGACTCATTTCATACTAGAAATAATCGCAGGAAAGACTTTGATAACACCGATTCCTATTTCTCAATGATATCCCACGATCGAGACAATTGGCTGAATCCCGTGAAACCATTTCATAGAAGTTCATTGATCTCTTCTTTTTATAAAGCAAATCGACTTCGATTCTTGAATAATCCACATCACTTCTGGTTCGATTGTAACAAAAGATTCCCTTTTTATGTGGAAAAGGCCCGTATCAATAATTATGATCTTACGTATGGACAATTCCTCAATATCTTGTTCATTCGCAACAACATTTTTTCTTTGTGCGTCGGTCCAAAAAAACATGTTTTTTTGGAGAGAGATACTATTTCATCAATCGAGTCACAGGTATCTAACATATTCATACCTAACGATTTTCCACAAAGTGGTGACGAAAGGTATAACTTGTACAAATCTTTCCATTTTCCAATTCGATCCGATCCATTCGTTCGTAGAGCTATTTACTCGATCCCAGACATTTCTGGAACACCTCTAACAGAGGGACAAATAGTCAATTTTGAAAGAACTTATTGTCAACCTCTTTCAGATATGAATCTCTCTGATTCAGAAGGGAAGAACTTGCATCAGTATCTCAATTTCAATTCAAACATGGGTTTGATTCACACTCCATGTTCTGAGAAATATTTACCATCCGAAAAGAGGAAAAAACAGAGTCTTTGTCTAAAGAAATGCGTTGAGAAATGGCAGATGTATAGAACCCTTCAACGAGATAGTGCTTTTTCAAATCTCTCAAAATGGAATCTGTTACAAACATATATGCCATGGTTCCTTACTTCGGCAGGGTGCAAATATCTAAATTTCACCCTTTTAGATACTTTTTCAGACCTATTGCCGATACTAAGTAGCAGTCAAAAATTTGTATCCGTTTTTCATGATATTATGCATGGATCAGATACATCATGGCCAATTCCTCAGAAAAAATTGTGGGCGATTCTTCCACAATGGAATCCGATAAGTGAGATTTCGAGTAAGTGTTTACATAATCTTCTTCTGTCCGAAGAAATGATTCATCGAAATAATGAGTCACCCGTTCCATTGATATGGATACATCTGAGATCACCAAATGCTCGGGAGTTCCTCTATTCAATCCTTTTCCTTCTTCTTGTTGCTGGATATCTCGTTCGTACACATCTTCTCTTTGTTTCCCGGGCCTCTAGTGAGTTACAGACAGAGTTCGAAAAGATCAAATCTTTGATGATTCCATCATACATGATTGAGTTGCGAAAACTTCTGGATAGGTATCCTACATCTGAACTGAACTCTTTCTGGTTAAAGAATCTCTTTCTAGTTGCTCTGGAACAATTAGGAGATTCTCTAGAAGAAATACGGGGTTCTGCTTCTGGTGGCAACATGCTATTGGGTGGTGGTCCCACTTATGGGGTCAAATCAATACGTTCTAAGAAGAAATATTTGAATATCAATCTCATCGATATCATAAGTATCATACCAAATCCCATCAATCGAATCACTTTTTCGAGAAATACGAGATATCTAAGTCGTACAAGTAAAGAGATCTATTCATTGATAAGAAAAAGAAAAAACGTGAACGTTGATTGGATTGATGATAAAATAGAATCCTGGGTCGCGAACAGTGATTCGATTGATGATGAAGAAAGAGAATTCTTGGTTCAGTTCTCCACCTTAACGACAAAAAAAAGGATTGATCAAATTCTATTGAGTCTGACTCATAGTGATCATTTATCAAAGAATGACTCTGGTTATCAAATGGTTGAACAACCGGGATCAATTTACTTACGATACTTAGTTGACATTCATAAAAAAGATCTAATGAATTATGAGTTCAATAGATCCTGTTTAGCAGAAAGACGGATATTCCTTGCTCATTATCAGACAATCACTTATTCACAAACCTCGTGTGGGGCTAATAGTTTTCATTTCCCATCTCATGGAAAACCCTTTTCGCTCCGCTTAGCCCTATCCCCGTCTAGGGGTATTTTAGTGATAGGTTCTATAGGAACTGGACGATCCTATTTGGTCAAATACCTAGCGACAAACTCTTATGTTCCTTTCATTACGGTATTTCCGAACAAGTTCCTGGATGACAAGCCTAAAGGTTATCTTATTGATGATATTGATGGTAGTGACAATATCGAGATTGATGCTAGTGACGATATCGATGATGACCTTGATACAGAGCTGCTAACTATGACGAATGCGCTAACTATGTATATGACGCCGAAAAAAGACCGATTTGATATCACCCTTCAATTCGAATTAGCAAAAGCAATGTCTCCTTGCATAATATGGATTCCAAACATTCATGATCTGTATGTGAATGAGTCGAATTACTTATCCCTCGGTCTATTAGTGAACTATCTCTCCAGGGATTGTGAAAGATGCTCCACTAGAAATCTCCTTGTTATTGCTTCGACTCATATTCCCCAAAAAGTAGATCCCGCTCTAATAGCTCCGAATAAATTAAATACATGCATTAAGATACGGAGGCTTCTTATTCCACAACAACGAAAGCACTTTTTCACTCTTTCATATACTAGGGGATTTCACTTGGAAAAGAAAATGTTCCATACTAATGGATTCGGGGCCATAACCATGGGCTCCAATGCACGAGATCTTGTAGCACTTACCAATGAGGCCCTATCCATTAGTATTACACAGAAGAAATCCATTCTAGACACTAATACAATTAGATCCGCTCTTCATAGACAAACTTGGGATTTGCGATCCCAGGTAAGATCGGTTCAGGATCATGGGATCCTTTTCTATCAGATAGGAAGGGCTGTGGCACAAAATATACTTCTAAGTAATTGCCCCATAGATCCTATATCTATCTATATGAAGAAGAAATCATGTAAGGAAGGGGATTCTTTTTTGTACAAATGGTACTTCGAGCTTGGAACGAGCATGAAGAAATTAACGATACTTCTTTATCTTTTGAGTTGTTCTGCCGGATCGGTCGCTCAAGATCTTTGGTCTCTACCCGGACCCGATGAAAAAAATGGGATCACTTCTTATGGATTCGTTGAGAATGATTCTGATCTAGTTCATGGCCTATTAGAAGTAGAAGGCGCTCTGGTGGGATCCTCACGGACAGAAAAAGATTGCAGTCAGTTTGATAATGATCGAGTGACATTGCTTCTTCGGTCCGAACCAAGAAATCCCTTAGATATGATGCAAAATGGATCTTGTTCTTTTGTTGATCAGAGATTTCTATATGAAAAAAACGAGTCGGAGTTTGAAGAAGGAGCCCTCGACCCGGAACAGATAGAGGAGGATTTATTCAATCACATAGTTTGGGCTCCTAGAATATGGCGCCCTTGTGGCAATCTATTTGATTGTATCGAAAGGTCCAATGAATTGGGATTTCCCTATTGGGCCAGGTCATTTCGGGGCAAGCGTATCATTTATCATAAAGAGGCTGAGCTTCAAGAGAATGATTCGGAGTTCTTGCAGAGTGGAACCATGCAGTACCAGACACGAGATAGATCCTCCAAAGAACAAGGTTTTTTTCGAATAAGCCAATACATTTGGGACCCTGCAGATCAAGAGATGTCAAAGGGGCTTCTTACTTCCCAAACAAAGC
>JAJJMC010000822.1:28140-96209 GCA_023531435.1 Papaver californicum | reverse complement strand
CGTTTGCGGCAAATCGTTTTATTTTATGTGTACTTTCATTATTGAAGTCTGAACAAAACCCCTCTATTTTCTTTCTTTTCTTTATTATCCGCAGCATCAAATAGACTCGTTATAATAGTTTTTTAATAAAAAATCATTAAAATAACTGACGTGTCCGATAAATCCTTCCCTTTAGACACGCATAGAAATCTCTGAAATGGCGTGTCTAATGAGCTAAAATTTAGGCCACGCAGGATAATTTATGAATTGGTGTGTCTAATAAAACTACCTTTTAGACACGCGGAGAAATATATATATTGGCGTATCTAATAAAACTTATCCTTTAGACACGCTCAGAAATCTCTGGAGTGGCGTGGAAAATCTATTGCACACGTCAAATTTGCCACGCCAAAATTGTTTCATGTGTCCATTGATTTAGCTATAGACGCGTTCATTGACAAACACAAAATGGGCGTTGCTAAATGGTACCTTTTGGACATGTCATGCTTAACGTGGTTTTTAGTGGACCTAATAGACACGCTAACTGAGTGTAACGTGGCTGAATGTGTCAGTAATAGACACGTAGTGGCGTGGCTACATCTACGGTTTTAGATATATAGCCACGCCAAAAATCAAAAGAGTGTTCAAAAAAAAAAAGTGGCGTGGCAAAAGACCATCTGTGTACTAGTACCGGTATGTTCTGTGAGTCGGGTTGATCCTAACCACGTATTCGTAAGTTCGACATGTTAACTTAGGGTTATCTTCTATATATCAAAATCCACAAAATCCATTTACAACGGTGATGTGTTGCTATTTGTGATTAAATCGTCTTAACAGTTACGGATTAAGACCTAATAATGTAGAATTATTATCGCAAACAAGCTATCCAATTGGCCAGTTAAACAACTCGAAAACAATCCATGGTCATAAATACGATAAAAATCAAGCAATAAATCGATATGGAAATGTAAAATTAACTCACAAAATTGATTAAGACTTTATATCACATAGTTTTGAATTCACCCCTAATCAATATGCAAATTAGCTACACATTTTGGAGTTTATGTTGCAAAGTAATATTAATATGAAAAGAAAAAGACTAAAACTCAATCCAAACCGAATAATTCAAAAGTCTTCGGCTGGTGGGAACAAGCAGCTGCTTGTGGTGATGGAACCGTGTCATTGTGTTATGGATAATGGAGTGGGTGATGCGAGAGTTGATGGATGTGCACTGGACAGTAGAAGTAGACTTCCTCAAATAGCTGGGGATGGTTGATGTTTCCACTGGTGATGGATGGTAAGACTGAGCTCCTGGCGGGTATGCAGATTGGTGATTGATGCAAAGTGGATTGGTGAATGTGGTATGCTGGTATGGTCTTCAATATGAAGGCAATGGAAGAAGGTGGTAGCTGTGTAGTTTTGGAGAGGAGCAAAATCTCCTCTATAATTGAGACACAAGCAGTGGTAAAAGGTCCCTTTATTGTAGCATTTAGGTCTTCTTTTATAGCTATCAAATCTCATATACATCCTGCAATATCGAAATAGATAAAAACCCACATTCCTAATTCAATTTAAACTCTCATTCACCTCTTATCGGGGATTAGTGGATTGAGAATTATAGGGAGTTTCAGATAAATCTTAAATCTCATGTTAGTCGTTAGAGACTTTGAAAGAGTCTCTTAAACACCCTTGTTAGTGAATAAAGATTTTATTTAAGTTCCTGAAAAATTCTCAAAAACTCTTTGTTATTGGTTAGGGATTTCTAGAAAGTCCTTTAAATGCTCATGTTATTAGTTATCAACTTGAAAGTAATGGATTTGTAATTTTGAAAGACTTTGAGAGACTTTTATGCAAAAATAGGCATGGCAAAAGTCTCTCCAAAATATGTGATATTTTGGGAGACTTTAAAACTAGTGTTAATATTTATTTATTTATTTTGCAAGTGTCTTTTTTTTTCTCTTATGTATCGAACTTTTAAACTAATGATTAATCAAGCTATATTGTATTATCCTTAAATAAACCATTTTTTACAACTATATTAACATACTAATCATCCATAATATATTACCTATAACTTGCTTAACTATATATAAGACGAGTTATTAGAAAAAGACATAATTTTTCTTAAGGAATCTAAAATGCGTGGATTTTTAATTAAATTTGGATTGTTAAGTACCATGTGAAATTTTTCAGTGATCATGGAATTTGGGTTATTTTATACGAACACATGCATGGACAATATATATTGTATTATTTTCAGTAGTCTTAGTAGAATGTGCCACGATGAAGAAAAACGGAAAAACCAGTCCACCAGGTGATTATATATAGTGATTAGAACTAGGTTGTATGTATTGGATAATAGTCTCACATGGGCTATCAACAATTCCTATGTGGTTTCTTGGATTGCTCCCCCAGTTGATTTTTTTCTTTAAATAAATGATTAAAACAAACCCACTAAGATCACATTTATGTCTTTATAAATCACAAAAGCTCCCTAAAAATCCACTATTTAGTTTCTGTAAATCACAAAGACTCTCTAAAACACTTCCATAAAATCACTTGAAATCTCTAGATTTCTAGAGAATCTCCGAGAGTCTCTCAAATAAAAAATCTCTAAAAATCCAAAGAATTCTCATTTGACTACACCTTGTAGCCTTTAAGTCTTCTTTTATAGCTGTCAAATCTCCTATGCATCCTGCAATATCGAAATAGATAAAAACCCACATTCCTAATTCAATTTAAACTCTAATTCACCTCTTAATCTCTCACCATTCATCGTCATATTCAACGACAGAAACCTCAATTTTTGACCCTGTTTTCACGGCACTAACACAAACCCAAATCTATTCAAACTCGTGCAACTGTTCCTTGTTCTTTATAACTTCTAAATCGAGTCCCAACTTCTCCAAACACGTCCAGTTCAATCACCACGGATCCAACGGCACAATCCATCAGAACAATCATCAACTGCACTTCTAAGAGCGTCCACAATGACTTGAGGGAAACACGGACCAAAGAGTGATATTAGTCGATGGTCCGGAAAAAGCAGCCACAGCGGGACGAGTGAATGTAGTCTTTAGTCCGGAAAAAACACAGTTGCGGAGTATATCTGAGAATTTTTCTGGACTAAACTGGGTTTAGTCGAGCGGTGGTGTAGGTGTCCGGCTGATTCTAAGCGGGTGTGTAGTGAAGCGCTTGATGCCAGGCGTTATTCTAGCACAACGCTTGAAAACACGGGCGTAACCAAATCTTCTCCTGATCAAGCGCTCACCTAAGATTACACCTGATGGAGCGTGCGTCTAGGATCACGCCCACTAACAGGAGGTAACCAAATCACCGCCCCATTGAAGCGTAACGCTAGAATACCGCCCATGTCCAAACGTAATGCTAAGGCACCGCCCAACAAGGATCGTGCGTCTGATGCTCCTCCTGGCTAATATGATTTGGTTACGCCTGATTTTGTTACCGTTCTGATTTATTACCGTTGATCAACGGCTATAATTTGTATTCTGATACACCTATAAATAAATGAATTTATATCTTTCATTCCCATTTCAAATCCACAGCTTTTATATTTCATAGAATTTTTATAATCTCTCGTTTTCATAATTATGGCTTACGAAAATTTTAGGCTTAATGCAGAGAATTTTACCGTAGAGGAAGATTTATCCATATGTCGAAACATAGTATTACATTATCCAACAAGGGGTCATGAACGTCGAATGAATGGTTTAATGAGCATGGAATGGTTAGAACATATCCATGCTAACTTTTGTAATGAAACCGGTAACCCCAATAGCCGGAACAGAGCATGCCTTTTTTGTCGATATATGGAAATAACAAGGGCAGTACTAGAATTTTCTACTTTAACCGTTTAGGTGAATGAAAGAAGAATTATAGATGAAATTGATGATGAATTTGTTGCCAGATCTCAGGAGGAATGGAGAAGATGGAAAGGTTCAGATTTCAGGTACCAACCTCATTTCGAGATCCTAAGGGTGATGGAAGAATACAACCCTTTTGTGTTGATTATTCTCCGAAGATGTGAAGAACGTCCTCCCGGGCGTCATACGACCCGTTGAAGGTTTGATAATAGGTTTGCTTAAGTGTTTAAGTGTAATATACTGATTTATTATATTTCATTTCCTTTAATGTTACGCGATGTATGCCTTTTCGATTCAATGAAATGATTTTGCGTTCAACTGTTTTACAAAAGCAATTAACTAATACACTCACATTTTAGGACTAATCAAATGTGGGCACTTTAGTCATATAATAAAATATATTGATAATACATGAGCTAATAAGTAGACTTAAACTCAATTTCATAGGTTACGGCTGCACTTAGCATGTGCAGCAAGCCTTTAAGCCCCTAGGTGCCCCTAGCGGCCGAGTTGTGTCTCGGGCGGGTTTACAAGAGATTTACCCACAAAACCTATCCATAGGATTTACAAATTGTTATTCCTCACCAAAATCTGACCATAAGTGTTTGATCAAGTCATTTCGCAAACGAATATGAGTATCTTTGTTGTGTACTGCACTTCGGCGTTGGTCCACTCTCATTCTCGAAAGTTCAGCAGTGTTATGTCTAGAAATATTTACCGGTGCATCGTGGCTGCGTTGATCATACTCATGCGGGAAATCACCGGGTAAACGCTCATCCTCCACTATCATATTATGTAGAATGATTACAGTTTTCATTATATATGCTAGTACGTCAGGATTCCACATTCGGGATGGTTGCTTGGTGATTGCAAATTGATTTTGCAGTACACCGAGCCTCGTTCTACATCTTTTCGGCAACCCTCTTGCATTGCAGAAAATTTTTGTTTCTTCTGGAAATCTGGATGTTTAATCGACATCACAATAGTAGCTATCTCTGGGTATATTCCATCACCAAGATAATACCCCATATCGTACTGATGTCCGTTGACAACAAAGTTTACATCCGGTGCTTTCCCGTTGATAAGCTTTTTAAAAATATATGAACGGTTCATCACATTTATATCATTGTTAGAACCAGGCATACCAAAAAATGCATGCCAATACTACAGATCATATGACACCACTGCCTCCAGGATAATACTTTCACTACCTTTGTACGCAGTGTAAGAACCTGATTCATTCGATGGGCATTTATCCCATTTCCAGTGCATGCAATCAACACTACCCAACATCCCCGGAAATCCCCTTTCCTTGTTCTCATTAAGAAGCAGTTCAACATCACACTTAGTTGGTGTGCGCAAATATTCTTTCTCATACAAATGCACTATCGTCTTACAAAACCTACGAGTTGCTTCCAAAACTGTGGTTTCTCCGATCCGTAAATACTCATCTATTGCATCGGCCGCACATCCATAAGCTAACATTCGTATTGCTGCAGTAATTTTTTTGCTGAGGGGTTAATCCAAGAACACCACAAACATCTTTTTTTTGAACAAAATAATTATTTACATCTACGACATCTCCCAATATACGGTTGAATAATTCTCGCCGCATTCTAAATCTTCTACGAAATACATGAGGAGGAAACGTCGGGTTTCTGCAAAAGTAATCTTTTCATAGAAGTTTTGCACCATCCTCACGCTCTCTTGGTATTATGATACGAGTATGTGGTCAGTTCATACTTGAAACAATCAATACCGCAGTGACTGCTTGGTTATTTTGGGTCAATGCAAGTAAACCTTCTTCTGATGAGTACAAACTATTGTTATCATTATCACCAGATGAAGAAGAAGAAGAAGAAGAGGAAGAATGAGGAGGAGGAATAGAAGAACAAGAACCATAGTACTGATTGTTATTTTGATAGTAAGCCATTTGCTTATTGATGTTTGTATTTTTGGTTTGTATAATTGGAGAATCGAGTGTTCAATTTATAGGCAAATTAAGATAAGACTTTGAGTTTTCATATGACCAAACACGGTTGGTATTTTAATGCAAAAACAGAGTTCATGCAAGTGGGGTGAACAAACGCATGAGAGATATGAAATATCGGTTGACAAGACAATACCAAATGACCAAAACGACAAAGGAAAAAAATACAGAGTTCAGGCTAGTGGGGTGAACAGACGCATCAGAGATATGAAATGTCGGTTGACAAGACAATACCAAATGACCAAAACGATAAAGAAAAAAAAAGAGTTCAGTCTAGTGGGGTGAACAGACGTATCAGAGATATGAAATGTCGGTTGACAAGACAATACCAAATGACCAAAATGACAAAGAAAAAAGAAACAGAGTTCAGGCTAGTGGGGTGAGCAGACGCATCAGAAATATGAAATGTCGGTTGACAAGACAACACCAAATGACCAAAACGACAAAGAAAAAAAAACAGAGTTTTGAATTGACATTACAAAACAAATATAAAAGATAAAAGAAAAGATTACAAATATCTTAGGAGATGAAAACAGAAAGCAGGTTGAAGACAACGATAATGTAAGAAAAGTAATTTGAAAAGACAATTCAAATCTGACAAAAGAAAAAGTTTTATGTTCAACTAACAATTCAATGCTAATGAATTACTACTCTTCCGTATCTTGATTCCCGGACGCCAAGCGTGGGGGCATAAACGGAGGCAAAGATGATCTGGAATTATAGTTACTTGATTGCATTGTTGATGATGATCCCTGACCCATGGTATTCCACATCGGTGGTGGCATAGTTTGAGCATGCGTGCCAAACCCAATGGGTGGTTGTTGATGAAGAAATTGGGCAAGTTGTGAGTTCAACATGTTGTTTTCATTTTGTAGACCCCGTATTTCTTCATCTTTGGCCATGAAAAAGTCCATCCTCTCCTTAGTTTCATTTAACGTAAAGTTACGAAACTCTTGCGTAAAATCAGCATAATCTTGAACTAAACCATAAGCCTCGACCTGCTATGAAAAAATTAAAATCAAATTCTCAACCATTACTATATACTAAAATCAAATTTACAGTGGTTTGTTGTATACTTACGTATGACAATTGTTGTTGAGGCGGAATGGGTACATGTTCACGAGGAGGTTGGATGTTGTGTTTAATACGGTCACAAGCATAACCGTACGTTTCAACCTCCCAATCGACTTTGGTGGCATATTTCTACAGGTTAGTTACATGTCGCCAATACTCCATATACAGATCATAGCTAACGACACGTATTAATTCACTTGTAGGGACCAAACAGTTTTCCCTCATCTCCCAGCATCGTCGTTGTTCAAGTTAGAAATAGACTAGGAAGGTTTCTAGGAACACTCCATGTTTGATGGTATTGCCTCCAACACCGACCTTCGAGATACATGTTATTCTTTGAATAGAAAATTACAATAAATAAATAAACCAATCAATTAACCGAAATTCAAAGAAAATAAATAACATTCCTATGGAAATAAATTATAAACTCACAGTGCCTAGCCAAGAGAATATAACCCTTTTCTCTGAGAGCTCTATTTCTTTCCGTCCAATTTCAGTATCCAGGACCATGACCGCAGATTCCCAAGGTTGCCAGGTCACATCGTCTACAGACAACTGATTAAGAAAAGTCCTTGAACGAACAATATCAATATTCTTCCTCCGTGTTCCCTTCCACCGACAACATCTAGGCCACGTTGATTCACTTTCAGGCGTTGGGTTCTTTGGCCGACAAATGCCCAGATATTCGTACCCCCAAAACTAGAATGTCAAGGCAACCAATGGAATAAATAAGTGAGCAAGAAATAAAATTTAAAAGAATTATAAATAATTCTAAGAAATTTACCTCTAATATTTGGAAGGGTCCGGCTAATGACTTTTGTCCCCTGCCAGATGCGGCGAGACCGGAATACAATTTCGAAAATGCAGCACTACCCCAGTCATAATCGTTAACTGTATTTAGATCCTTAAAAGCAGCTAACCATCCAGCATCAATATAGGTTTTTGCATTTGAAAAGAAGAATTGACCCAAAACATACATATAAAAGGCTTTGGCCACTCTATCAGGAAGTACGTTATCATCGTTAGCCGCAACCAACGTTTGTGGATCAAAATATGTGCTCAAAAATGCAATCGTAATTGCATCTGAAACCCATTGGTTGAGAATATGTTCTGTTCTACAAACCTCACTATCTTTAATTTCAGGAAAAATATGCGCCCTGACATATTCAAATTGGTACTTCCCCGAGTCATACGGAATAGGACTACCAATACCAATACTAATTCCTGTCAACATTACCCAATCAAGGGGTGTGAACCCAAGCTCACCAAACGAGAAGTGAAAAGTGTTCATGGTATCCCAAAAATGCTCAATAATGTAGTCAATAAGTGCATGCGATGAATCTACTACATCCATGGTAAGTAATCGGTCTCATCCTCCCTTTTCAATAATATATTTGACCCTAGGGATGTGTTTAACAATACCTGCATAGGTCTGAAGGACCGATTTGAGGGAACCACGATGTGAAGACTTGAATTTGGTGTCGTTTGCTGGAGGCGTGACCCTCAGTATCTTCCACAACAGTATAGTTATCCAACCCGGGAACCTCTACCCTTTCTTCAGTAATACGGTATTTATCTGAATCCTGGACAATTTTATCCTTCTTGTCCCTCTTCCTTCGACCAACGAATCTGGACGTCACACTGCTCGACATCTGGGGAAACAGTTCATACAAGATTAAAAATCAAGAGTAATCCTCACAATGCACAAATATAAAAATCTACATTAGTCAATAAATCAAGGAAAAACATAATAATTTCATAATTACAAAAGTAATTATCTAATTAGATAATCATATGTACCAACATACAAAAATCAAACATTTTTGAACAAAATTCATGATTCACAAAATACTCCAATATCAAAGCCTCAATTGTACCAAAAATCATCAAAAATTCCCCAGTTATATAATTTCATACACATAGGTTTTAAAACATAAACATTCCTAATTCCAAAATTTTCAAGATAATCTAGTCAATTCATCATAAAATTAACCACAACCCAACTCAAATTAAACAACAACTTAATCAATTTTATCTTCAATTCAACAAATTATCATCAATTTTTTATACCCAATTTACAACATCCATAAACCCTAAAAATTATCCCAATTCCATAATTACAATTTCTAAAACCTAAATATCTCTATTTCATAATCACATGTTTAATCATTCAACATATATAAACCAATTTAATTAACAAAACATAATAATAAAACATAATCTAAATTTAATTTACAAAAATTAAAAGAAATTACCTTGATTGTTATAATACCGCTTGGATGATGAGCGGAGCCTCAAAAACGTAGGCGGGTCTTTGTGGGATCGTTAGTGAAGAATAGGGTTCACAAGAGGAGGAGACGGAAGAGGATTGCACATGAAAAGATTAGGGTTTAGGAAAAAAAATAGAAATTGCGGCTGAAGAGGAAAGGAGGGTTGATGGGGCGGGCCGTTAACACCGCCCGTCTTTTTCATCTCACATGCTTCTCTCGCACACCACCCACTCGATCAGGCGTAATACTGGCGCACCACTCCATCAGGTGTTTGTCAAGTAAACCGCTCGTCTCTTGGGCGTGCGTCTAGGAGTGCGTCTAGGATCAGGCGTAATGTTTTGTTCCCGCCCAACATCAAGCGTTCAGCTAGACGTCCGCCTCACGCAAGCGTTACGCTAGACAACCGCCCGTCTCAACAAGCGTTACGCTAGACAACCGCCCAACAACAAGCGTTATACTGGAACACCGCCCGATCATTTTTAGTCTCTAGTCCGTTGTTTTTGGGCCGGACCAAAGAGTAAAAGTTTTACTCTTTACTCTTTGGTTTTGATCCAACCATTGTGGATGCCCTAAGTCTCATCACCTCTACTTCTTCTGGGTGACCCACAGAACCAACCCGAACTTAACTTCTTGGCACCAACAACTCTAATTCCTGACCTAACCCTTGTGAGGACTCACAGTGGCAACAGTCTCGGTTCAAGGAGCTGCAGTGAAACTAATTATTCACTCAGGACTTTTTACAAACAACTTGTGCGGAGCTTGATGGTGGTATAGAACTTAACTTGCTGATAATTCTTAAACGCCTTTAACTCCTTCTCTGCAGTTAATCAACATCCAACATACGCAAATTATTCAAACATTCAATCAATATAATCATATCAAACCCATAACATCAAGTTCTCTTCATCATGTCTTGTCTGAGTTCTATCCATTTACGTTAATAAACCCATCTCTCTATTTCTCACGGCAAACCCAATTAACAATCACTAAACCCAAATCTCCTTCACTGATTTCTTGTTTTGAATCTCTTTCCAAAGCTTCAATTGCTTATTGTTTTTTTTTCTTCACAGTCAATCAATGGCAACAACCCTCTTCAGTTAACGACATTACATACCGCAGACTCATCTCCACTCTCATTCACTTCATTCTCGTTGTTGCTTTCTTCTCGGCTTCAAAAATATTCCAATCCTCACCATACTCGATCATTTTTCATGTCCTGCAAGTCCAATTTCAATAAAACCCCAGCTTTGTGTTCTTTACTGCCAACCTTTCATCTATGGAAGCACAAAACACTCTTGATTCAACATCAACGCACATCTCCTCTAGTTATATATCGATCGGAAAATTTCATAACCCAACTTCCATTTCATGTCTTGTTCTTACCTAAGCTCGAACAAGAATACCCATGTTCTTCTTAACCAAAACCTAACCATCTCTATCTATTTCACGGCTCTCCTCTGTAATTGAACCACAAAGTCAGAGCAACACTCATACTTTGAATTCAACACAACCCATTGGACCTTGTCCTAAGTGAACTCTAAAATTCACTTTAAGTTCTCGGCAAACAACCATCAAAGCCATGGCTGGTACTAAGGAAAGGAATGCAACGACCCACTCTTGAAATGATGAAGGAACTCAACCAAATTGTCCCGCTTCCAACATAGGTTTCTAAAAAAACCCAATCTTCTTTGCACTTTCCAGTATACACACTTAGAAATAGTTCACCTTATTGGACTATAGCTTTTATTAGGCTTTTGTACTTCACGTTCAGAATTTTCTCAAACAGTAAAAGAAAAGAGTAAAAGAAGCATGGATGCCCTGTAGTTTTGTCTCTAACTGCCGCGATGAATCCAATTATCACTAGATGGCCGTGGAACGGTTGGGTCCGATTTAATATTGGATTTTTTACAACTATTTTATAATTTCTTCCAATACATTGATCATTTAAATTATTGTATTCAATTATGAGTAAATTACAGTTAGTTTATAATGCAATTGAAAGGAATTAGAAAATCAAAAAATCGAAATGGTTACTAAAAGCTTTTTGCAATCATTTCAGGACTTTTTGTAACTATGTCAAACTCTTCTTTTTCTTTAAACTACACCAATTTTGAGCGAAATTTTAAAGCTAAACAATAAGTTATGTATTTAATTTTATTATTTTGGTTTTAATTTAAAAAAATATGGTTTAGATTTGGAGATATTGTAAGAAAAGCAAGATTGAAATAGTTGTTATAAGGTGATTACATTTTAGCTCTCATTGTGAACATATAGAAGGACCCCCTTCGGTCGTCCAACAATCAGCTCGGATTCTCTTATTTCATGCAAATTTATTTTATTGTACATACAAACATAAAAAACAAAGGTAATATACATATTTATAAGAAATGATATTAGAATTAGGTGTTTTTAAGCTCCTACCAATATCCAGATGAGGAAAACGAATAATATCGTTCGAGGTAGTATGAATGGTCGTTGGTACTCGTGTAGAGAGTATCACTATCTCAGCCGGTAGAATAACGACTTCACCATAAACTAGTGAATACGGTGCAACTTTTGAGTTTCGCTTGGAGACTCGATAACCCCAAAGTGCCAGGGGTAGCTGTTCGTGCCATTTTCTATGGTGATCATGGATCGTCTGGCTTAGGATTTACAACAGAGTTTTGTTTGTGTCCTTCGCTTTCCCATTACCTTCGCTTTCCCATTACCTTAAGGGTAATAAGGATTCGATGTGTGCAACCAGAAATTATATTGGTCGAGTAGGTCTAACAAAACGACTTTTGATTGTCTGATCTAATGATCATTGGCGCTCCGAATATGAGAATAATGTACTTTTTAATGAGTGATGCTATATTTTCGCATGCATAGTAACGCAATGGGATTTTTTCGACCCATTTAGAGAATTATTTTGTTGTTGTAACGATGTACTTATTACGCCTTGAAGAGTTTTAGTTTATCGTCCCGATTATATCAACTCCCCGACTATGGAATGGCAGGGAGTGACTATTCTGTGTAGCTGCATGTGAGGAGCGTGAATTAATATTTCATGTGTTTGAAAGGGTAGGTATTTCTTCACGTGCTCCGCGTGTTGATCTCTATAGTCGGCCGATAAAATCCCCCTTCGTAGATTTGGAAAAAGAGTTTCTGCATCCTCTGATGTTCTTCTTCATGAGACTTCATCATTGTAATGATCGCTTATTCGCTGGACAAGCACCTTAGGACTGCGTTTCCATAGCTCCTCATGTACAATATCCCTTCGTTCATTAAGAACCTTCCTGATTTCCTCTTAGGAAGTCGATTATGTTGAATGTAGTCTATGTATGATTGTCTCTAATTTTCCTTTGTTACCAAGCGGGATTCTGCCGGTTGTGGCGGTGCTTGAAAATCTTTGCAGTTGTGTTGTATGGCTGGTACTTGAGATACCATATTAGGCCAGTAAATAACCAACCTTTAAAGGCGATGATAGAGTTGCACGCTGCCTGTTTGTCCGTATAGTTCATCCTGCATACGACTTATTGTCTCTTCTGCCTTTCTTTTTCTGACACATCTTGCCAAGGCTCCCCAATGTGATCTATAGTAAAGTGTTCCTCATTCAACTAAGAATTGCTTTAGTATTTTTAGTGGGTCGCCAACTCTCATTTTGTTTTAACAAGATTCCTCCATGTAGGTCTTCCTCCAATTGTTTACTTCATCGAAAACTTCGTATTCTCTCCAGGAATTTGGTAATTATCTCCTTTTTACCGTCATAGTTCCTTTTTCCTCGTCCTTTAACTGCATTTTGGCACCAAGTGTGTCCAAGGCGTCCGCGTGATGGTTGGAATTCCTCCTTGTAAGGCGACAAGTGTGCTTCCTTGACTTGAAAGTCCTCGTTAACTTGACTGGTCACGAGCTTGGAGTCCCCTTTAACGTCTATCGAGTCCAAATTGAGTTCTTTTCCAACCTCAACCCCAAGATAAACGCTTTGTACTTGTTGATGGTGGTTTTTTGCTAAAGGAGAAAATCGTAAAAATATTCTTTCTGGTCTGGTATCAGAAATATAAAATCTAGTCATATTTGTATTCCACAAGGAAATTAAGAATATGTACTAATAATAATAGGTACTTATACCTGCGAATTTACATACCTATATATAGTTGTATGTGCGTTTCACCCATGGATTAAAATAGTAGCGTCACTAGCGGTTTGGTCCATAGAAGCTCTTGCCTCCTCATCACCTTCTTGTTCTTTCTCGTCTTCACCCTAAAACGCCACTTTAATAAGTTAGATTGCTCCAAACACATGAATTCAAATACCAGTTACAAAATTTAGATCACAAGTGAATTTATGACATGATAGTTCACCATGAAATATTCATGAAAGGGGTACATCGTCCAAAAGCAGAATAAGATGTCTTCACAACAATCATGTCAGGAACGGTTTACACTACGTTGTACGGGTTCAAAAATTGCGGGATAACGGGTGAATAATTAAGGGGTGAGTTATATACCAAATGTTTTGCATATATATCTACGACAATATACTAAAATGGCATCTTATTATGAGAAATGGTCTAGGAGATATGGCCTGGATACTAGAATAAGTGCAACCTGAAAACTATCAGAAATTTTCTCGAACACTTACTGTACATCCCGTTTGACCGACCAAACGAGCTCCAAATCCAAATTTCTTTTTGATTAAAGATAGCCGGTCTTTATGTGATTCTAAATTAGGGTCAATCATCAAAAATGGACATCGTATGAAGATTCTACAATGTTTTTACTAAAGTGTTTGATGTCGACAAAGTGGAACGAAATTCTTAATTCACCCACGAGTGTTATTCATTCCACCATTCAAATGATACGAACATACAACTATGAGGCTAGGGAAAAGTAGAGACTTACTTGGTAATAGTATGGAGCTTTGGAGGATTAGGCTCTCCCTCGCTCAAAGTCATCATCATCCTTCTTGGTATCAGATCACACATGGAAATACAAAGATGTAGCATCAAAATTGTGCTCACATACCAAGTCAGCTAAACAAGATGGCCAAGTGGACAGCTGTCTGCCAACCAAAAAAAATTCAAGTTATTTACTTCACAAATATGGATTAAAGTATATTAGTAAAAACAAGTTCGTTTCTCAGGGAGATATAAGTTGTTAAGTATTTTTGAATACTTATGTAAACATGGGGGTTTTGATTGTAACTATAACTAAGATATACTAAAACAAATATATTAAAACGAAAATCAGAGATAAAGAACACTGGTTAGAGGTTTCTTCTTATATGGTCTATTTTTCCCATTACAAGTTATACTAAATCCAATATTCAGTTCCTCAACATATATGCATACGAAGGAATACAGTAAACCCACTTACATGGGATTCATGGGTTGATCAATTCTTACTAGTATGGGGGATGAGCCGCTGAAGTCTACTCAGGCCACTAACTCCTTTGTTAGTGTACGAACCCGAGGGACCGAGACAATATCGTAATTGTCATCCTTCAATGTGCAATTTATATTTAACACTACCCTTCCGTAGGGTTTAAAATAATAATAAAGTCCAAAAATGTCCAAAGTCCCAAAAAAATATCAAAAAAATTACAGAATAAATTAAATCCTAATACAGTTTATAAAAATAAAAACAATAAAAATAAAATAAATAAAAATAAATAAATTTAAAATATTCTTCTTCACTCTTTTTGGATCTTATCTTTTTCTTTCCTTATTGGGCTTTTGCTCCTTCTTTTGGAACTTTTTCTTTCTTTCTTTAGATTTGCTCCGAATCTGGAAACAATAAAAAAAATACCAAAATACGTAAAAAAGAACAAATAAAAATAAAATAAATCCAACTCTAACCTAAAATAAATAAATAAAATATAAAAACAAGTCCTCGGCAGAGGCGCCAAAAACTTGTTCATTTCAGAAAAATAATAATTTTAAGTTCGTTCTACGAGACTTGTGAAGATTTGTTTTAGACCTAAATTTTATTTCTAAACATGCAGATTTTTACAAAGGTGGATATCAGGATTAAAGATAACTAAGGCTATGGATTCCACTACTATTCATGATTAATTTATCAGTATTATAAAGATTACATTTATTTTAATCACCATTTAAGTCTTTTTTTATTCATAACTCACTATTAATCAGACAAACTCTTAAAAATTATTTATAGTCATTAAGTATAGATTGTCAAATAATTTAATATAAGCATAACCTATCAAATTGAATGACAAATTATAAGCGCATAATTTATACATTTTTATCACCTTATTTTTATTTACTGGAACTTGTTTTTGTACTAATAACCATTAATTTTTATGTTTTGCAAATTTTATTAAACAAAAGCTCGACGGACTAAAATGTGGAAATTTGTCCGTAAAATGGAGAAAATGATAACAAATACGTTGAAGTGCTTCTTCCTATTGTAGCATGCATGTGTTACTACCTTTCATTAGTAATCTATGAAAATACGGCATAGTACGTTGCATCGTGAAGCATCGGATCCTAGCAAACGAAATCATTTACAAGATATTAATTAAAATAAAAGGAGATCTGGAAATATTTTGTTAAATGAAGAAAATAAATAAAAAAAAAAGAAAATAAACAAAAGAAGGAAAAACATAAAAGTGTTACCTAAGAAATCCATATATGTACCATACATGGGATATTTTCTTACATATATGCACAAATGTAATATACTACATTAATGATATGAAGATATTGAGAAATTAATGGTGTGGTATTAAAGAATATATAAATAGAGGTGGAAGCAGATGAAAAGGGGAGTTCATTTTTCTAGTTCACATGAGCAATAGTTTAGTTTAAGATTTTTATTTTTATTTCTCTTTCTTTTTATTTTCTTTTCTTTGTAATGGAGTAATCTCTCCACTGGGGTTGAAGATGAAGGCAATTATTTTCTATAAGAAATTATGGTGGTCTCTAATAAATTATTGTTTTGGATTTAGATGTTTTATTAGTTTCTCTTCAATAACAACTTCATAATTTAATCGTTTTTGAATAGTCTTCCGCTATTGATTTTTTATAAACGAAGGAGATTATACTGTTTTGGTACAACAAAGTTGTAATTATTATTTTAACTGTAATATTTTCCGAGACATGAGATTGGTTTTAATGTTGTCTTGAATTATATATGAATAATTTTTAGAGATGGATGAGTGTTTTATATAATTAAATTGGTGCAATCCGAAAACCCTAGTTTCCTTTAATTTGGTTATTTGTTTATCTTATTAGTTTAATATTTTTTAAATACATTTATTTATTTTATCATTTTCGCATAATTTAATTGTAAATTAAAAGTAGCAATTAATTAGTCTTTTTGGACGACCCGTACTTGCATACTATCCGATTGATATTCGTACACTTGCCTATCGTATTAAAATCCCACCAAGTTTTTGGCACCGATGCCGGGGACTATTAATTTGTTATTTTAATTTATTTTAAGTTTTGTATATATTAGATTAGTTTATATTTTGTAATTTATTTTTCTTCCTTTTATTTTCTAGATTTTATTCTTGAAATTTTCTTATTTTTGGTGTGCATATTTTGTTGGAAATTAAAAATAGAAAGCAGGATTTGCTAACAAAGGTAAGTAAATATCTTAGATTTTATTTAATTTAATTGATTTTATTTATAAATAATTAGGTTAAGAAACTTTCTTTTTATTTTTAGTTAGATTTTAATTGTTGTTATCTTATTTTATTTTCCTTTAAAAAAAAAAACACGTGCACACACCATATTGCATCGTCATACTACCGAATTTTAGGAAAACTCGTGGAAAAGTACGTTGAACCTATGTCGTTGGCCTTATGGGAGTTACCATCCGAAATTCAGCAAGCCTTAGCCTCGTACCTTTGACCATTCTTTGACTGTAGGTATATTTTACTAAGGTAACCTGGGCTTACCTATTTTAGTTGAACCTGCATTTGCACGTGCACTAATACAAAAATAAAAATGTTGAACTGCTATTATGAGGACCAATACAATGCATATCTGAGTTTCAAAATGGATAATATTCTTACAATGACCATAGTGTGGATAGTACTTGGGACCACTACCAACCCTCTGGAGGTTATGGTTCATACCATGGTGATCCCAATTACTATCCGCACGCGCATCAGTCATATCAAACACTTTCAAATGTGTCAGTTCATAAATTTTGGAACCAAACCCGAATATTTTAGGAAATTAGAATCGACACCATTCTTCTAAGAATGACCACCAATCTCATATACTTCATTATGGTCAATTATATAAGTTAAATACGATTGACTTCAAGGATCCACAATTATTTCGATTATTATTATATGATTCGTAAATTGTGACTAATCCTTTCTTGATCTGGCTGAAGATTTTAAACTTAGCGCTCTATGGGAGGCAACCCATATGCTTCTGGTACACGGTGCTGGTAATATCTTTCCATATCTCTTTATTATGATCATTATTAATTTTTGTTCATGTTATTATTCATTTATCTTTAGAACATCGAGGACTATGTTCAGTTTAGGTTTGGGGGTAAGGGAGAAAAAATAAATTAAAATTTTTTAAATTTTTAGTTGTACAAAAAACTCCAAAATCTAGAAATTTGTGAACAATTCAGGATGATACTAACCATTCTAAGTAGATGGAAACAAACCTCTTGGTTGTAGGAGTTGAGGGACACAACTAAATGGTCTATTCATAAATAAAGAAAAGACAGAGCTCAAGTGTTAGAAATAACATGATAGTCGTCACCATATCTCGAAGTCGTCACCATATCACGTTCTGTTTTTATTTTTACAACTTTATGTGTTTCTCCAAGTGATTTGGTGGGGCACTAGTATCGCCATTCTGTCGCCGCTAGGATGAAGTATAGTGATTGAGATCAAGCCCCATTATTTAATTGAACTTGACAAATAAAAAAAATAAAAATAAATCGAGTATTGGCATTTGGATAGCAATATGTGTGTGTTCTGCCTGTCTTCATCGCCTAAGCAAGCGTGGAACACAGGATCCATGGGAACTATCATGTAATCTGATGAAAAGGAACATGTGCTTGGATTCAAAAGATATAATCATGTTGTCGATGCATTCATAAAAAAAATAAAAAATAAAAAATAAAAAATCGACCGTTGGGGCCCTTGTATATATCAGTTGAGTTGATACTAGAATTAGGATTCAGACCAGTGGGTAGGTATCTCAATCCATTAGGGTTCATCTTAGCATGATATTCTGGGAAACACCGTTCACCTTAGTCAACATGCGCACACTTCTATCTCCATATCCATCTTCTTAATCTATTCATGTGATTGTGGTTTGTTAATTCCGAGTATCGTGGTCCATTGTACGACTATCTGAGTAGAGTTTTGTTTTCTTATATATGAATGTTAGTACGCTTGAGTGCAAACTCGTGTAGACAATTGGATTCAAAACAAGGTGATTCCTCTCATAGCCAAAGAATTTAGTAGCCAACTAAATAGCATGTTTATTGTCTACCCTCAATCGTTCACAAGTAGCTAAAATTTGGAGTAAAGGTTTTGTGGGTGTACTTGTAAACCCTCACGAGAAAAAACTCGTCCACTATGGCCACCTATAGGTTTAAAGACTTGTTACACATGCTAAGTGTAGTCGCGATTCCTGCGAAAGTGAGTTGGAATTTTTTATTTCATTTTTAGGTTAGTTTTTCATTTTAGTTTTGCTCGAGGACTAGCAAAATATAAGTTTAGGGGTATTTGATAAGCGCATAATTTATACATTTTTACCATCTTATTTCTATTTGTTAGAACTTACTTTTGTACTAATATCATTAATTTTTATGTTTTTCAGATTTTATTAAATAAAAGCTCGACGGACTAAAATAAGGAAATTTGCCCGTAAAATGGAGAAAATGACAAAAAATACGTTAAAGTGCTCCTTCCTATTGTAGCATGCATGTGTGGCTATCTTTCATTGATAATCTATGAAAATGCGACATAGTACGTTGTACCGTGAAGCATCGAATCCTAGCCGACGAAATCATTTGCAAAATATAATTAAAATAAAAGGAGATTTGAAAATATTTTATTAAATGAAGAAAAAAAAAAGAGGGAAGAAAATAAACAAAAGAATGAAGATCATAAAAGTGCTAGCTAAGAAATCCATATACTTGTCATGTAAGAGATATTTCCTTACATATATGCATAAATGTAATATACTACATTAATGATATAAAGATATTGAGAAATTAATGGTGTGGTATTGAAGAATATATAAATAGAGGTGGAAGCAGATGAAGAGGGGAGTTCATTTTTCTAGTTCACGAGAGCAATAGTTTAGTTTAAGATTTTTATTTTTATTTTATTTTCTTTGTAATGGAGTAACCTCTCCACTGGGGTTGAAGATGAAGGCAATTCTTTTCAATAAGAAATTCTGGTAGTCTAATAAATTATTATTTTGGATTTAAATGTTTTATTAGTTTCTCTTCAATAACAACTTTAAAATTTAATCTTTTTTGAATACTCTTCGGTTATTGATCTTTTATAAGCGAAGGAGATTATACTAATTTGGTAAAACAAAAGTTGTAATTATTATTTTAACTGTAATATATTCTGAGACATAAGATTGGTTTTGATATTGTCTTGAATGATATATGAATAATTTTTAGAGATGAATGGGTGTTTTATATAATTAAATTTGTGGAATCCGAAAACCCTAGTTTCCTTTAATTTGGTTATTAGTTTAATATCTTTTAAATCCATTTATTTATTTTATCTTTTTAATATAATTTAATTGTAAATTAAAAGTAGCAATTAATTAGTCTTCGTGGACGACCCGTACTTGCATACTATAAGATCGATAGTCGTGCACTTGCAGTATCGTATTAAAATCCCATCAAGTTTTGGATGCCGCTGCCGGGGACTATTAATTTGTTATTTTAAATTTCTTTTAATTTTTGTATATATTAGATTAGTTTAGATTTTATAATTTATTTTTCTTTCTTTTTATTTTCTAGATTTTATTCTTGGAATTTTCTTATTTTTGGTGTGCAGATTTTGTTTGAAATTAAAAATGGAAAGCAGGATTTGCTAAAAAATGTAAGTAAATATCTTAGATTTTATTTAATTTGATTTGATTTTATTTGTAAACAATTAGGTTAAGAATCTTTTATTTTTAGTTAGATTTTATTGTTGTTATCTTATTTTATTTTAAAAAAAAACATGTGTACACATCATATTACATCGTCATACTATCGAATTTTAGGAAAACTCGTGGAAAAGTACGCTGAATCCATGTCGGTTGCCTTACGGGAGTTAACAGCCGAAATTCCACAAGCCTTAGCCTCGTACCTTTGACCAGGCTAAGAAATAATTAAGAAAATTATTAACAAAAATAAATCTAAAAAACAGTTATTGAGTGAATTAATAATAATTTAAAATAAATTAAATCATTAAGAAATATTACCCAAAAATCATGTAGTAGATAGCTTTCTCCATGGCTCAAAGTGTTTTAAGAAGAAAGAAAAAAAAGAAAGAAAAGTAGCACAAAAATTTGCTATGTTGTATTTCAATTGCAAAGAAGAATCTGTCGTAGTTCTAAAGTATCTTCTTTTGTTACTCTAAAAAATTGAATAGATCACTGCCAAATTAATGACAGTTCTACAGTGCAGAAAGAGAAGAAAAGGCAACGGTCCTCTGCGACAGTTTTAGAGTGCAGTTTCATCTTCTTCTTCCTCTTTTCTCGCTAACACTGCAGAGAACTTTGAAACTTCTTTTTCTTTCAATTCTAATCTCTCGACCTCCCCTCCTCCTCTGTCTATCTTATCCTATTTATAATACCACCTCCAGATCTAGAGATAACCTCAATAATCTTCTTACAGATCTGCAAATATTCTTGGATATAATTTTCTTTATCTTTAAACAAAAATCTCGATCAAACTCATTGATGATCTTCTTCTTGTTGTTACTTCGTTGTTCGAATAATATTTGGATAGTATGGGAACAAAATCAAGAGAAACAGAAAAGAAAATCCATGTTTCCCGAGATAAAATATTCTCTATGAATTCTCTCTGATAACTAAATATGACCGAGATTTTGTTTGATTTCCAAGACTCCAATCGTATGTGAACTCTTATGTATTAAGGCAAGGGAATAGTCTTGCCTTAAAACCTTAAAAACCTCCCAAAATATTTATTTTCAACCTTCACTGTTTGAGAAAGAAATTTCCCGCTAATTTTAATTTTGAATTGAGAAGAAGGAGGTGCATGTATCCAAAGTGAGGGTGCCTTTATCAACTGGGGTGCCCTTATCCAAAACGAGAGTGCCTTTAGCATTTTCTATGTCAATTTTCCCACAAAAGTTTATTTTTCAAAAAATACCTATTAACATATAAAAAAAACCTATAAGTACAATAACTAACAATATATTAATATGAGCTCAAATAAGACACCTAAATGTGTCTATTGTTTATACTTGGAAAATGGCTACCCATTGATAAAGGGAGTCATCTCGATTATCTTGGGAACTTGGTGAATTTGGTGACTAAGCCCAAATCCTTAAAGGCATATCCATAAAAATACGAGGATAAGGAAGAAATAAAAGGAGAAGCTAAGGATAAGGAAGAGAAAATGACACTCTTGTAATATAAGGGAGTTTAGGAAGACATGTGTTAGGAGAAGATATAGAAGGAAAGTTTATAAAAGGAAAATGAATAGTACTACGAAAGGGTTTTTTCTCTCTGACCTCACTAGGAAAGGTGTAGTCCCTGATGTGCCTTGGATAGGTTTCCCATTTACCATTTTAACCTAAAACATTTGGTGACCACAGTTGGAGACTCGTCTCTTGTCCAACAGGATGCACCCAGAGAACATTGTTTCGATCGTGATGAGCAGTCAGTCGGATAACGATGGCGTGATATTAAAGGAAGGACAGGGGAGTAATGACGAGTTGACAATGAAGGCCATTTTCAAAGATCCAATTGTGCAGACAACTCATGCGAAAAAGGAGCGAGCGATGCCTGATAAAAACAAGCAGTAGAAAACGGGAGATGCGCCCCAGCTAAAACAAACTTTGCAAGACATAAAAGTAAAAATGGAAGAACATGCTTAGCGTCAACAAGAACTTAGAAAGCTTATAAGACAAGTCGAAGAAGCGGAAGGAACGACAGTCAAGGAGATATCAAAGAAAGTAGCTAACGGAGAAGGGTCTTCACGCGGAGTTTCACAGGAGGCAATTGCTAAATATTTGGAGGAAAACTACCGAGTGGCAAACATCTCAGTCAATTCTTATTGACACTGAACGCATACTCATCTGATGGGAAGTTATGCTTGAGAGAGTTCCCCAAGTCATTATCGGATACGGCTTTCACCTGGTATGATAACTTAAAATCAGTGAGCTGATGAGTGTGTAAACATGTCATATTTACATCCTAATTTATATTTATTTGTTCTCTATTTTATACATTTCATAGTTTTTTTTAGTTTTGCAGTATTTAGTGAATAAAGCTTGACTGGACTAAATACGGGATTTTATCCTAAACTTGATGAAATACCAGAAGTGGGCCTAAATTGCTTTCTTAAAACATGGATGTACATGGCATATGTGATGGTCAAACGGACTAACTAAGTCAAGCTAATTATTGGAAGGAAATAATCTTTGGCAAAGTCCAGCTGGTCCTGTTAATAATAAATAAGAGTATAATTTTGCTTCTTGTTTTACCAATGATAATGAGCTACTACGTCACAAAGTTGATATTTAGGTATGACTTAATTAACGTGTGAAATATGATGAAGAGGGAAAGAACTTTTTAAATAAGTGGGTTATACATCCCATTTGATCGTTTTGGAAGGAATATTAAACTAAAATAAGAAAAAAGTTGATAGAAATTTCATAACATGGGGAGTAATATATCTTCTTGCATCAGCAAATTACAATTCATAATTCACGTACCTATACTTTCCATCTTGAGAATATTTGGTATATTTTTGCAATGAAATCAAAAGTTTTTTATCTTCTCGGCAACACCTATATAAAGTCTGGCGTTTTGGGGATGAGAAAAACTAATTGGGGGCTACTTACTTATGCCCATCCAAGCCTAGTTGATATGGGATGTCCAAACAGTGGTAAGAAACCATTTATACCATTTCACTAATACAAAACCTAAATAAACTCTTCCACTTCTCATTTTCTCATATACATATTCTTCTTCTTCTCCTCTATCAACTGTTCCTACTCCCTCTCCTTATCCTTCTCTATCTCGGTCAGATCAACAATAGGTAGAAAAAAATAACTTCAAGACCAAGGCATCTAGCTATTGGGTCTCCATCGAAGGGAAAAGAAAAGATGGTGAATGAAGAACGTGAAATCATTAAAATCGATTTGTCCACGGATTCCGATGATATGACCCTCCATCAATTTCAAAAAAGCCTATATAAGGTAAGTTTCTTTGAATTTTTAGGGTTTTAGTGATTACTTTGAAAAAATCAAGAAAAAAAAATCTAGGGTTTTCCGAAATGATGCATAATCGGTAGATATCTAGTAGATTTATCTACCGATTATGCACCGAGTTCTTCATTTCCGAAGAACATCATCCATAATCGGTAGATCTACTTTACTTTTATCTACCGATTAAGACCTGCAATTTGTTTCTGGATATTTATTTGAAACAATCGGTAGATATAGAACAGGTTTATCTACCGATTATATATTGTGTTTTTATATAAACCAGTTTTAGGGATACACGCTAATCGGTAGATAATAAACGATTATTAACTAACGATTATGGTACCATTCAACAACTAGTTTTCTGTCAAAAATTAAATTTTAATCGGTAGTTAATTTGTGAACACAAACTACAGATTGTCTATAATCGGAGGATTATAACGACCCTGACCTACCGATTGTTAGTAATCGATGGTTATGTTATATTTTTATCTACCGATTATGTGTCAATTCAGTACTGGAATTTTGTTGGGTATTATGAGTTATTAGGTTTTGATTTTTTTCATCTTGGTTGCTCATTCATGTGTCTGAATTATTTCTCAAATATGGTTTTTGTTAAATGTTCTCTTGTTGTTAGGAAGCTGAAAGTATCAAGGAGTGGAATGGTTAAGGCTACTCCTTCTTTAGAACCTCTTCCAAAAATATCTAGACCAATAACTATAGTTGAAGTTCTAGAAATGATGGTCAAAGATCGAGATTTTGTAGAATAGATGGGAGCTCCTGAGAACCGCAATCAATGGACAGACGAAGAAGAAGAATAAGAATAAGCAGTTGATTATCAGGATGTTTATGATAATACGGTTCATAAAACCATTTGGTACGAAAGCGACTTTCCGTACAAATGTATACCCGAGGAGGCAGCAGAGTAGGCTAAGGAGGCTGAGGAGTTAGTAGAAAAGGCTAAGGAGGCTAAGGAGTTAGAAGAAAGAGATGATCATGATCCGAGAACCTTTTTCAAGGAAAGCGACTTTGAAGGTGTAATTCCATATTACAATGAAGATGGTGAGTACGTAGATCCACCTGAGTTATTGGAAGAAAAGGTTAATGACAACAGGACGTTGTTAGATGATGAAGCTAGGAAGAAGGGATCATTCAGAACTGCTGCTGGGAAGACGAAGGTATCAAGGAGTGGAAGATTTGGACGAGGTTGATCTGATTGATAAGTATGGATGTCTATTTTACCTTTTATTTCGTTGTTCATAGGTGTTTATTTATAACAATATTATGTACTAAGGGGGATGAACCGGTTTCTTTTCTTTAAGGTTAGACAATATTATGTTAACTTCTTAAAGTTTACTTCATTTTAGCTCACCTGCAATTTAGCTCACCTCAATTGCTAGCATAGTATAGAAAAGTATCCAGGTAGCCTACTATAATCGGTAGTTAGTGGTTATCACTTTCAACAGATTGTTAAACATCCAGAGGTTTTTTTTTTTTACCAAACTATCGATTGTGCGATAATCGGTAGAAAACTATCACCAATTAACTACCGATTTGAACCACAAACTAATCAAGATTCTGAACCTGAAAGTCGGCTTAATTTATAGATAAATTTGATTATTTTCTTCCGATTGTGATAATAGCAAAATTATAATTTTTAAAATTTGGGAAAATTTATCTTTGGGGCTACTATGACAATTGGTAGATAAATGGTTCGCCTAAACTACCGATTGTGATAGTAGCAAAATTATAAATTTTTAAAATTTGGAAAATTTTATTTTTGGGGCTAATTTTACAATCGGTTGAGTATAGATCCCAAGAAACTACCGATTGTAAGAGAACATTATCGAAATTGGGAAGAAAAATCAACATGGGGCATATATTACAATCGGTAGATATTTTAGTTCCCTAGACTACCAATTGTGTAAGAAGAAAAAAAATTCAAAATTAGAAAAAAGAATTTGGGGCTTATTGGACAATCGGTAGTAACCGATTCCATCGAAACTACCAATTACGATAAATTTTTAGCCAGTATGTATAATCGGTAGATAATATATTCCATTATCTACCGATTCTGGGATGTCAACAACGTTAAATTCACGCAAAAATGAATTTTTTTGGCTAACGATCACATAGAAACGCATAAAAAGTGGGTTTTTGAGTTTTTTTAACACAATACATTTGTTTGATGCATTATTATCTACAAATTTACGTGATTCTTCATTTTCACAATTAAATCACCAAAACCTAGTTTTGTTTCAATGGTTTCTCAACTTTTTCTTTTTCTTTTTCTTTTTTTTTTCTTCTTCTTCTCTAATACTAAATATATAATCAAAATTAACAACTAATTAAGCAACATTAAAACTAATTAATTAATGATAAGTTAGTCATTACATAAAATAGGTGGATAAGGGGTGGTGGGAAATTACTTCATAATAACACTATTTTATCTTATTAATCAGTAGACCCCAATTAGTTCTCTTCAGCCACCAAAAATGCCAGGATATAAAGAGGATAAAGAACAAAGAAGGGGACGTTTTTTTTTAGTTCAGTTTTGTCCGCAGGTCCGAGCACAGTAGGTTAGTTTAGTATTTTTAATTTTTTATTTTATTTTATTTTATAATGAAGAAATTTATTCACTAGAGCTACGGATGAAGCCCGATGATATGTATTAAAGAGTTTTAATCTATTTTAATAATAATTTTCTTTGGTCATTATTTCTCGATTATTATGCTAACAATTCTTTTTACGTGTCCTCATGCTTGTTTAAAAGAGTTTTATGTTCTTATTTAGAGCCTAACATTTCTAAGTAATAAGAGTTGTTAGTATTTTGAGAAATTTCGTTGAATATAACGTTATATTTTCCAAGACGTCCCTTGTGTCCTAAATCGTCTTGAGTAGTTTTGAAGAGAATATATATAATTGTTCTAATTTTCAAGTATACAACATAGTGATGAAATTTAAAGCTCTTGGTTTTTTTTGTTGTTATTTTATTTATTTTTTTAGTTTAATATATCTCAATTTATTCCTTTTGGCATAATATTAATTAAAAGTTAGAAATTACAATTTTAAAAATCTCTGTAGAACGAACTGTATTTGTGTATTGTCAAATCGACAGCCGTACACTTACGTCATATAATTAAAATCTCATCAGGAGCATAGAGTTGTGGTCGGCAATGACAACACTTTTCTTGAGGAAGTTTTACTCAGCAAATAAAAAAGTCACTATGATTGATCTAAGCATATGTACTTAAAGAGTTGGGAAGAAATTGAAAGATTCATCATGCGGTTCCTGAATTTCTCTCTCGAATGCCATGAGGATAACAAGGAAGAGACCCAGGTAAAAATATGCGTAAGAGGCATGACGTCCGCGTTCAAATGGAATTTGGAAACTTCAAGTTCCAGACATTTGTTGAATTGGAAGAAGCAGTCGCCAGAATAGTCGATTGCACCGATATTCTAAATATAAGAAACATGGAACATACCTGGCAATACTCGGTCAATTACCGCGTCGGTACCAGCATTCAATTATCGTTTGATGACTAATCAAGATACAAGGAGACCTCCTGCATTCCATCCCTACAACATGGGCTAAGGAAACAAGGGGCCCATGATAGATCTAAATCGTCCACCGCCCATTCCCTGCAGTCGAGAACAAATCATTGGTTTACTTGAACATTGGGTGGAAAATCATGAAGTTACGTTACCACCTTTAGTAGTGGACATTAAAAAAGTCGACAAATATAACGCCAGATACTGCCCGTACCACCGCCGAGTGGATTATCCAACACAAGAATGTTTATCCCTTAGAGGTATTTTCAACTGAAAGAGAAACACGGGAGAAATCGAGTTGGGTAATCAAGCAATGAATGAGAACCCATTTCCTCAGCACCAGGTCATGATGCTATCACACGACCCAATGAGGGATACCTGGAGACCATGGGAAACAACATAGGAAGAGGCGTGTGAGACGGAAGAAGAAGCCGCAGTCTTCTATAATACTAAAAGCATAACAAGAAAATTCGCGAAAACAATTCTGGCTCTACAATTCTTCGATTCGTTAAGCTTCAGCAAAAACCAGACTCGAGAAGCGTTGAAAGATATCGCGGCGATAGCAGCTGGTAAACCATACAACCCAATGTCGAAAGGGGCAATTTCCTTCACTGAAGAACATATCTCCTATCTAGGAGAGCACCTTCGACCGATTTACCTCACAAAAACCACTAACATGCAGCAACTAAAGAGGGCATTCATAGACGTCGGCGCGTCACTGAATCTAATTTCTCTCCATACCCTGTAGCTTTTGGGCGTGCAATGCTATGTTATTCAGATGCACACAACCACAATAAAAAGGTTCATAGGAAATGCACAAACAGCCATAGGTAAGGATCGGGCCGATAAAAGCTCTTACCCCATTTTACGTACTTGAAGACGACACAACCGTCCACGTATTACTCGGACGAGGATGGATGCTCAACCATAAGGTAGTATCCTCAACTTACAACCAATGCATGAAGACGAATATAAGAGGAAAACAGTACCGCATCGCCGCAACTAGCAACCTTTTAGGACCAGAAGAAGCGTACATGGAAGAAGCCGTGTTCTATGAGGCACCAAAGGATCCGTAGGAGGTACCATCCATCTTACTCCGCTTCCAAAATAGGAGGGTGAAGCGACTCCCAAGGAGAAAGTCATAAATTCAGTGTTCATCCCGTCAAGAATGACAATTAATTCTCCCTAAAAAAACAGAAACTACAGGAAAATCTCCAGTTTCAACGTTTCTCGAAACCAGAAGGGGGACATGTATGCCGTTTATAGCAATTAGCTGAGGGGACTCCCGATTTCGAACACGAATGCGCCACGTCTTCCGTCGATAAAGGAATGACAGAGTCTCCCTAAGGAACAATCGAAAAAACGAGTGTGTTTGATAGAAGCAAAAAAAGTCATGAGGAGGTTGTTAGAGGAATGCATTACAGAGGATCTTACTGCAGATGGGAAAATCAGATGTTGATGCCTAAATTCATAAAACCTATCCAGCATCCCATGTTGTTAGATAATTTTGTACCAGTAGTCAAAAAGAATGGGAAAATCAAATGTTGTGTAAATGACCGAGACCTCAACCGAGCGTGTTCGAAAGATGACTTTCCGCTGCCATGTATAGACGCCCTGGTAGATGCCACAGGGGCGCACATAATTTTCTCATTCATGGACGACTTAACGGATATAACCATGTCAAAATGGCGGTCGAAGATACATTTAAAACAGCGTTTCAAACACAGGTTGATAACTTTTACTATGTCGTCATGCCCTTTGGACTAAAAATTCTGGAGCCACCTATAAGCGGGCGATGACATTAATTTTCCACGATCTCTTATATCAAATAATTGAAGTGCGTGGATGATACTGTAGTTAAGTCAAAGACGCGGGAGGATCATGTTACTCATTTAAGACGAGAATTTGAGCGACGTCGTAGATTCAAGTTGAAAATAAAACCGCTTAAATACATTTTTGGGGTCAGTTCGACTAAATTTTTAGGCTTCATGGTAACAAACAAAGGGATACAGGTCGACCCACATAAAGTGAAATCCATAACTACAATGACTCCTCCCAGGGATGTAAAGGAGTCACAAGCCTTCATTAGGAGAATATTGTATATGGGATTTTTCATCCCAGGCCTCGCCCAACTTCTAACCGTGTTCTTCCCGATGTTAAGAAAAAACACTAGTTTTGAATGGGGATAAATGCAATGTGCCGCCTTTCAAAAGCTCCAACAATGTTTGGTCCGTCCGCAAGTACTCCGACCACCCATCAAAGGAGAGTCGCTATATCTCTATACCGCCTTCATAAACTTAGTAATAGGTGCACTCCTGGTATAGTACAGAGGAAACGACAATTTGTCGCCCATCTATTACGTTATCCGGGTTCTAAAAGACGTCGAGCTGCGGTACCCAAAGGTCGAATAATCATGCCTAACATTGATATACGCACCATAAAAATTAAGATCATATGTGCTAGCGCCCGAAACTATCATTATTACAATAACCAACCCCATCGCACACCTCACGACAAAGCTTGTCCTAACGGGAAGGACTGCAAGATATCTTCTACAATTGTCTGAATTCAAACTAAAACACCAAAAGCCTCACAGAGTAGGCGGCCAAGCAATCGCTGATCTTTTAACAGCCTTTTCAGGAGACGACGACATACCTATCCATGATGATATGTTAGGGGAAGTAGCAGAAGCGGAAGGAGAAAAGTCGTGGGCCATGTATTTTGACGGGTCATCATATGAAAAGTTTGGAGAAGAGAATATTGTGTTCGAAACCCATAAAAGAGATCTCTTATCCTACGCTTTCAAGCTGGACTTTCATTGCAGCAACAATGTTTCTTAATACGAAGCATTGATACTGGGATTAAGAATGGCCAAAGAGATTAATCTCAGAAGTATGGATATTAGAAGAGACTCTAAGTTGGTTGCTAGCCAAGTGAACGGAGAGTTCCAGGTGAAGGAAGCGCACTTGGCACCATACGAACGGAGGCACAAAGTCTAATGGTTGAAATGGTTTTAACCATGATAGAGCACACAGGGAGAAACTACAACAGGCACGTGGATGCATTAGATACACTCGCGGCGAAGATCCAACTAAACAACAAAGAGGAAGGAACCGTGACAGTAAAAAGGAGGGACCTGTCGAGCACATGGAAAGAAGATGTGGATGATTGACGGAAGATATATTTAAAAGATCTGACAAAGGTCGACATGAAACATGTCATTCCGATAAAAGTATTAAAAACAATTACTGAGAGTCTGAGGAGCTATATACCACAGAGCACCCGAGAGGTCGTTGGCACGTTGCTTAAGCAAAAACGAAGCAGAAGAGAAAATACATAGAATACACGAGGAGTCATGCAGACAGACTAGTAGCATCTGATTATATCGACATGTACAGAGACTCGGAGTATATTGGCCAAGCATGGCAGCCCAAGTCTGGTAGAGGAGTTCGATTGGAGGCAGCCGTATCTTGATTATATCCAACACAGTAAGCTTCCCAAATGCAGACATGCGACACTCAAGATACAGAAAGAAAAATCAAGAAGATTTTTTATGAACGAAAGGATTCTGTATAAAAGAAGCTAAGGAAACGCAATCATGAGGTGCTTATCTAGAGAATAAGCGGTTGAGGTTATTATTTAGTCCCACGACGTGGAACATTAAGGGATGCATAAGTTGTTTTTGCAAATCTACGAGGGTGGTTTCTATTGACGACTATGAAAAGCGATACAACAACACATGTGAGGAAATACTTAATTTGTCAAACCCACGGGTCGTTGATCCATGCACCACATACCCAGTTGCATAACATCTTTATTCCTTGGCCATTTCATAGCTAGGGATTATACTTGATCGGAACAATAAATCCAAATTCCTCCAAGCGGCACAAGTATATCATCAACGCAACCGAGTACAACTCATAATGGGTAGAAGCAGATCCCCTGAAGGATTACGCGAGAGAGACCATCACCACATTCATTAAAGAACATATAATTTGTAGGTTCGGAGCCCCGATGATCATCAGAGTCGATAATGCCAAATCATTTGTTAACAAAGACGTATTCGATCTACTTGACCAGTACAATACTGATTATACACGTCTACCCCATACTATCCCCAGGGGAACGACCAAGCGGAGGCTACTAACAAAACCAACTTCTTCCCCACTCTTCATGATCCCTCGAAACCCACATACATGGAATCAAAAAACAAAAAACGACTGAAAAACCAACGAAATCAAAACAAAAAAACCAGTGGAATCTCAACTTCATAGAAAAAAAAACCTAGATTAGAGGAAATCATCAAAACCTAGATCTACAATGAAGAAACCATCAAAAACTCATATGTACTATAAATAAATCTTCTGTTAAGTGAATGATGGTGAGAACAAGATTGAAGAGTATAGAGAATATACAAAAAAATACAGTAGAAGAAGAGAGTACACAAAAAAAATAAAGTAAATGATCCAACAGTACATATTGACCTAACAATACATATTGATATGTAATGAAGGAAAATATGTATCAAAAGAAAAAATGTATGATCCTTCAGTACATATTGGTATGTGATGAAGGAAGATAAGTACTAAAGAAAAACTGTATGATCCCACAATACATATTGATATGTACTGAAGAAAAAAGTGTAACCACAATACATATTGATCTTCTTTTTTTGGATAGGTCCCATGTGTATTAAAGAATGAAAGAACTACAAAACAGGTTGCAAATATTTGGGAGCGGCAAGGCTCCGATACTTAAAAGAAATAATGGCTAAAACATATTTGGCCTAAAGTTACATGGTGGACTCCTCACGTCACTCTATTTGGAGGTGCTGGATGCCTTTGCATCCTTGGCTTTTGCAGCAATAGCTTTGGCTTGGCTTTCTTCGCTGCCCTTTTGAATTCTTTGTCCCAATCGATGCTGATTGGCAACATGAAGTCTTCTTCATCCAAGTACCCATCTTCAATATAACCCATGAGTAAAGCTTCATCCTCATTGCAAGGCCTTGGCTTACCCTTGGGAGCCTTTTCAGCCGTGGCTTTATTTTTTGCAGCAGCAGCAACCTTGGGCTTCTTAGCGGCAGCAACTTTGGCCTTGGCTTTATCGGCATTTGCCTCCACAGCCCGAGCCTTTGTTTCTGCCTCTAGCTTAGTTGTCGTAGCTTTCATAAGCCTATTTCTTTCCTCTTCCATATCGGCTTCCTCGGCCCAATTGATCCTCATGGGCGTCCTTAAGTCTTCGTCATCCAAGGACCCGTCATCCTCAAAAGACCCATGTTCCTCTTCTTCATCCGATGACTCATCGGTTGAAATAGCCAGCTCACTAGTGGGAGCATCAATGTCCGTCCCAACATTGGGATGTGCTTCCTTCTCAGCCAGCCGTTGGCTTGTGCTGTTGCTATCCTTGACTTGTGTGATGTCCCTTTCGGTGTCATTGTAGCTGGCTGTCTTGTTTGCTGTTGTGATGTCCCTTTCATTGACTGCCAGCCCCATGTGAGCATCTTCTCCCTCCTTTTGGATCCGTGAAGCCTCCATTGAAGGGTCCATATCATGGCTGACCACTATAGAGGATCGTTCCTCCCTTGGGCAATGCTCCACCCGTGTGTTGTCGCTATCTAAGTTGACTGTCCAGCCTTGTGTAGCAGCAAACTCACGTGAAGAGCTAGCTGGCTCTCTTGGGATGCTCTTTTCCTTGGCCAATCCAGCCCCATCACTGTTCATCTTCTTCTTTCCCTTCTCCATCTCATGAACAACCTTACATTCAGCCAAAGAATGACCTATTATCTTGCATTTGTTACAGAATTTTGGTACTTTAGGGATGCTTACTGATTGGAAGAAGCTATACCCGGGAGCGTTTACCTTGATTTTTGATGGTATTTCCTTTGCGAAATCCACGTCTACAAGAACTCTAGCATAGTACCCATAGTCCTTTGCTAATGTTGTTGAGTCTACAGCCATTGGAGAGCCCAAAGTTGTGCATATGGACATCAATATCTCCTCCGTCCAGAATATGATTGGTAAGCTAGGTAGCTGAACCCAAACCAATGCTCTTGATGTACGTTGCTTTGTTGGATTGAATCGTGGATGGTAGTCTTGCACCTTGAGAACTTGTTTTCCCACAGTCCAAGTGCCTCCCTTCCATACTCTTTCCTTATCCAAATCATTAGATAGTACGATGGTGAAGTATCCCTTCGTTATTGGAATGAAACGATGGGTACCCGTAAGCTTCCATTGTTGAAGTAGAGTAGCTTTAACCTCTGCAAATTTTTGAAGTCTAGCCTGCCTATTAGTGAGAACTTCATCTTCTCCATTGCTTTACCATATAGCTCATCGGATATATCGACCACGAGCTGGCCAGCAGACTTTTTCGCCATACAAAGGCTGTTGATGTCGATCTTTGAAGCTTCATTTCTCTTCAATGGCGCATGGGTTCTTGTCTTGGTTGCTTCAAGAAAAGATTTCTTTGTTACTACATGGTTACTCGGTATATTGTGTTGGTTTAAAATAGATATTTCCTGCTGTTCCTCCATTGTTGCTGCTAGTAGAGCTTCTCCAAGGAGAAAACTCAAGGAGTAGCACCGTGATGAGAGAGGAATGAGAGAGAAAACATTTGTAGCTCTTTTTTCTTTTTTCCACAATACATATTGATCAAGCAGTACATATTAATATGTACTGAAGGAAAAAAATATATGATATAATAATACTTATTGATCCGACAATACGTACTGAATAAAAAGATGTATGATCAAAACCAATACAATTTAATCAAAAGATAAAATTAACAAAAAGAATGAAATCAAACTAACATCAAACAAAAAAATGAGTAATCATTACTTTAATCGACTAAATCATATCGTTTGAATAGAACCTTCATCTTCCAACATTCAGATCTAGATGAATAAGAAGATTAAAAAGTTTAAATAAAACCCAAAATTGATGAATTTGTATCTCCTCCTTCTTTTTCATGGATATATTCTCGAATCTTCTTCTTCTTCTTCACCATCACTTGCTTATCTTATTCTCTTTCTTCATCGTAGAAATTCAATCGAGAGAAAAAAAAACTATAAGGACATAATAGATAGGGTTCAATCAACATAACAAGTGTATATGTGAGGGTAAGGGTATTTCAGGTATTTAAAAAATACTTAACAAGTCTTATACGTTTTTGGTCTTGTGAATAATATTATTGGTCTAACAACATGTTTTTAAACCACCGATTAAACCATCTCTAATGGATGAACTAGACATTAAATGGGTCTTCAAAATAGAATTAACTAATAATTTTTAGACCGAAGATAATTTATTAACTATGGGATCTTATATATATTATATATATATATATATAGAATCCTTAAATAAAAAAATTTAAATAAGACCTCCTGACAGTATTTTTTAACCCTTAATTTAGAATATGGTATGTATCACCTACGAATTGAAACGAGAACTCGACACGTGTCACTATAAGTGTCGGCAAGAATAAATAATCCACATCTGACACAAGCTATCTCTTCTACTACTTTATTTTTGGTGGCCCCCAAAAGAATCTGAACTCAGAATCTACGCAATTTACACACCCACCCCACTCTAATTAATGGTCTTACTGTTTAACATAATTACAATAGACTACCACTTATCCGTATTTATCCTAAGATCCGTATATACGAGAACGTATATGGGAGTGAGAGAAAGAGAGTAGTACATAATGCCCTAGATTGAGTTCAAAGAACCTCTCGTTGCTTCTCTCTCTTCCTCTATTTCCTTCTATAGAGTTCAGATCTCTCTGAAAATCAGTTTTCCTTTTTCTGATTTTTTATCTCCTCCATTCTGTACAATAATTAGGGTTTCAAATTAGATCTAGCGTTAAATTATAAATCAGTTGCTGTATATGGTTTCAGTATAAGACTTTTGATTTTTGGCGATGCTGAAATTAATGTGGACAGGTATATTTATATATCTATGATCATTGTTGATTCAATCGACTTTGTTCTTAGGGTTTATAACAAAGGAGTAGTATCAAAGAAGAAGAACAAGTGCATGAGGGATTTGATTAACTTTCTCTGTTTTTCCGTAAAGAATTCCAAGAGAATAAGACGAGATTTTGGACTTGTAATCCGGAGTAGGGGTAGATGGGGGAAATGTGGTTGAGTTTCTTCTATTAAAATTTCCAAGATTAACTTCTTTTTAATCTCTCACAATAAAAAATTACACAAGTGAATTTATTTAGTTTGATTTGGAAATCGTTGAAAAGATGCAGCAAGATCAGCGAAAAAAGGTTAGAATTGAACAAAATTGTTGAGCTTTATGAATTTTCTGATACAAATTAAGTCTGTTATGTGAATTGAGTTGTGATTGGTTGCTCTATTTCATTGTTATTATTATCAATTTGATACGTTAGAATGTCTGGGTTAATGAAGAATATCATTATGTCCATTCGGGAATTACTTGTTAGAATCTAAAGCATTCCGAATTGCATCTGATTCTATTACTTGTTTCTCAATGGGTTATCAGGTTTTCCGAGCTTTAAAGTTTGTCCTTTTTGTTCAAGTTGATTGTAAGTTTATCTATTGTAACAATTTGAAGGGATTTGTCGTTAGCAGTAAGAATTTTCCGTGTGCCATCAGTAGATGTGTTATCACTTTGGGAAGTGATTTGTTGGTGTCCTCTAAACTTGGCTAATTTTACTACATTAGAATCAATGGAGGACATTAAGCATTACAGGATTGTGTCTGTTCATAGATATGTGGAGAGAAGGAAAGAAAGCATTTATGAGGAAATGATGCAATAAATATCCTTGTTCAAACATGTTCTGTGCCTATTTGGTAGTCTTTGCAGTAGAATACGTAAGTCCTTACAGAAATAAAGGAATACTGTAGGATTTTCTCTGGTTTACTTTATTAGTTGATTTGTTTTCTGCTGTTGCTTCAGTTTTGGTTAGTTTTGTTAGATTTCACTGCAAGCTTTACAAATGGAAATTCAATCATTTATCTATACAATTTAAGAAATCATAACCCTATCTTTTCTTCTCTGCAGAGTACCACGGAGATGGATTTCTTCACTGATTATGGTGATGCCAACAGATACAAGATACAAGAGGTTGTAGGTAAAGGAAGCTATGGTGTTGTGTGCTCAGCCATTGACACTCATACCGGAGAGAAAGTGGCAATAAAAAAAATACATGATATTTTTGAGCATATCTCGGATGCTGCAAGGATACTGCGTGAAATAAAGCTTCTCAGGCTCCTACGGCATCCTGACATTGTCGAAATAAAACACATCATGTTGCCACCCTCGAGAAGGGATTTTAAGGATATTTATGTCGTATTTGAACTCATGGAGTCGGATCTTCACCAAGTCATTAAAGCTAATGATGACTTGACAAAGGACCACTATCAGTTTTTTCTTTATCAGCTACTACGCGCATTGAAGTATATCCACACAGGTAATAACATCTCTGTGATGCCCAGTTTTTTACCATCAAAATCATATGTGATACCGATAACGGGGAAGCTTCTGTGTGCAATATAGGATATATGGCTTCAGGATTATATGCTAGGAAAGTTATCTCCTTGATTTAATGGACATGTTGTCCTTGGTTGTAGCGACTGTACAAATTTGAGCTAAGTGCTTTATGTCCAATGTACAAGAATGCTTCTTTCTGATTCTGATATTTAATTTAATTGCTGCAGCAAATGTATTTCATCGAGATTTAAAACCAAAGAATATATTGGCAAATGCGAATTGTAAACTCAAAATATGTGACTTCGGCCTTGCAAGAGTGGCATTCAATGATACCCCAACAATGATATTTTGGACGGTGTGTTAGTTCAAACTTATAGTATTTGTATTAGTCCTATTTTACCCTTTCTGTTCATATCTCTTATTCTTGATACTATTGTTTTTCTTTATTTTTATGTTAACTAAAATAACCAAGATTTTATGTCATTTCTTCCGGAAATTTCATGTTGCAGGATTATGTTGCTACCAGATGGTATAGAGCTCCGGAACTGTGTGGATCATTTTTTTCTAAGGTTAGTTTGGTTTAGCCTGTGTAATTTTTATTCTATGTATCAGTAGTCCTTATGGATGCTAATAAGTGCACTTTATGGATGAGTGAGTCCTTTGGGGATTGTATGGCTTGTAAAATATTGTTCTTAGAAGTCTTGAGTCTTGACACATGAAATCCTGATTTTGTCGGGAGTCTGTTCTGAATCTTTTAAAGTAGTAAACCAGTATGCTGCTACCAGATGGTATAGAGCTCCGTAACTGTGTGGATTATTTTTTTCTAAGGTTAGTTTGGTTTAGCCTGGGTAATTTTTATTCTATGTATCAGTAGTCCTTATGGTTGCTAGTAAGTGCACTTTATGGATGAGTGAGTTCTTTGGTGATTGTTTGGCTTGTAAAAAATTGTTCTTAGAAGTCATGAGTCTTGACTACGTGAAAGCCTGTTTTTAATTTTGTCGGGAGTCTGTTCTGAATCCTTTAAAGTAGTATACCAATAGTTCCTAGACTAAAAAAGTGCTTGTTCAGGATGGGATGTCGACCTCCCCCCAAGTTGAAATGTCCTGCAATTCAGGTAACTGCGTGGGGTCTGATATCTAGTTTCTGGCCTACTCTAAGCTAGAGTTAGTAGTTTGTGTTTTCACTTTTCTTTAACTTCGATGTTGAATGCCTGATGTATTCTATACTTTTGTACAACAGTATACTCCAGCGATAGATATTTGGAGTATTGGCTGCATATTTGCCGAAGTATTAACAGGGAAGCCTCTATTTCCTGGTAAAAATGTTGTTCACCAGTTGGATTTGATGACTGACCTGCTTGGTACGCCCTCGTTGGATACAATTTCTCGGGTATGATATTGTTTATTTCTTTCCTCTTGTCTTACTGTTTGAGTTGTACTCTTTTCTTAGAGATGATTTTGATGTCAATATCTTTGTGTTCTGTGTGCAGGTCCGCAATGAGAAGGCCAGGAAATACCTTACCAGCATGAGGAAGAAGCAGCCGGTGTCGTTCTCACAGAAGTTCCCAAATGCTGATCCGTTAGCTGTCAAACTTTTAGAAAGGCTCTTAGCATTTGATCCGAAGGATAGACCAACTGCAGAAGAGGTAAACAGGATTTTTTTTTGGCACTTTCAGTTTCGACAATCTCATAGAGATAATTATCCAGTGATAAAATTTCAGCTTACATTTAAAAACATCCGGCTTTTGCTGTCTAGCTTTGTCGATGGTGCTCCAGAATCACATATCTTGATTGTTCTGTTTCTTAGAAATTGTCTGAATACCCTTATTTGGTCAGGCATTGGCTGATCCATACTTTAAAAGCCTGTCAAGGGCAGAGAGGGAACCATCTTGCCAGCCAATCACCAAGCTAGAGTTTGAGTTTGAGAGGCGACGGGTTACTAAGGACGACATTAAGGAGCTTATTTTTAGGGAGATTCTAGAATATCATCCACAGCTGCTCAAAGACTACATCAGTGGAGCTGAAAGAACAAATTTTCTATACCCTAGGTATTACTTGCTACCTATCTAGCTTTTACTCCCTCGTACCTCTCTATGCTAGTTGTTAATTGATAGCTTTATCTGTTTTATGCAGCGCTGTTGATCAGTTCAGGAAGCAGTTTGCACACCTTGATAATGGTGGTAAAAGTGCGCCTGTCATTCCACTCGAGAGGAAGCATGTTTCACTGCCAAGGTATGTTGCTCATTACATGTGCGTGTTTCAAGTCGCGTTTCCTTTTGTTCGTGGCTGCTCTTTGGTCTTTGCAAGCTATGACCTAAATTTTTCATGCATGTGGATCAGTGGATGTATCTATTTCTTGTTCTGCTCTTAATTAACGCTGGATGGATGTGTATTTTAGATATATTGAAACCTGTTTTCTTACCAATTTTCACCTAATATTGGTTGTAGTGTCTAAGAGCTGTCATCAACTGACTTTGTTTAAAAGTAAGGTTTCTCTGTTTGTGATTAGCTAGATATCAGTGGAAACTAGTTAGGATTAATATCTGGAAGTTTTGATATGTCTAGCATGAACAGTTAATTCCAACTCCTTATTTCTCTCTGAAAAATGTGTAGAAAGTACGAATTAGTTCGGTAAATTAATAATGTCTTTGGAAATTGAGAACTTCGCTAAAAGTCTCTTGGTGCATTTCGAAAGAAAAGTGAATGCTGCAGCATTTTGGCATCCTTTGAGGCGACAATTTGCCCGTATTAACTTGAGAATGCATCATTTTGCTGAATGCATTACTTTGTTTCCAACTGTGTCTGTTCATATAAGGTATGCTGCTTAGGGCGAGGCATGGGTATAAAATATAAGGCTACGGAGCCCCATTTTAAATCGTGTTCCTAGGGCGGTTGGAAAATATCTAGTTTCTTAAATACATTTATTGCTATGCTGTGGCATTGGGCATATAAGTGCCCCGTGGTGGGGCCATTTTAGAAGTGGTAGGCTTTTACCAGGACGTGGCGCCAAAAGTAAATACACTACCACTTTGGAGCCACAGGTGCTTCTGACGACATAAAGTAGCTTATAAGTGTCCATGTTGTTCTTAACATGTCTGCCCATTACTCAAGCAATGAAAACAGAGTAGTTTTCATCACGCATTATTAGGGAACCCAATAAAGAAGTTCGTTAAAAATGTGAAATCATGATATTGTAAAAATTCAAGTCAAAGTAACTGCTTGACTGATTTTATTCTAGATGCTAATGTAATCTCAAAATGTGTTTGTCAGATCTACCATTGTCCATTCAAATACCATCCCTCCCAAGGAGCAACCTGATCTATCCAGAGAGCGGCAAATTCAAGATACTGGTTATTACAAGAATCCCAGAGATGCAAATGGAATTTCAGGAAGTTTATCCAGGATTCAGCCAGTGGCACAACAACGAAACTCCATGGGTATGTGAAGTCTCTTTGAGTCTCTGAGTATGATTTTTCGAGTATACCTATGTTCAAGGAAAACATGAGTTTTTAAGTAATGTCTGTCTGATGTGTAATAATACTAGTTCTGAGTTAGTCCAGCAAACTTGTGCTCTTGTTTGCCTGGGATGGTAGAAAAGAGGTGTTTGAAATGCGTTGAATTATTGAATTGTTGCTTCAATTATTTGTGTATTGTGGATTCTGAACTGTTTCTATGTGTGCAGCTAAACCTGGAAAAGTTGTGGGACCTGTTGTGCCATATGAGAACAGTAGCAGTATTAGAGATGTGTATGATCCAAGAACGTACATCAGGAATGCAGTTCTTCCTCCTCAGCTTATCCCTTCTACCTATGGTATCCGCAGAACGAATGCGATGGTAAATCAAGAAAAATCAGGAAGTGAAATTCAGAGTGATATATCACTAGCCAGACAATCGCAGCTTTCGCAATGCAACATGATGGCCAAATTGGCCCCAGAAGTAGCAATTGACATAAACTCTTCCCAGTTCTATCTAGCACGTGCAGGTGTGACATCAGAGATAGATCAGACTGATAATAATAATCAAATTGCGATTGATACAAATCTGCTACAAGCAAAGTCCCAATTTGGTGAAATGGGTGTTGCTGCTGCGGCAGCTGCGGCCGCTCGTAGAAAGGTAAGCACGGTTCAGTATGGTATGTCAAGGATGTACTAGGAAAAGTCGTTTATAGGAGGAAAGAAATCAAAAATGGGGTTAGTAGTGGAAGGAATTTCTACTATGTACAACAGAGAAGAAGGTTAAGTTTACTTGAGCAAGAGAGAAAGCGTAGGAAGAAATGGCGATGATGGTGGGTTTTGTAAACGTTTCCTTGGATTCAGCTCCATGCATGTTGATGGTGGGTTTCTATGTTTGTTCTCACTGTAAAAGAGATGTTAGGTTCTCGTCTATCTTTTCTTTTGTCACAGAATAAACTAATTGATCTCAGTGAAAATTATACAGTTTATATATATTGATTTGTGGGTTTAGAATCTTGTACTTTTATTAACCCTTGCCATCAAAGTAAAATTTGTGAATACAGTAAATCCAAATGAATATATAATAATTAACTACGTGCATGTTTTGCCAAGTTGTCCGAGGTTAGTGCAGTGGTGCTTGATGCATCTGTATTTTGGAATTTATCAATGGTGGTATATAATTGGCTTGTGAACTAATGAAGATCTTTATACGCGGGATTTATTTATTTTTATTTATTTATTCTGCCACATCCTTAATAGGGGTTGGTTACACCTTCAACTGAAATGAAAAGCAAGCTTTAGGGGTTGGTTACACCTTCAACTGAAATGAAAAGCAAGCTTTTTGTGGTTTAAAAATGCCGAATCTTGTAAATCATCGTTACTCGGGACTCTTCGGAGTAAGTTCCTTGGCTTGGACGGGCCGTTTAGCTCACGTCGCAGTTCCTTGGCTTGGAAGCATAAAGTTTATTAAGAACCCAGAAAGAAATCATACAAGGGTATGTAGAAAGGAAGGTATAGAGTGGTCCCATATGGTAGTCGAGTATGTTCCTGATTGACTTTCGTCTGCAACATGGTTGGTAAGGGCATCTGTTACCTGGTTGCCTTCTATGTAGTTACGATTGATGTTGTGTTGAGGGATTTGTTCTATCCGTTGTTTGGTTTCTAAGATCATACTGGATATATACCATGGTGGTTCTGTATCAGTGTTTATTAATAAAGCTTTGTTGTAAGAAACCAAAAGAGAAAACTTTTGTTCTCTTTTTCTTCCACCAAAAATCCGTCGCAAGCAATGGATTGGAGCATCCAAAACCAAATTTGAGCTCAACCCATCACTCTTCTCTAGTTGATTTGGTCCTCGGTTGAGGTAGGGGGATTTTACTTTGAGTTTTAACGATTTGTAGTTCTGCCCTAATTTGATTTGTATGTGTATGTCTTCATTCATGTGCTGTTGGTTCCACCTGGTTAATGTCTTGACAATACTCACCATTTCTTTAATTCAAACCATTCATGCGAATCAGGGGTTTCTTCACTATTCTAAATCAGACTTAACTTGGGTTTTTTGATTTCTGTTCGAATTTGGTTTAATGTTTTCGTTTGAAAACTGAAATTGAAATTCCAGAAAAAAGTCACTCTACCGCACACCATACACCAGAAAATCCTAACCCATTCAATTTCTCCATCATCATCAAAACCATAAATCAACCTCCATGGATTTAGCACTATCCTTAATCCTTATATTTTGAGTTTGGAGCATTACAAAAAGGGGTTCCTCTTCTTCAAAAAGGGGTACTGTCATTATGATTACAAGAGAAAAAAATTCAAAATCATAAGGAGTTTGTAGCATCTGTTGGTTCCGAGAAAGAATTTCCACCATTAAAAGCTCAAAACGGAATCATTGGAGTTTTTAATGATATTTTTGAAAACCCTAAAAATGGAAATTGGAGAACATTGTTTGGGGGAAACAATGAAGAAAGTTTTGACTTTTCTACCTGTAAGTTGTTCTACCACAAACCTCAAGAGAGTGAAGGTATGTCGAAATCTGTAATCTCTTCTTCTGATTTAGTTGATGAAATTAAGGTTTGCAATAGATTTTTAGTAGGATATTTTGTGGGGAGTAGATTATCCTTCAAACAAGTCAAGGAAACGATGGAAAATGCTTGGAAGCTTAAAGGAAAATTTCGTTTGTCTCTTCATGAAGATATAATGTTCATTTTTTGAATTTGATTTAGAGGAAGATAGAAGTGCTGCCATGGAATTTGGATCCATTACTATTTCATACAGATTGTTTTTAATTCGTCCTTGGCAGCTTTTCATTGAACAAGACATTTTGGAAATGAAGACTGTACCTGTATGGATGAATTTGAGGAATGTTCCAACCCACCTATGGAATGCTAAAGGTTTAAGTATGATTGCTAGTGTAATGGGAGTCCCATTGTTTTATGATAAGTACACTTTAGCTAGAACAAGGATGAATTATGCTAGAGTTTGTGTTGAAATGGATGCTAACAATGAATTTCCTGATTTTATTCCTGTTGTGTTTGATGGCAAGGAGTTTAAGGTTACTATTGAATATACTTGGAAGCCTCCAAGATGCAAGAACTGTTTTACTTTTGGACATTCAAATGCTAAATGCCCTAAGACAAGTAAAATGATATGGGCATCAAAAGTGAAGAAGATGGTTGAGAAAAGTACAGAGATAATGGAAGGAAATCTTAACCTTGAGAAACAAGCAGCTGGTGTTGAAGGGTCTGGAATTGTTGAGAACATTATCCAGGAATTGGTTCCACATAGTATGATTGAAAATGCAAGTGCTCAAGGACATGAATTAATAGAGGTTGCCATTATTGACTTTAATACAAGGGATAAGGCAGCATCAAGCGAGTGGAAAACTTACACTAAAAAGAAAAAGAATTCTAGACGGAAAAAGAATGCTTGTGTGCAGGTACCAACTTGTATACTTAATCCTTATAATGGCCCAGATTCTGAGGAAAGTCAAGAAGCCAAAGAAGATGATTTGAGAGAAGAAGAGGTTCTTGGTGAGTGGATTTCTTTTAAAAGAAAGAAAGGCGCAGGAAAAAAGAAAAAAGCAAAGCAATCACAGAATCCTGAGATCCCCCCTGGTTTTGAATCCCACAACAAGTTTCATGATTTAGAAGAAGAAGAAGAAGGGGAAATAGCCATATCCCAGTTAGTTTTGAAAGATTCAAAAGTAAGCAACGCAAAGCCGTCCTCGTCCAAGCAAATTGCGGGAATTGGTATGAAATTGACCCTTCCATGCATAAAAAAGAAAAAGCCTCCTAAATCTAAAGTTCCTATTAAAGTATCGGCTGATAAACTCGTCGAGCTTGGTGCTCTATGGGGATTAGAATTTCCATCTATAAAGAATAAGCGTGAAGAAATGTTAAGTGATCTCGAGAAAAACCATGAGGAGTTAATTATAGAAGATGTTGACGAGTCAACTAACTGACTATAGGCTTTTGTTCCTTATTGCGGTCTGTAAGTTGCCTTCGGATTGGTAGGTTTCATAAGTTGTGTTGTTAATACTTAGAAACCTCTTCTTTCTAGTTTTTGTTTTTGTTTTTGCTTTGTTTCTGTTGGCTTTTTGCCTCTTGTTGGTTGTCTCCGCCCGCACACGGCTTGTGTGCCTTTTATTCTATTCTCTTTGATTGATCAAAAAAAAAAAAAAACTTTGTTGTGTTGTGTGCTTTTTCGGATTCCTAACCCTCCCTGATTTATGGGTTTGTTTTGTTTTTTATTCCGGCTTGAAGGGTGGAGATTTCTGGTAGAAGAATCGTGGTCCCAGAAGAAATTTCTGGTGACACTGTCAATTTTGTTGTAAACATGAATATGAAGAAGTTGTGTTTGCATTAGGTGATTAGAGGTAGGAGTTAGTGAGGTACTTATTAATACTAATCTGCCCGTCGGTGTTAGATATTTAGTCATCCAGCCTTTTGCTTTACGTGCTAGCCTTTAGAGCAAAGGTTGGAAAATATGAGTAGTCGATCTCCCTTGTTTGAAGTGGATTGGCGGGTTTTGGGTGGTCGGCATCTTGAACATTCTTTGTAGATTGTCCACCTGATTTTTAGGAAGCCTCGTGTGGTAGATCATTGTAGATTTTGTAGTGTTGATGAGTTGTCCCGCTGAAGTGGAAGAAGAGTGCAACAGGTGCATGAGATTTTGTGTAGCAGATGTTTTTGGTTTAAAGTCTATTTTAATTCAACCTTGAACTGGCGCGTTTGACTAAAAGTTTTGAACAAACTAGTCAAGCTGTAGCAAAATGTCATGAATGTGTGAGTTTCAATTCAACTGTTCCGATCTAGTGGTATTGAGTAGCAGATGTTCCTAGTTTAAAGTCTGTTTTCTTCTGTTGATCAAGTCGAGTTACATCTGTGAAAGTTTTGAAAACATTTTTGTGCTTAGTCTAGGGAAAGATGGTGAGCATATTATTAAAGTAATCAAGGGTGTACTGTGTGCGATTGTATTGAATCTGTCCTTTTGACTTCAATATTTCAGGTGTTCAATGCTGGTAAAAATGAAAATCATATTTCTAGTTCTTAATGTTTTCCCTGTTTCCCCCACTTTTTGAACTAGGTGTAGAATTATGTACTTTCCAAGCAACAGATTTAGGATAGCAACCGTGCATTTGATGTTTATCGTGAAAGAACCAAATTATGAACTCTAACGCATTCCTTTGGAGCAGTACTGCAATTGAGGTTTACCTGCAGTTAAGTTCAGACTGTTCAATCATTCACGTTAAAGATTACCAATAATTGTGCAGTGAAATGGAATCTAACATTTGGCTTTTGGCTGGAAGTAAAAGTTCAAAATCTTCCCGCAAGTTTGGTAAAAAAATTTTGGAAAATTGAAAATATATCACGGATTTGAACTAGCAATTAAGGGATATGTCCTATAACGTTAGAAATTAAGGGATATGTCCTAATCGTCCATTTTTTCTGTTAAATATATATTTTTGGACATTTATGCCCTCCACACATAAAACATTTAATGGTTAAAGAGAGGGAAAATTGAAAATATATCCCAGATTTATGAAGTTGATCATGATGGTGATTAATTGACGGAAGCGGAGTTGATGATGGTGTGAAACCAATTTAAATGTCAAGGGCATAACTGTCTAAAAATATGTATTTAACAGAAAAAATGGACGGCTGGGACATATCCCTTAATTTCTAACGTTATAGGACAGATTCCCAACTCATAAATCAAATCCGTGATATATATACCCAATTATCCCAAAGAAAAAGGGAAATACATGCGGGTCAGGAAAACATTAAATCTTGTTTTTAACATATGGAGCACCAAAAAAAACTAAGAAAATAGTTCTGGAGGGCAAAAGAATTTATAGCGGGTTTTGGTAGCTTGACAGTTGATATGCTGCCATTACGGTTCCTCCATGACCATGGAGTTTTTTCATCTTGCTGCTCTCTGTTTTCTGTCGCAGGTTTAGTTTTAAGTGTCTAGCGCTTTGACGCTGACAGGTCTAGCAATGTGGTTTAGTTATCATTTTATTCATGGAACACCTAACGACTTGGATTAGCAAACCCTTCAAAATATTCATATTTTGGGATGTCTGAAGTCCTCGTCTAGATGAGATTTGTTGGCTTTTTTTTCTTTTTTTTTGTGTGAATGATCTCTATGATGTATATAGCATCCCTACTAAAACCAGTTGGCAATATTCTTAATGTTGTAACTTCATGCACCATCAATCCAACCATCCATCCAATGTGAAACTAATAGTGATTAAGTTCATCTTCACCCAATTTTTCTTTTATGCTGATCGTCGAAGCCATACAGTCTGGGCTACTTAAGACTAGATTTGGTTAATTGTTGATTTTAGTAACTTTAATGTCTGAACTCCTGATGTGCTCTATACTTTTTGTGCAACAGTACACTCCGGATATTGATATTTGGAGTATCAGCTGCATGTTTGCCAAAGCATTAACAGGGAAGGCTCTATTACCTGATATTCGATGACGGAACTGCTTGGAACGAGATAAATTAATGTCAATACTTCGTGTTCTGCATGCAGGTCCGCAATAAGATGGCAAGGAAATACCTTACAGGCACGAGGAAGAAGCAGCTGGTGTCGTTTGCACATAAGTTCCCCAATGCTGATCCTTTTGGCTGTCAAGTTCAAGCAATTTCACTAAGAAAATGTACACCCATATTACTCTTCCATTCATTTTTGTTGTTGTTGTAGGTCTGCGAACTTAGGCTAGCTAAATATCCAATACCTCAACTACAACAGGGGCCTCCCATGGACCCATGGATGAGGTTCTGCCTTTACAGGCAGTTTGCAAAGCTTATGAACATCAGCAGCACAGTTTCTCAAATTTGAAGCAAGAGAGCTTTGTAGGTATGCCATCCAGAAGGACAATGGTATTAATTTTAAATTGTCAATAAAAGAAAGTCAAAAATTCTCTCCAAAGAACACGACGGGCAATACATTGATAGAGGAGTATAAACGGATATCAAGCAAAACAAGATTAAAAATCTCTGAAAAAGAAAGACAGAAACAAATCAATTGATGTTGTGCTGAATCACTAACTATCATGACAATTACCAAGTATTAACTGCGTCATTATCGTCAACCATAGTCCTTGCGTTGTCAGCCCTTTTGCCCGATATTCTTCAGGAAAAAATCCTTTTCACAAACTCAAATGTCTCTCTTCACAGTACTGCAAGTCAAATACCTTTGTAGACAACTAAAAACACGCCAAACACCCACACGTTCACACATAAGCTTCATCTGCTAATCAGTTTGGTTTCAAATCTCCAGTATGAGTCAAGATGCATTTTTCTGCAGAAGAGATGACAAAGAACATATTATTACATGCACTTTGAAGTCTTGAAATTAGCAAAGACATAATGCTACTTTCCTTGGCATAGACTTTAGCTTAACTGATAACGAATGATATTATTCACATAACGTGATGCAACAACACAATGCAAGAGTTGGAATAATAAGCTTCAAACAGTTCTAATAACCTACCTAACACAAAATGTTGGAAAAGCCAAATGGAAAACGAGAGTTTATCTGTAGAATCGAGCTAAAGAAACGTATACAACTATAAGTGTACTTATATGGCATCAAACTCGGCCGAGTGAGTCTTACAGAAATTTAAAATACACGACACCTTTAGTTGGAGTGCACATAGAGACTGACAGATCTTAGCATTAGCTGACTACTTTGGCCGAATAGATTTTAAAAGTGTGACTACTCGATTAAGATTAGAAGCAGCTACATATAAATAATTGAAGAATGATGGAGAAGATCATACACACAATAATATAATCAAAGCAGTGCAACAAACCAAACAAACTTCGCCCTCCAACTCAAAAGAGAATCTGACACATTACAAAATAACTTAACAAAATATCTGAAGATTTTAAAAGACAGAATGTTAAATTCACCTTGTATTGATTATCTGTTTGAACCTGTTAGAACATCAAATAATCCACAACAACTCTTCCATGAAGCTGGCTGCACCATTGTTGGAACAAGTGGCAAAAGTTCCTGCAGTGTCAAGTCAATAAAACATTAAACACAAACATTTTTAACCACAGTATTCGATGAACCCATTGAAGATCAGAATTCTTTTATGTATAATCTAATCAAATTAACTCGAATTCTTACTAAACAAACCTGTTTTTCTGGGCTTTCAGGAGTCTCGGGCGCTTTAGAGTTCTCACCACCACCATAACTAGTGTCAACACTGGGAGCCACGGATGCAGGCAAAGTCTTGTCTTCAGTTTCATTAGAAGTAGGCATGGTTATGGAACTCGAACCTTCAATTTTCTCTTCGACCGAAGAAACAATCTTTTCTACAGAATCCTCAGACGGTAGAATTCCAGCAAACGCATTGGTAATCCCGGCCATCCCATCCTTGAATTCTTCTAATACTTTCTTCTTGGATGATCGGATTTTCTTAACTACATCTGATTCTTCATCAGAACTACTATCAGACGAGGAACTAGAGGAACTTCCTTTGCCAGATTCCTTGAGAAACTCAATATGAACCTTTCTACTTTCAGAGTCTCCATCTGTTTTAATTTCTTTGTCACCAGCCATTTCTTCGTTTGATTTTTTGTTTGAGTTTTTCCCTATAACACTGTTAATAGATTCTTCAAACTTGGGTTTGTTATCTCCTTCAATAAAAGTATCTTTCTCAGCTAATTGATCATGAAAATAATGACTTTGATTTCTAGATGTTTCAATATTTAAATCACCATTTGTTGTTTCTTTCTCATCATGGGTTTTCAAATCATCATCTCCTATTTACCAAAAAATGTATAATGAATTAAAATAAAAAACAATGATAATGACTTTTGAAAGATACCCAATTACCCATTCGAAGGATTCCTTCTTTCTTTCTTTCATTATTATTATTAAAGAGAGAGGTTGAAAAAGATTAAAGAATAAAAAATAAAGATGATGGGGTCAATAAACAGATGTATACAGTAAGGAAATGGGTTACCTTCTTCTTCTTCTTGGTGTTGAGAGTTAGTTGGAGAAGAAGGTTGGATATTTGCTGTTGAAGCTCTTTTTTTCCTTCTTTTTATTGCTGCTTTTTTCTTCTTCGTAGATGGAGCCATTCTAATTCTATTATATTCTATTCTATGACTATTACCGAATAAAAAAAAAAGTTTGATGATAACTGTTTCTGCCTGTTTTCTTGGTGGAAAGATCCCTGTTGTTTCTATTTTATTGTTGTCGTCACCAACAAAAACAAATGAAAATCATGAATCAACTCATTCCATACAAAGTCTAGAATTTCCTGCATCACCTGGCAGATACTGGTTTTTAGACGTTTCCATATAAAATGGATAGTAGGATTAGGATTACTCTACACCAGACCAGAATAACGCGGTTTAGCACTACACAAGTTTACCGTGAGTAGCACGTTTGCTTTCACGTGATTGTCCCTGATGGCTAGCTTAATATGGTTGCGGCACTTAACTATTTGCACGTTAACAGGACTCCCTTTCTTGTACCAAATATATATATATCCTATCTCATTTACTTCTATGTCGTGGACACCCGTTACATTTGGTTTTAAAGATAATCTTTTATACGATTATTTGTACAGGAAAATAGTTAGCTGTTACTTTTGAATAACAAAAAAAAAATCATCCTGTATTTTGTTAATCTACACCGATTATTATCACTTTAAGATTCTTATCTATCATTAGTTTTCTATGATAAGCATTGACCAGCAGATAAACTTATTGAGTTAAAAAATGCGGTTTTTTTTAAGTTTTATTTTTGAATAATTCATTTATCCGTAAAGTCTGAACTGTAGTTTTTAGAATCTTACAATTCACGATTCAACTCATACTATTCGATCCAGAATTTCACCAAAACGAATCACAACTTTGAATCTAATCTACTGTGAACTATGATTCATCTTTTGACTCGTGTAATTCACATCGATTCACGAGTCAAACAAATCTGAAACTATACTTTCTAAGTGTTTTTTATTAAAATAATATTTTAGAGAGGACAAGATTTGAACTCAAGTCCTATGCCCACCTAACTTAGTGTCCAACCACTATCTAAGCACAAATTTATGTTGTGTATTCTACATTTTCATATCTGTAATACTAATAACATGTTTTTAAATTTATGAGGCTACAACTCCAATATGTATTTAGAGATTTACCATGAATCTTCGATTCACGATTCAACATACGATTTGATTCCTAAAAATAAAAAACGATTCGCGATACGATTCATGATTTAAAAACGAACTATGAACCAGTAGGACATACCTGGACTGGAAATTTGTGGTTGTCACTGTATTTTTGTTATCGATGAGGGAAAAGAAAGAGGAACAGAGCAATTGATATGTTCGGTAGTTACGTGTGCCTATCGATATGTTCGAACAGAGCAAACGATGAATTTGTGTAACCCAAAACTACAAATTCTATTTCTGGCTAATTTTAGCACATTTTGTTAATCCATAAACTATTTAAATTCCCTAAAATTTGGAATTTAAATTATATCCATCCAATTTATTTAATGGTGACTTCTGGATAAACCACATTCGTCGTAGACTTTCCTTTAGTTTTTTCGGGCATCAACAATCTTAGCTTCCTCGCAGTCGTGGAATCAAACGTTATCCAATGACAGTTATGTTGAATTAGAGACAAAGTTATGAAAAATTTCACAATCACAACATAAATAATGTCTTCTCACTTTTTTTTATTTTAAAAAGATTTTGTTAATCCAGATATCCTAGATATCAAATATCTTTAATAAAATATTATTTATGCTTTAATTTGGGTTTGATAATTAAAGCATTACCAGTTATCTCTCAAAAAACATGATTAACAAAATAACAATAAGGAATTGGATTGAACACTTTATGTGTGATTCAGATAACATGTATGATAAACTCTAAAAAAAAAGATTGTTGAGTTTATATGAGTTTTAATTGAAATATATTATATTAGATAACCTCCTAAAATTTTCAACAACCATATGGAAAATGAAAAATATATTTTACATGTTCCAGCGATTTTGGTGATGCGTAATATAAATGAAAAGTTTTTTCGAGTTATTTTCTTTTCTTCAGTTTTTTATTCTCTCATTTGATAGAGATAAATGAAAAATTAATGGTGCATTTTTTTATGTGTAAGGTAATTAATGGTGTGTTAATTAGAAATTTTACTTATTTATTTTAATGAGAAGGAATTTATTACGTATGAGTGGGGATAAAGAAAGGATGGACCGTTGGATTTATGGGGCTTAGGTGACTCTGGAAGGGGGAGAAGATCCTAGCCACTACTAAGAGAATGAGAATGTATCTCAGCCGTTCGTGACACACAAAACACTAATGTTCTGTAAATAAGTATAACTCAAACATATGTGGCGATACACGACAGAAGAGTAATCTTAACTGACCATGGAAGGATCAGCAATTGATTGGTCATATTATTAGCGGTAACTTAGCACGTATATATTTATCTTTAGTTAAGATTGTCATCTAGGTAGTTTAACATATCTCTTATATTGTAAACTATATAGTCCAATTGAATAGAATGAGAAGTAAAGTTTCCATCGCATTACATTTAGGATGGTACAAAGTAGGAAACTATAATTTTAAAGTGCTCGATCAAATTCCTATGTGAACTTTTTTTTGTCAAATTTTTTTCTGTCTTTTAATTATGACTGGAAATCAAAATCTTGATGCTTTAGGTTCTGCTGAGCATAGTTCTTCAATTTCTTTGGGTACCGCTTCACACCATGACCCTTTTTTGTTCATCCAACTGACAATCCCAATGTTATTCTTTGCATCCCTCCAATAAATGGTGACAAATATGCATCTAGGAAGAGAGGAACGATAAGAGCTTTACGTGTGAAGAACAAGATTGGTTTCATTCATGGGTCTATTTCTAAACCAACTGGTATGTCTAAGCTCGATGAATGGATGCGAGCAGATGAACTTGTGACTGGTTGGATTCATGCTACTATTCTTCCTAGCATTAAATATAATGTTTCTTAAGCTTTTACTGTTGTTATTCTCTGGAAAGATCTCGAAAATAGGTATGTGGAATCTTTGTTCCTAAATATATCAATTAAAAAATAACTTACTTTTACTAAGCAAGATGATTCATCTGTTATGGTTTTTTATGGCCGTCTTCGTATTATTTGGGACGAGATAAGTGCTATTAAACTTACGAGTACTTGTATTTGTGCTAATGCCATGTAGGTTCTTGATCATCTCAACCAAGATAGATCCATGGAGTTTTTGCAACGTCTTCATGATAGGTTTGCTAGTCTTCGTTTCAACACTTTGCAGCGTACTGAGTTTCCACCACTTTTAATTGTCTATAACTTAGTCCGTCAAGAAGAGATCCAACATTCTTTGGAAAATATATTTCCGGTGTCTGAATTGGAAACTCTTGACGTTACTCACCAAGATCACGATGGTTCTTTCGAAACTAATAAAAAAATAAGCTATAATTGTGTTGGATGGGCATACCAGAAATATATGCTACAAACTAAATGAGTATCAAAGTCTAAGTGTAAGGTTGATGCAACTTCAACAACAACTTTTGATCCAGTTCTTATGGCTCAACAACCTGACATATCTCAAAGGATGGTTTCTTCATTTTATGGTGCCACAATTCTTCCACCACCTGTTGTTGTTGCTCCTCTTTCCCCTGCTTGTCTATTGATCATTTGGCCAGCTTGGCTGCTTTTGCCGTGACGGTTCCCGCTATATCTGACGACCAACCTAAAATGAAGTTGGCTGGTACATTTTTATGCTCATTTTCTACTGAATGGATAATAGATAGTGGTACCACACACCATGTTTGTTCCTCACTTAATATATTTTTTTTCAACTTATAAAACTGTTCCACCTAGTATGGGTTCTTTATTACCTGATGGTGCAAGGGATTTGGTTTCCCATATTGGCACTGTCATTCTTTCCCCCTTTATAACTCCAAGGGATTATTATCTACCAAGTTTCAAATATAACTTAATTTCAGTTAGTAGGTTATGTTCTATACTGAATTGTGACGTTATTTTTTTTTCAAAAATCTTGCGCTTTCAGGACCAACCTACGATGTGACTTATTGGTCAGGGTGATTTGGTTTCGGGCTTATGTCAATTATGCTCATATTCAAATATTTTTTTATGAAGAATAAACCTTTTGGTCTATGATATTTTTTCATATGGCACCCTATTTTAGGTCATTTTCGATTTCGAGTTAACCAGTTTAGTTATATGCATTCTAATTTTGATCACAAACGCTTGTCTGTCCTATGGAAAAACAATCACATTTACCGTTATAATGCAAGTATTACTTCATGTACTTCTCCATTTGAATTAATACACTGTGATATTTGGGGACCCTTTACAGTCCCTTCATTGAATGGTGATCGCTATTTTATAACTATTGTGGATGATTACACTCGATGTACTTGGATTTTTTTGATGAAATTGAAATAACTTGATTAAAATATTTGTTTTATTTTAATCAAGTTATTACCCAATATAATCAACGTATTCATAAAGTATCTTTAGTTTCTGGTTCCGTTCGAAATTTTCGAACTTCAAAATTTTCGAACGGATTATGGATATGGATTTTTGTCTAAGGAACTTCAAGCATATTTTACTAAGATGGTAATTACTCACCAACGTAGTTGTGTTTCTACTCCACGACAAAATGGTGTTGTCGAAAGAAAGCATCTACATTTACTTGACGTTGCTCGTGCTCTCCTTTTTCACTCTAATCTTCTTATTCTATTTTGGGGAGAATGTTTGTTGGATGCTATTTTTCTTACCAATAAAATGCCAACACCATTATTGAATCGTCTGTCACCTCATGAAAAATTACTTGGTGTACCTCCTGATTGTTCTATTCTGCGTGTATCAAGATGTTTGTGTTTTGCTCGGAATACTAACATTAAAAATAAATCTGTTCCCGCGCATCACCTTGTATTTTTCTTGGGTATCCATTTGGTTCTAGACAACACAACAAAAGAGTATTCTCAACTGACCACAAAAAACTTGCAGCTCATACTACTAGCGATAACTCAACATGTACATCTTTATCTTCTATTAAGATTGTAATCTAGGTAGTTTATCTTGATGCATATCTCATATATATATATATTGGTTGCATGAAACGGTAAAAAAATACAACTCATGATAAAATTAGATACAACCCACAACTAAAATATAAATATTTGTAGACCTAAGTTATGTAGGTAAATAATAACCACCATTATTACCATTTATCATATTCTTCTACTTCCTTTCTTCTAAATATTTGTAAATTTGTTATACAACAATTTTAAGCTCGAGTTATTTCCATGTACACATATATGCATTGTTTTAATATCCAAACCATATTAACAAAAAAAAAGTATTAATTTCCAATTCGAAATTTTTAAATTTTAATTGAAAACTAAAATTAGTTAAATTAAAATTAAGGTTTGAAATTAAAACTTAATCATGTAGGTACTGATACTAATACTATTAAATTACTTGCTTGATTTAATTAGTCCTGGAAATGAAAATAATCATATTTTAACTTTTGCTAATGATAAGTGCCTAATTTACATGTTTTGAGAATCGACTATATACTTGTTTTAGCTATAATTCTTGTATATTTGATGAGGTGTTGAACTCGTCAAAAATATATTCCTTACTTCTCTTACACTTACTAGTAGAATAATGATAAGCAGGTTCATTTCTAAGGGAGTAGAGAATCAAAGTTTTCGATTAAAGTTTCTGTAAAATAAGAACAATGCAAAACCTATGAAAATAAATATTATTAATGCAAACGATGTAGATGAGAATGATCAAGGACTCTTTCTCAGCCACGAAACATGAGTCAAATCAACATAGCTACGTTTCTGCAAAATACTCATTATTAATAACCCTAGAATATTTAGTCCGCTTAAATATTCTGTAATCTCCTCAAATCACCGGACACGGAAGTGCTCGACTATCGGATTCTACTCATTCGAGCTATCTAGAAGTACACTCTCTAGATATAACTCAATCAAATGCTTTAAGTTCCATTAGATAGGTTACTCCTAGCGACAAATACAAAAGCTCGAACCATCTACTAGTGTCAACCTCTACATATGAATACTTAACAAAATACCATCGTCAATACCCATATAACGCTACTTGTACTCGGAACTTCTAGACAATTACGGGTCGAAGAGTTCTCAAGTTAGCATTAGAATCATCAATCAACCATTCAATTTGAAACTTAAACGATTCACAAATAACTCATAAACACTATTGGCATAGCACGGAATGAAAAATAACGAGATAAATTGCTAGAAAACAAAGTATTAAATCAATTATTAAATCATGTTCCTGACATCAAATTCGTCTATAATCAATGTTGTTGTGTTGATGTAGCTGATGGGATTTTTAATTTATACTGCAAGTATGCGGCTGTCGATGAGACAGTATGCAAGTACGGTTCGTTCCACACATGGATTTCAGAATTACAATTTTTAGTTGTTAATTAATTAATATGCCAATGACTAAATTAATTTAGTAATTTTATCTTAAATTAAGAAAAGCTTAAATACTAAAACTGATTTACAAATGAAAAAAAACCTAGAACACAAGATTCCATCACAACTATGCAAACTAGATGATTGTAACTATTTCCGATAATTTTCTCAAAATAATGCACAAGACGATTTCAGACAAAAGATTTACGTCTTGGAAAATAAATCATTTTAATTCAATTGTTTTTCTTAAAATACTAATCATTTTATCCACTATAATACGCTAGTCTCTGAAAAGCATAAATAAATCAATTATTTAAGCATTTAAGGACACATGAAAAAATTATTATCATTATTAATCAAGAAATAAGACAAAGAGAATAATTATATAAAAAAATTACAACATTCTAGCAAACATAGTAAGACTTCCTCTCTAATCCTAGATGAGGATTCTAGTTATTCATGACTAAAAGAATGGAAAAAGATATGGAAGAAACCATTTTATTGATGAAAAATAATGCTTACAAGAAAAAGAACTGATCAACTGTGTCTTAAAACAAAAAAGGACTAATAATTAATACTGACAGTTTACTTTTGTAGTGGGTAAAATGACTGCTCTAGTGCATAAAGGTTGTTCTTTAAAGCTTTTAGAAAAACATGGTTCTTTGTAGCATTTAAACCACGAACTATCGCTGATACTATTGAAGAAACTGTGGCTAAAGCAACTACATACAAAAGAATAGGCCACAGTATCAGCGACAATTCCGAAATATGATTTATTCCTCTTATTCTTCTCTTCCGTCCAAGTTGCAGAACGTGTTTTTTTTAACTGATTTTTTTTTTAAACTTAATTCTTGCAGTTCAGTGTTCACTCGGCTGCTTTTTTATACTCGAACAACAATACTACTCGAATCTTCTAACATATCTTTTCTCTTTAATAAATCTTCCACGATCCTGATTTCTTTCTTCTCGGTAATTTTATTTCTTTCTCCAACTGATTTTCTTTCCCCATCCTTTTATTTGTTGCCTGAGTTAGTATAGTTGTCTGATACTATTACAGAGATATAGTTGTAATAATTTTAGAAAACGGAATCACCATTTTCCCGATTATTTTTCTTCCCTTTATCTTCCAACGAGAATACAAGTAATGACGAGATTTTATTTGATATCTTTGATATACGTTTCTTATTTGATAAGGAAAGGATATATATTCTTGTCTTAACCACCGAAAAATCTCATCTATAATTCTTCACAGTTTGAGAAGAAATTTTGCCGCAAAAATTCTAATTTGAAATTCAAAGGAGTGGGTGCCCAGATCCAACTTGTGGGTGCCTTAACCAAATGCTTAGGTGCCTTTATAATTTTTTAGGCCACTTTTTCCACAATTATTTATTCTTCTTAAAATACCTAAAAACATAAAAATTAATAATATTAGTACAAAATAAGTCCCAACAAATAGAAATAAGTTGATAAAAATGTATAAATTATGCGCTTATCAAATACCTCCAAACTTATATTTTGCTAGTATCTAGCAAATCTAATCTAGAAATAAAAATCCTAACTCACTTTCGCAGGAATCGCGACTACACCTAGCATGCCTTTAAACCCCTACGTGGCCTTAGTGGACAAGTTTTGTCTTGTGAGGATTTACAAAGAGGTATACCCACAAACCTTTAGTTCCAACTACTAATGTCACAAGTTTCCGAAGAGCTAAGAGGACATAACGTTTCTCCTCCAAACGCAGCGCCAGAGAAAAATACAAGCTAATATGCCTAATTTATGAGAGAGAGATTGTGACGAGTTAAGCCAGTGCCAAAGGTGTCTTTTTCCAGATGGACAACGGACTAACAGAGAAACCGAGTAAGCATTTCGCCTCGACTCTGACTCACCCTAGGATTTTATGAATTTGTACTCAGAAAACGATTTTAAGGGTCACACCAGTGTGTAAGCAGGATTGAAGAGGGAATACTTACACACTATTGATGGTAACGCTTTTTCTGAAGACCTCAAACCAAAATATTTTTCTGAAGATCTCAATGGAAAAGAAATCTGATGATTTTTTTAAGAAATCGACCATAAATGAGGATGGGAACATACTCTTACATTCTAGTCTCACAACTCTCTAATGGTGTTCAATAAAAACAACTCTGTCTTTAATCTTCGGCTCCAACCCTTGATGATAAACTCTTGGAACTTGTATATATTTCCTCTTTTTCTTCGATCACTTGTTGTTTGAAACTTCCTTTTGAGTTTCTTCTTCCCTATGGATTTGTTGAAAGAATACAAAAAAAATACAACTAATATATATTATATATATTGACATATTATTTATTTATTTTTGATTTTTTTTGGAATTAACATTTAAATGAGATTCATACAAAATAAGAAACAAAAACTAAATGATACAAAATAAAACTTTACTTGCCAATGGAGAAGGACTTTTGCACTTGAGTATTCACAACTGATGGTACACAAATCTTTAAAAATCTACATCTTTTGTTTTTCTTCTTTGTGACTTCGAATATGTAATGTTCTTTCCTTTTGTTGCTTGCTTGAAGTTTGCGCGCCACATGCGTCCAAGTCTCGCCCAGGCTGGGTTTAATCTGCTTTGAGGAGCGAGACTGCGTGCATCAAAGAAAACGTAACCTTGGACGTCTTCGACTTCTTCATGAATTGATGTTGTTGCTCTGCTTGTTGATGATGTTGAGTGTCTATTGAGAGAGAGTTGTAATTGTTGTGACTGAGACTACAAGATGAGGCTAGTCCTGATGTCATCCTTATGGTGATAAAAATTAGCACTCAGAGATCAAATCCACTTTAATACAACTCCATCTCCTCTTGTTCTCACTATCTTTCTCGACAAAACTCAAACATCAGCTCTTCTCTAGCAACTAACCGAACTCAGGAACCCATCAACAATTCCTCCATTTCAGCTCCAGACGATCTTCTCTGTAGTTAGCGACGGCAAAATCATCTTATTGTATGACTTCTTAAACATCGTCACCATAACCCATAATTCATCATTTCTATAGCGAACTCCATCTTTCTCTTCTCACTTAATTCTAACACAGACCCATCTTTCCCCGTTTTACTTCTTATTTCCATAGTACTTAAAACATCAATTCAAGCCAAATAGTAAATCACTTCGAAACCCTTCTCTTTATTCTCTTTAATCTGCGTTACCTTATAACCTTGGAAATCACCATTCTTCTCATTGTCTTGTTTGAATAAAACCCATCTCTTCTCAACCTGAATCTGACCTCTCGTCCCTGTTCTCTCATTATGACAGACTTTACCATTTGACTGCAGCTGCACTACTAGTCACAAGAAAGAAAGATCTAGTCGAGACTTAATTCTGGTGTTAAGATGTGTTCCAGGTGGTACCCCTTATAGAAAAGAAGTTTGTCTGTAGAAATTGGACTCCCTTCAGCACTTCTTAATAAAACAGGTTCCCCATAGTAAATTTTGTTTTCCACACAATTGAGACTTGTGTGCTTTTATTCTCCAAGTTCATCAACATCCAACGCCTCCGAGTAATGCCTTGAGCTCATATTTCTCTTCTTTTACTTCTCATGACTCCAAAATACTTATAAAACTATAAAACAAGCGTAATATACACAAAATATAAGAGAAATAACAAAGAAAGCATAACAAATTAATTAGTAATTAAGGTGTTTTAGACACCTATCAAATTCCCTCGTACTTGGACTTTGCTAGTCCTTGAGAAAACTAAACTAAACTAAAATATACAACTCCTTTTTGTTGAGGATACGGTTACACTTAGCATGTGTAACAAGCCTTTAAATCCCTAGATGTCCCTAGAGGACGAGTTATAGTCTCGTGAGGGTTTACAAAAGGTATACCCACAAAACCTATTCCAACTTTCAAACATTCCAAAGCACATGCATCCAAAGAGCTATGAGGACATAAATTTTCCGCAGACTAATAATAAGAATGCCAAAGAACATTATTCTCATGCTTAACTCTTGATTTAGGAAAAAACCACCATATGAAAGAATTCAGGTTCGTGATCAAGCGAATTTTTCAACTTCTGCCTCACCAATAGGGTTTTATGAAATTACACTCGAAAGACGCACTTTATAGTACTCAGGTGTGCATGAAGGAATGAAGATAGAAATCTTGCACACGTTGAATGGTGGGAAGGAAAAACCTTTCGAATTATATTTTGTTATCCCATAGAAACGTGAGAAGAAAAAAAATATTTTTCTGATGATCTCTAAGAAAGGAAATCAACCACTATACGAGGATGAGAATGCTCACTCACCTTCTCATCCAATCTACAATCATCATCACTCTCACGGCGTCCCATAAAAACATCTTCGGCTTCGGCTTTAACAGTAGATGATGAACTTTTTAACTTCTTAGAACTTCAACAATCTGTAACTATTTTCCTCAAATTCATGTTGTTTGAAACGTCTTTATAGATTTATTCTTCCCTGCGGATTTATTGAATGAATACCAAAAAGAAATATATACTAAAGTATTATAAAATATTTTTAATTTTTAGCAAATTCTTTATATATATATATATATATATATATATATATATATTCTTTTCTTTTTTTTGGATTTTATTTTTGAAAAGAAAGATTAACTACAATCTAAATAATAACAATGAAACTAATATGGTCGTGGAGAAAGGACTTTACCACTTGATTCTTCACAACTTATATTGTCTCGATATCATAACTTCACAAAAAATTCACTTCTTTTGATTTTCTTTGTTGTTGTACTTAGTCCTTAACTTGAATATAAAATTATGTTCCTTGTATTTTTACTTGTAAACCTTGAGTATATTCAACTTTCTTTAAATTTGTAATGTTGCGCTTGTTGATGATGACAATGTTTCTATGGACCTGTTGTTATCGAGAGAGAGAGAATGGTGGAAACTGCAAATCAAACTACAAGGTAAGGTTTTTTCACAAATCTGATGTCACCCTCATGATTGATAGAAGTAGCACTTAAGAGATCAAAAAATAGTGTTGAAATGGTGCGAGGTTGGGTAGCTCATCATTCTACCCGGAGTTTGCGCAAATCAAACACTCTAAATGGTTAATTTAGACAGGTACAAAGAATTGAGGGTTTGGTGCCTCACTCATATATGGGTAATGATTGATCAGCTTCTCTAATACTGTATTTTCTCTGCACCTAATTCGCCACCGTCGGTATAAGTCCCTTTTTGTCAGCTATTACCTCTCAATAACTAAGAAAATCGAATATGATTCTCTAATACTTCTAAGTTCAATTATTTCGGTAAGAACTCCGTATGTAAACTTAGATAGAAGTATACTAAGTGACTCTAAAATATCTAAAAGTTGGAGGTTTATACAAATGGTTACAAGAAATCAAAAAAAAATTCGAACTATAATATGAATACTTAAGAATTCTATATGCTTAACCACTTCCCCATACTTAAACTTTACATTATCCTCAATGTAACTTGACTCATCCAATGTAAAATAAAGGTGGGAAATCCTATAATGATATAAATTCAGAAAAAAAAAACAAGAAAAAATAAAATAAATACTAAACCAATGGGTTGCCTCCCATGCAACGCTTAATTTAACGTCCTCATCCCGACTTTCTGGTCGCCCGTACACCAACAATCTGAAACTTAACGGATTCGTCCAGAAAACAATCTGCATTGCTAACAATAGCTTCACAAGAATATTAGCATACAGTGGAAAAAGTGAAACTATCGTTCCAAAAGAGTTACCCCCACACTTAGTTCATTCTACACTCGGAAGTGTATACAAAACATAAATGTAATGAACTTCTATGGGTTCCTCTTGGAAAACCTGCATAGTGTTATACTCAAACGCATATGGCGGATACTTAGATGCAAGGAATTCAGATAATTTTTTTGAAGCATTCAATTCCATCCCCAAATTAGGTATCTTCCTAAAAGATGGATTAACAACTCTTTGGGAAACTACTTCTAATATGGGAGGATCATCATTAGATATAGATTCATGTATAGGGTTAGACAAACCTTGCAAAACCTCTTATATTACGGGATCCTTGATACTGCTGACCACTTCCATTCCCACATCACAAGTATTATCATTATCATTCAAATTCTTGTTAAACTATTCTTTATTGGTTTCTTCTATAACCAAGTCTTTTCCATCGGAAGTGAAACCAAAATATTCCCCAAGAAATTCATCGTAATCTTTATGGTCTTCTTCACAAGTTGACTTCTCATTCAAAGTATCTACTATATCTGAATTCGGGGTAGCATGCACAAATAAGTCATAATCATCGTCGCTCTCATACACAACATAAGTCTTACCATCAATAACTTTAGTGTTTTTAAACTCAACTTCTTCCTTTTAAATACGTGAATGATCATTATCACAATCATGAGTTGAGGTAGTAGCATCGTTATTATCAATGTTTTCCAAGGGTTCATCATCCTCAGAATTTTCATCGGGCACTTCTTCATTATCCACACGCCGGTTGATCTCCGTACGTATGGCCCTAGAAATTGCTTCAAGAGTCTCTTTTGTTGCTCCCTCTTCTTCCAATTGCTCATATTGTTTAAAGAGTTTCTTGATGTTAACACGTTTTCTACCGGTACTCACGATAGGTTCTTTAGATACCATCTCTTCCCATTGAATAGGTAAATGATCATAAATAAGATCAGGAGTAGGTCTAGATACACTATCATATGTTTCACTTGGTACGAAACTCGATGTTGATATAATCTGGTTCAATGTATGTCGCAAATCCTTAACATCATCAAACATTTGCATTAAACTAGATTGGAGCATATGAGAAGTATAACTATCCCTCCATCCCTGTGATTGTTCACTAACATACCCACCATAAGTCTATTGGTATGTATGAGAATTATCACAAGGTCTTGTGGAATATTGATTGTAGCCAAAAGATTGGTTTTGGTCATCATATCCCACATATGGTTGGAAGTTATATGAATTAAATTGAAAATTAAACTGATTACCATTATATGTATTGTCTTGTGAACCACAATTGTTATACCCAAAAGGATTCATCTCAATAAATCCTAAAAAAAATATTATACGCACAACTCGTTTAGAGAACTGACTTCTTGTTCTAGACAAGTGAAGGATACTACTAATTGATTGCGCACACACAAAAGAATGATTGATTGTATATGAAAATAAGATTCTAAGCAAACAAATTAGTAAAATAAGCTAGAATGAAAAGTAAATGCAAAATCAGAAAACTAAATAACAACTAGAACTACCGACTGCTCCTCGGCAGCGGCGCCAATTTTGATGAGGTGTCGAAGTCGTCAAAAATATATTCCTTACTTTTCTTACACTAACTAGTAGAATAATGATAAGCAGGTTCGTTCCAAAGGGAGTAGAGAGTCAAAGTTGTCGATTAAAGTTTCTGTAAAATAAGAACAATGCAAAACCTATGAAAATAAATACTATTAATGCAAACGATGTAGATGAGAATGATCAAGGACTCCTTCTCAGCCACGAAACATGAGTCAAATCAACATAGCTACGTTTCTGCAAAATACTCATTACTAATAACCCTAGAATATTTAGTCCGCTCAAATATTCCTAATCTCCTCAAATCACCTTACACGGAAGTGCTCGACTATCGGATTCTACTCATTCGAGCTATCTAGAAGTACACTCTCTAGATATAACTCAATCAAATGCTTTAAGTTCCATTAGATAGGTTACTCCTAGCACAAATACAAAAGCTCGAACCATCTACTAGTGTCAACCTCTACATATGAATACTTAACAAAATACCATCGTCAATATCCGTATAGAGCTACTTGTACTCGGAATTTCTAGACAATTAGCGGTCAAAGAATTCTCAAGTTAGCATTAGAATCGTCAATCAACCATTTAATTTGCAACTTGAACGATTCACAAATAACTCAGAAACACTATTAGCATAGTAGAAAATGAACAATAATGAGATAAATTACAAGAAAACAAGGTATTAAATCAATTAATAAATTATATTCCGGACATCGAATTCGTCCCTGGTCAATATGCAATTAGCTACTGGAGTTTATACTAAAGAATCAATTAAATAAACAAGAGTTCAAAGCCAATTAAACAAAGAAAGCTAAATAGCAGATGGTGGGGGACGTCGTGAACATGAAAGTGGTATGGACTGTTAGTGTGTTGAAGGAGCTTGCTGCTGTCTTGTTGTGGTGATGTAGCTCAGGTGGACTGGTAGGTGTATGCAGATGAGAAGATGATGCAAACTTGTGGTGGTGGCTAGGGTTATGGAGAGGAGCAACAGCTCTTCTCTGTTGGAGGTGCAAAACAGATGATCGAGATGGTATGCGTCTTCGATTTGCTGCGACCTCAATCTCCTAAAATTGCGAATCTGATAAAGACCTCAGTTTCCTAATTTTATTCAAACTCTAAATAGCTATCAATCTGCGACCAGTCATTCGATATCAACGGTAGCAAAACTGTTATGTCCTAACTTCTCGCTTGTAACTAAAACCCATTGTCTTTCCTTATCTCGACTTCAAAGCTCTTTGTAAACAGCCAACGAATCATGGCTCGAACGGCAACAAACATTGGTGCAGAACTGGTCGGCAACTGAACTGAACTGGACTTGAATTTGTGTAGAACCGGTGGTTCAGACATTTTTACAAACACATGTGTGCATCCTGGCTAGTAATTAAGGCGAAGTCTTGTTGGTGATTTGAAACCATTTCAATCTCCTTCCCTGCAATTCAAGACAAACCCAAACACAATCAACACATATTTCATTCATAAGCAACACATTCAATCATTCTCATCTCAAATCCACTTCAATACAGCTCCATCTCCTCTTATTCTCACTATCTTTCTCGGCAAAACTCAAACATCAGCTCTTCTCTAGCAACTAACCAAACTCAGGAACCCATCAACAATTCCTCCATTTCAGCTGCAGTCGATCTTCTCTGTAGTTAGCAGCGGCAAAATCATCTTTTTGTCTGACTTCTTCAACATCGTCACCGTAACCCATCATTCATCATTTCTACAACGAACTCCATCTTTCTCATCTCACTCAATTTCTTATCCAACACATACCCATCTTTCCCTGTTTTGCTTCTCAGTTCCACAGTACACAAAACATCCATCCAAATAGTAAATCACTTCGAAACCCTTCTCTTCATTCTCTCTAATCTGTGTTACCTCCCAACCTTGGAAATCACCATTCTTCTCACTGTCTTGTTTGAATAAAACCCATCTCTTCTCAACCTGAATCTGACTTCTCGTCCCTATTCTCTCATTACGGCAGACTTCACCATTTGACTGCAGCTGCAGTACTTGTCACCAGAAAGATCTAGTCGAGACCTAATTCCGGTGTTGGAGGGTCAAAAAAGGATCATTCGTATATAATCATGCACAACCTCGAATGTTATCAGTTCTAAACCAAATGATAAAATGATTCCAGTGGGTATTGCTATTTTAGCCAACATGCCAAGCCACATGGTTTATTAAACTCGGTTTTATACAATAGGAGAATTGATAAATTAGTCAAATATATTCAATTTTTATATAAAATAAGTATTTTTTTAATTGGTGGGGTCTGTTTCTATATAGATAAATAATTTTTTTGTTAAGTGGGATCGGTTTTTATTTCAAATTCAATATATATATATATATATATATATATACATATATAATAAATTAAAATAACTAATTTAACTATATTTTAACTAAAAAAATATTTCACTCGTCGCCGATCGACTCAACAAGGGTCGATGCTCGGTGCATGAAGAGCCGCTCGGCTCAACAAGTGCCGATGCTCGGTGCATGAAGAGCCGAGCGGCTCAACATGATTCGATCGTCTCAAACAAAGACGATCGACTTCACTAATGCCTCAATGTGCAACCTCCCACAATTGTCCATTTGCCAATCCAATTTTTGAGTTTGCCCATCCCTCTATGGGGTGGGAATTTGCAAATTAGCCAAAATACCCACCCCACTGTCTTTACTCTTAAGATGTGTCCCAGGTGGTACCCCTTAGAGAAAAGAAGTTTGTCTTTAGAAATTGGACTCCGTTCAGCACTTCTTAATAAAACAAGTGGTTTCCCCATGGTAATTTCTGTTTTCCACACAATTGAGACTTGTGTGCTTGTATTCTCCGAGTTCATCAACATCCGATGCCTCCAAGTAATGCCTTGAGCTTCTATTTCTCTTCTTTTACTTCTCATGACTTCAAAATAGCTATAAAAATAGAAAACAAGCGTAATATACACAAAATACAAGAGAAATAACAAAGAAAGCATAACCAATTGATTAGTAATTAAGGTGTTTTAGACACCTATCAATATTACCTTGTATAATGTTTGTTTTCTAGTTTGTGTCTTTTAGTAAGTAAATCATCCAAAAAAGAAGTGAAAATAGCTATAAAAGTGAAGTCTACAAGTGAAAAACCATCACTTATTATCGTAACCTCGTAGAGAACGAAGAGACGAAGCCAAAGGTGAAAGAGTGAGGTCATTTCGACGTCGTATGAAGAAATTATGAGCAAAATGAGAAAGTTAGAAGTGGAAAAAATAAAAAGTATCCATGAGAAAAATGTCAGCGAGGCGTAAGAAAAGGAAAAAGAAATTAAGTAAAAAGATAAATGATTATGTGGCAGGGCTTGACAGTCGCGAAAGTCCGGCTCAACAAATGACTGTCGTAGTTAGTCTTTTCCAAGAGCATGTTATTCACACATGTACATCCGCGCCTCCCTCCTTCAGAATTCTATTTTCCGGCGGATTTGGACATGTTTTTTTTTTTATATGCGGCACAACTTTTATTTTGGACGTGAAGAGTTATTTTTGGACGAATTTTGATGTTACTTTGGGACTTCTAAATTGAGGAAACTGGCTCCTAAAGGGATTCTAATCTCTAAAATAAGAGGATACGTAAGGGCCAAGTAATGGAGGCTATATAAGGAGACAGCCAAGGGTCAAACAAATCACCTAGGGCTAGACAACACATTGGTTTACCCCTTTAAAGGGGGGAACTTTTTTCCTTATTATTTTCTTCTCAATATTTTCCATGGGTTTAAGTCTATAAGTAGGTAATTTTCTTTTATTATTTAGGGATGTAGTTGAATATTGCAAACATGTTGCTTGATTAATGAATTAGTTTTATCTCATAATTATCGTTAATAATTTGCTATTAATATCGCCATGTATGATCAAATGTTTGCTTGTTTAGGATGCATAATAAGTAAACATATATTCTTATCTAAAGCTAAATTAGGGTTGTTAATACACAAAAGTTGAAAAATCTTGATTACAAGTAGCATAGTACAAATTGTGCAATTACTAATTGTAGTGATATTTTTTTATAATTGCATGTAGATTGTGACTTTTGTTAAATTGATTACTCGTAGTAATTTGTTGCATTCATTAGACTATTTCATGAATCTTAATGCTCTTGGAAGGTTAAACTTAATTGGACGATATGTGGGTTTTTCACTAGGTAAATTCATTTTCTCGTCGTTATGGGAATATGATGACTCTAGGAAGTTAACGGAATAGATTTGCGATCGAAATGTTCTAGGTATTTTGATAATGAAATATCAAATACCAACTATAATTATTAATTCAAGTATATGCTTGTGATTGGAGACGAAACCCTCAACCAATATTTCTCAACTTTCTGATTGCTCGTACATATTCCAGTTTTGTTTTAGTTTAGTTTAAATTAGTTTGATAATTCAATAAAATTCTCCTTTGTGACTTAATAATTTGATAAAAATAACAATTTCTTTCTCTATGTGGAAACACATCCTTACTTGCTACTCTACTCGTTAATGTAGAAAGTGTGAAAAATATTTTGACTGGTTTAACACCCATCAGCTAATCAATTCGAGTGATGCTTTTTTTAATTTGGGGCAAAGGATGGTGGTAGTGGTCAAATTAGTGGTGCTATCGTAGTAATTTGGATGGTTTTTTTAATGGTAATGACGATGGTCAAGTAATGGTAACGATATTAAATAAAAAATACTCTACTTTTAGTACTCATCCCTATTATTGAATCAGTTTTTCTTCAGAAAAAAAAAGATGATGACGATGAATATAGGTTTTGGTACCCACATAAAGTAGGTTTACAAATATCCACACTTTTAACTGTGGTTTCTATTTAGTTTAATTGTGAATTGTATTTAGTTACCGCCTTGTACAGTTACCCTATGCCATATTACTGAAAAACTACCATTAATTAGAAAAAATGATACATGGGAACTGGCTATAGATACCTATACATAGCACATACCTGTCATGTTTTATTCTTGTAGTTTGGATGGTTTGTCATGCCTAGGTAGGTAGTGTTTGCGGTTATTATAAATTAAGCGTGGTTCTAGCATTTTATCTGCGTTTTTTATGTGGTTTTATCTGATCTTCGTGAGAGAAATGATCGATGTACGTTTGTTCATGTCAGTTCTTGAATTCTTGGCGAGGGAAAATGATGGAGGAAGATTTATGGAAAAGAAATTTATTATTTTATTATTATTTATATTTTA
>JAJJMC010000822.1:0-21268 GCA_023531435.1 Papaver californicum | reverse complement strand
TGCAGGGGTGGTGTGGTGGTCTGGGTGGTGTTGCAGGGGTTGTGTGGCCGGTTTGGTGTTGTGGGTTGGTGGTGTGGTGGTGTTGCAGGTGTGGCAGGTGTTGTGGGTTGGTGGTGTATTGGTCTGGTGGTGGTCTGGTGGTGTTACAGGCCTGGCAGGGGTGAAGGGTGGTGTTGCAGGCCTGGAAGGGGTTGGCATGAGTGGTCTGGGTGGTCTGCCAGGCCTGGCAGGGGTGGTCTGATGGTGTTGCAGGCCTGGCAGGGGTGGTCTGGTGGTGTTGCAGGCCTGGCAGGGTGTTCTGGGTGGTCTGCCAGGCCTGGCAGGAGTGGTCTGGTGGTGTTGCAGGCCTGGCAGGGTGGTCTGGTGCTGTTTTTAGCACTTTTGGTGCATGTTTGTGTTTTGTGTCTGTGATTTGGTGCATGTTTTGGTTGTGTTTTGTGTTTGTGATTTTATACATGTTTTGGTGATTTTAATACTGTTTTTTTAGGGTTAAAATGGATATGGATGTCATAGTTACTGTGATAAATGGGGCAGAAAAGTATAAACCTTTATACTTTGTTGGTGTAGCTGCTGGTCTTAGTGGTCATAGTTTTGTACAAATGGTAAAAGATAGGATGATAACCTTGGGTATGAATCCCAGAATGAATCTTATGTTGTTTGATAAAATCACAAAGACAAAGTTTATGGTTGATTTGAAAATCAAACTTATACTTGCAGACAATGGCAATTACGGCAGTTTCCATGTCAGCATGCAACCTGTGTTTTGCTTAGACTGAATCCCGATTGGACAGTGTGAGTTCATTTCCTACTTTTCCAACATAGTTCATATTTGTTAAAGGATGCAATTAATGAATGATTGCAGGTATTGTAGTAAATACTACACTGTGGACATGTACAGGACCACCTACTCTTGGTCAATTCAACCATGGGGAGACATTAATGATTGGGAAAATAAGGTACACTTTAGTGCTTGTTTTGAGAATCTTTTTTAAGAATAATATTTTTTTTTGTACTATTGCTTTCTTTAGTATTTTATTAGTTTTTCTAAATCTGAGTATTTATAAAGTTTCCTAACCCTAACATATATCTTCATTTGTGTAATCTGGTGTGAACCTTCAACATCCAATAAAACTAAGAGAGCCAGGTAGACCTTGTGTGAAAAGGAAGAAATCTTGGATGGAGAAGAATAGCCAAAAGAAAACTAGAAAGTGTAGTACATGTGGTGGTTTTGATCACAACAACAGAACTTGCCAAGGTGGACCAGTTGGATCAAATCCAAATAAGAAAAGTGTTAGAAAAGAGTGTTTGGTTGATGGAGATACGGTTGTTGAGAGAATTGTAACCCCAAAGAAGACAAGGAAGAAATATGCTTCAACAACTGCATCTTCAAGCAAATCAACACCTGTTGGAGTGTCCAAAAAGAAGACGTCTTCCGACACTGCAACACCCTCTTCTTCTTCTGTTGCTGTTGGTGCTTCCAAAAAGAAGACGTCAACCACTCCAGCACCCTCTTCTTCTTCACTTGCCCCTGCTGCTAAAAGGAATATAACTGATATTGCACCATCCACCTCTTATGCATCTGCTCCTGCTTTTCATCAGATTTACAATGGCATAGTTAACATTAGGAACCAAAACAATGTTATTGAACCGGATCAGAAAAGGCAAAGAAAGCCAAACTCAAAGTATATGTAATCTTATGTTTTCTTCTAACTTTTGGTCCTATAAGACTTCCTAAGATAATTTATGTTTGTGTTATTTCCTGTTTTTGTTTGTTTTTATGTAAGAATTCCTAAGTATATGTAATCTTATGTTTATTAACTTTTCATGTTTCTGTTTTTGGGGCATTTTTGTTACCTTTTTCTGCTTGAGGTATTTTTGTTACCTTAATCTGTTTGGGGTATTTTTCCAAGATGAGTGTCTTTTTTAGGGCATTTCTCCAAGATGAAGTATGAGGTATTTAAGTCATATTTCGCACATGCGAACTCGCACGCTCAAAACGGAAAAATTAACGAAATGTGGCATTTCTATTAATTCTGAATACCCGGGGCAGAATTGCATAATGACCCCCCAAAATTGGAGCATTTCTATAATTATCCCTTTTAAAAATAGAAGCAGCAGAATCCTTGGCTTTGTTAGAATCTGGAGCAATTGCACTTGCTTGTGAAACTGCCATTGCTGCCATAACCAGAGCAAGGAAAACCTACAGCATAAATTGTGTTTGCTAGAACCAAAATATGAGAAAGGGAAAAGCTATGATAACTGTTGGAGGGAGAATATATAACTAAAACCACTCTGCGCTTTACCTTGAAAACCTGTCCAAAAGTTGCTATCTCATGTTTGATAAGGTGAGCTCCAACATAGAAAAGAAGTGCATTGGTACAGTAAAGTACGGCAGAGGAAATGCCAAAGCCTGCACCACTTACAACCCCTGTCTTAACTCCTGCTTTCATGGGTCCCTTACATTTTTCTTGGTAAAGATCCATTACTTTTTGTTCCGCACAAAATGATGCAACGGTTCGAATGCGGCCAACAGCATCATTTGCAACCTGACTAGCTTCTTCATACATAACCTGTAACAAGAGTGACAAATAATCATCGTCTTGCTGTCAAAACAATTGTCACAAAACATTGTTAAATATCCACTGACTTAGAACAAAATGAAGAAACCAAATAACCTTAGGAATCCCACTGAAGCCTTTTACAGACTTCGTATGGAAAAATGCTTGTGTTAAAACAATCAATGTTAATTGCCAATTAGCCGTAAAAGCTATAATAAGCCCTGCTGTGACTGTCGAGGTGTTTTGAACAGTTAATGCAAAATAATCCCCAACAAGACTCCTCACATTGGAAGCATCCGTCGATAATCTTGCACCTATTGCTCCACTGAAATGAAACACAAAAAACGATTCCCAGTTAACAAATCTAGTTTGATCTTTCGAATTGTCGCCGAGTAAAGGTCCACCCTCGGATAAGAGGGATGGAAAGAGTAGGTCTTGCCTTTTATTCTCGAAAGAGAGAAGTTTGTGTTATACTTTTTTTGTATTTAGATTAGAATACCTTGAGTTTGCAGGATCGTCAAACCAACTAATTTCTTGATGCATCACTTTTGCATAACACATGGACCGAATTCGCTGAATTAGTTTACCACCAGCAATTCCGAAAAAGTATTGTTGGCATGGAATGGAAATGAAAGCTACGCCACCTAAACCCACATAAATTAAAGCCCAATGCGTAGAATCCTTACGCAGTTCATGTGCTGGTTCATAAAACATCTTGATAGCAGACGAGAGCAGAAGTCCAAAAACAGGGAAGATCGCATCATGAACCATAGCAGCAGTTATTCCTAAGAACAGAACTGGTATCTCTGGCATGTTCATGTAGGCCAACCTTCCAAACGAGTAGTTATTCTGCACTTCCTTTGTCTCATTGTTTCTTTCATCGTTTTTCTCTTTTATATATTCAATTCCATCAGCATTGTTTACTTGACCAGGAACACCAAAGCTAATAGATAAAGTGTGTATGCTACTTGAAGAACGTTGACTTCTGTATAATCCTCCTATAAACTGTCTTCTACTGCTAGACCTGCGCATGTACTAATTAGCTGCATCAGAACTCGACATAATTGCATCATTTAGATTTGAAGTTGTTGCAATTTCAGTTTCTTTCTTCCCTTCTTGTAAATGTATTAGCTGCGAATAAGCACCGTCAGGGTCCTGGATTAGCTCTGTGTGCGTACCTATTTTGACAAAGCGATTAGATATTTAGAACTTTATGAAGCTTTACCTATTTTGAAGTTGAAATGACTATGTTTTGAACAAACCTTGCTCTACTATTTTTCCTTGGTGAACTACTGCAATGAGATTGGCGTTTCTTATGGTTGTCAAGCGGTGTGCAACTACTATAGTTGTCCGATTCGTCATGACTCTTACTAGGGCAAAACTATTTTTTCAGATTCTGCATCTAATGCACTAGTTGCTTCATCAAGAAGTAATATCTTTGGGTTCTTCAAAATGGCTCTTGCGATAGCAATTCTTTGTTTTTGTCCACCTGAAAATTGGGTTCCGTGTTCGCCTACCAAAGTATCTAGTCCCTACAACAATCATCAAAACACCTCCTTAGAAATACAATTTAAAAAGGAGAGTTTTGTTTGAATTAACGAAAATCTGAAATTCACCTGAGGCAATTTATGGATAAAATTTGCAGCATTAGCAAGTTGTATAGCTGTCCATATTTCTGTATCAGTAGCATTATCCTTCCCATATGTGATGTTCCCTTTTATGGTGGTCTTGAATAATATTGGTTCTTGGCTAACTAACCCAATTTTCTCCCTGATCCATTTGAGTTGGATTTTCTTCAAGTTGACGCCATCAATAAGAACTTGTCCAGCTCGGGGGTCGTAAAATCTCTCTACTAAACTAATCACGGTTGATTTTCCGCTTCCGCTTTGTCCTACCAAAGCTGCGGTAGTTCCACTTGGAACAGCAAATGAAAAACCAGAAAATATTTGGTGATCAGGCCTTGCTGGGTAGCTGAAGTATACTTGCTTTAATTCAATATTACCCTCCATAGTTTCTAACGTAGTACCACTGGTATCGTAGGCATCAATCAGTGGTTTTCTTTTAATGGCCTCGAACATCTTGTAAGCTGCAGCTTGCCCTGCTGCAAATGCATTCAAGGATGGCAATCCTTGACCTTGAGACCTAAATAATAAAAAAGAAACACAGTTAGGAATCAGAATCTAAGCCAAATCAAAACTACCAAATAAAGACTCAAAACTCACATTCTACCGGTCATAATCGCTATTATGACGTTGATGACTTGTCCACCCTTGTACCCTTTCTGTATGATGATCTTGGAGCCGTACCAAACAGCTAAACTATAACTGCAAGGACTGTACCAAGTCCTAAGCCAGAGACCCACCCTTGTTTCACATTAGAATTATAAGCAATTGTTATCATTCTGTTGTACTTTTCAATGGCTAGATTTTCCCCTGTGAAAGACACGACCTAAGACATCAAAAACAACACTAGTTCAGTATCTTCAAACGTAATAGCTGTATTTAAGATGTGTGAACTCATCAACTGTTCTGCTGATTCTTACCGTTCGAATTGATCCTACGGTTTGTTCAACAACATTTCCAGCTTCAGCGTATGCAATTTGCCCACGAATAGACAATTTGGACATGTATATATGCATGGCAGCTCCAGTACCAACGATTAGAGGAATGCATGATAACATTACCAAGGAGAGAAGCCATCCTCTGGTGAATGCAACGACAAAGCCACCAATGAAAGTCGAGACAAGCTGTATAAACTTCCCAACCTATTAAAACAACTGAAAAATAAATAAATTGGGTTGTGTTTAGCAAACAACTACTGGACAGTTTTATATGAACATATAAAAGTTTAAGTCTGATCAGTTCTCTAAAGACGACAGTTATTACCTTTTCACCCAGTGCATCTTGTATGAGAACGGTGTCTCTCCGATAACTTCACCGGTGGTTGTTTCAGTATCGAAAGATGTTATGTCTTGCCTGAGAATAGTTTTTAAGTAAAGGCCTCGATTCGAGCCGCTTGTCTTTCTCCAGTCACTATCCAACATGACACCTCTAAACAGGTCAAGGGGAGTAGATAGTTTTTAATTTATGATGAAAACTCATAAAAGCTTGAAAAACATGCGCAAACACAGAGTCGAATTGAGTACTTACGGATGAAAGAAGCAACTCCTGTACCGGTAGCCAAGTATAAGAAGTTCAAACAAACCTTTAAAGAAACAAACAATTATAAACGGAAAACAACATGAACTGAATCAATCAATATAATATCAACAAGATGCTCCCTGATTATCTTGTATTATTCCAATATAACCTGAATAAAAATCCAGGAATACCAAAATGGTAACAAAATTAGAAGATATCGGAGAAAATAGAGTTTTATTAAAACATCTCAGAGTTGGTTGTTATCCTTAGTTCTTTTTCCCTTTTTTCGTCTTGTTATGCGCTTTGCTTGTTATTTTTTTCACTAATCCTTGCTGCTAAGTTCAGAGAGTTGGTAGATTGTATTGTGGTTATACATTTTATATAGAACAGTTCCATCCTTGACATATCTCCACGATTAGGGTATAGCATCTCTCATTTTTGAATTGTATCCACATACAATTGTTAAGGATAATTTACTAAGCAGATGTTCTATCCTCGCATGTAAAATTGTGTTTCCAATTTCAGTTAATTATTCTTCTTTATTGCTAGATTTATCTAATGTTTGTTGTTTCAATGTTATGAACACTAATATCTAAGTTGCAGCGGATGGCAGAAATATCGCAGAGAGTGAGTTCCATGTAGCCTGATTCCTTGGATGCTTACACATGGCTTTTGCGGCCCTAGTGCCTGTAATTATGAGATATGGGAAACCAGCTAGCTAGCCTTTGTTTTACCACTAATGTTGTGGCATATCATGGGTCAATTAGAGGTTGTTCCGAGGAGAGATGAGCAACTGGCTGGATGTTGATGAAACGATGGAAGCTAGTAAAACCGACGCACAAAATTACGCATGAATGACCTATGGACGAAAAGATTAAAATTGACAGTAAACTACATCCATCTACATAATTCATATTTTCTTCTGTGATTTTGAATAATAGGTAAATTAAGATGTAGACGACGACTACTTTGATGCATAATACCTAGCTAATGAATAAAACCAAATCTTTGAATTGGAAAATATAATATGTACCTTTGAAACTGCATGAACAACATGAAAACGATCAGATGCACCAAAAGAGTTAATGAGTTGACCAAAGATTAACGTCATAAGAGGTTGTGCTAATCCATTAGCAATTGAACAAATTGTACCAACCACCATTAGAACAATATCATATTTATCTGCAAACGCAAATAATTTGTACAATGCTACTTTCTGTGTTTCTTTATAATCATCATGATCGCCATCACAATCCCTAGTAGTATCTTCTTTTTTCTTCGTCATCTTTTCTCAATTAACAAACCATGCCCCAGTAATCTAATGGAGTTCTACTACGTATGAATAATCATGAAAAGATTGTTAGTATATGTATATATAACAGAACCAAACAAACCCATAACTATTTATACATTTTCGTAATCTTAACAAACTCATCTATTATAATTCAAGGCTTCTCACACTTCTCTTATTTATAAACCATGTTTTTATTAACCATAACTTATTTGACTTTGGTCAATATATTTTGACTAAAATTCTAAATTTGAATTTTTTCCAATTATTATTCATAACCCAAAACTAAGCATGTCAATTACCGAATTACTAAGTGGGTGAGTCGAGAAATCAATGGCTCAAACTCAGTCATCGTTGAATGACGTTTTTAAAATGTGAAAATATCTGAGGAACCCAAGTTTGGTTCCTCTCTCTTCTATAAACCCACTATTTAAATTGTTTATATATATGTAGCCCAAATTATAAAATGGACAGTGACAAATTATTGTTTTAGATTGATGAATTATTTTCATGTATGGATGACTAAACTGACCTTTATCAATTACTTATTATTAAGATTTTTTTTTATAAAAAAATAATAATTAAAAGGTCAATTTGTTTTGGGCGTTTTTTATGGGCGGCCGTTTCTCCTTTTTTGTTTTATTCTTTTATATTTTCAAATTATTATCATTATCGTAAAAACTCCATTGTTACTCCTTGGGGTTTATGCTTTTTCTTCTTCTATCAACCGATTCATTATTTTGTACCTTTTCTGTGTTATTCCGATATAGTTCCTACAATCTCTTTCCTAGATATTACACTTTTTTTCTGTTTACAGTAGTCACCCATATTTGTAGTTATTGTAATTTGTGATAGTTACAATTATTTTTACGTGTGATAAATACAATTATTGTAATATTTGATTTTTGCAATCATCACAAGTTGCGGTAGGTGATGTTTTCACCATTCTGATTTTGTACACTTCAGGCTTATTTTGATTGAGCTGACAGTTTTCCTTTTTTATTTTTTAACAGGAAATGGAGGCGAGTTGTGAAGTCAAGGAAATATTGTTGCTTTTGATTTGGCAGAAGAAAAGTTCCGTTTGATATCCTCGACACCACCTTGTTTCTTAAATAATTGGCTTTTGGGCACACATTACTCAATAAACTATCAACTTCAGGTCTTGGGAAGAATCTTGTGCATTATCCATAAATATGGTACTTTATGCGACATATGGTCATTAAAGAATGGGGATGAAGGAACTCAATGCAGTCATTGAAGTAGGCATTTAAGTACTTCCGATTATTCAACTGATGCCAAAATATTCGCCATTACGAAGAATGATGAAGTTTTATTTCTCAATGGATACATTTTCTACCGTCATGTCTTGAAACAAATTAGTGATAAGAAACTGGAACGTCTTGATGAATTTAAGCACTCTAAGCCCAGTGAAGTGCTACTTCATATAAACAGTTTTGTATCCCTAAAAGCATTGGGAGAGGAAGATGTAAAGTTTTTGGAATTAATTGAACTACCTCTTAAAAGGAGAGCGGTGTAAGGATCATCTGATGTTTATATTATCGCAAATGAGGACTGGATTATATTCTGTATCTCAAATATGGGGCCGAGAGAGGTAAAGAGGGAGGAGCAATAGAGTGATGTACCAGTACTGTAAAATCATCTGACTCATGTTTTTTGCACACCTAATGCATGAATTTTACTATGCCTACCATTGGTATCTAGGGATGATGTGTTCTTTGAAAATGTTTTTCCATTGAAATCTGATTCTCACATGATATGTATTGATCCCCTAGATGTCCCTTCGACTAGTCAGACATTACCTTTAGAGGAAGATGAATTTGAATTTGAGCCCTAGAAGAGGAAAAAGACTCAGAACTGAAAAATCTTTTCGGCCAGACTTCAGAACATGCTTAGCTGAGACTGATCCACATACTTATAGAGAATCCATGACTTATTTTGAAGCTCCATGGTGGAAAGAATCCGCCATTTGTGAAATGGATTCCATTATACAAAATGATACTTGGGAGATTGTAGATTTACCTCTAGGGTGTAAACCCATAGGTTGTAAATGGATATTCAAAAGGAAACGTAAGGTAGATTGAACTGTAGAAAAATACAAAGCTAGATTAGTAGCTAAAGGTTATAAACAGAAAGAAGGTGTAGATTTCTTTGATACTTATTCACCTGTTACGAGAATTACTTCCATTAGGATGTTAATTGCTATTGCTGCCATTCATAATTTAGAGATACATCAAATGGATGTAAAAACAACTTTTCTAAATGGTGAATTAGATGAAGAAATTTATATGGACCAACCTGAGGGATTTGTAGTGAAAGGTTGTGAAAACAAAGTTTGTAAAATGAAAAAAAATCTTTGTATGGTTGAAACAAGCACCTAAACAGTGGCATGAAAAATTTGATCATGTAATGATTTCCAGTGGTTTTAAAATCAATGAATCTAACAAGTGTGCTTATACTAAACTTGTGAATGATGCCTGTGTGATTGTATGCTTGTATGTTGATGATATGCTTATACTTGGTACAAACATGGATGTAATTAATTCCACAAAGAACATGCTAAATGAGAACTTTGACACGAAAGACTTAGGCCCCGCTGATATGAGCTTAGGATGAAGATTAGAAGAAATTCTAATGGATATAGTCTCAGTCAATCTCATTATGTTGAATCTGTGCTTAAAAAATATAATCAGTTTGATTGTAAACCTGCTTGTACTCCGTATGATCCTTGTTGTAGACTCAAAAAGAATAAGGGTAATGGAGGTTCACAACTTGAACACTCACGTGTTATAGGAAGTCTGATGTATTTGATGAATTGTACGAGACCGGACATTGCTTATGTTGTGAGTAGGTTAAGTAGGTATACCTTTAATCCGGGGCAGGAGCATTTGGATGCACTTATTAAAGTGTTAAGGTACTTGAAGTACACTTTGAACTTTTGTTTAAATTATGAGAGATACCCTGCAGTCCTTGAAGGATTTTGTGATGCAAACTGGATATCAGACTCAGAGGAGTCTAAGTCTACGAGTGGATATGTGTTCACTCTAACATGTGGGTCTGTGTCTTGGAAGAGTTCCAAACAGACATGTATAGCTCGATCCACTATGGAATCAGAGTTTATTGCTTTAGATAAAGTAGGAGAGGAAGCCGCTTGGCTAAGATGCTTTTTAGAAGACATTCCTCTTTGGCATAGGCCTGTGCCAGCTATATCTATACATTGTGATAGTCAAGCTGTAATAGCTAATGCTAAAAACATCAACTATAATGGGAAGTCTATACACATTCGTAGAAGACATAATTTCCTAAAACAACTAATCTCAACTGGCGTTATTTTTGTTGACTTTGTGAGGTCTAAGGAGAATATCACGGACCCTTTGACGAAAGGTTTGTCCAAAGAGATAGTTAGCAATGCATCGAGGGGGATGAGGCTTAAGCTCATCAAATAAACTTGCTGACTGGAGATCCCAAGATCAAGGTTTTGAATGAGACAACTAATTTGTGGTGGGTTAAAGGAAACACTATCAGAGAATTTCATTCTTTGTCCCTTCCCTATGGTGTAGACGTGATAGTGTGACTGCATGTGAAGGATGACTTTTTATTAAGTCTTAATGAGTTTTATAGTTCCAATTTAAGATTGAAGTGGGGTGTAGAAGTAAACACTCTTGATAGAACTCACCTATATGAATGGGGAATTGGGACGCTTCATATGAAAATTGAGCTGATTCTCTAGAGCATTCTGAGAAACAGGATACGTCCAGGGCCAAAATGGACATAACGACACGAACTTGACAGCACCTAGAGTGATATCACGCGTGGAAGTTATTGATGAACTACACCAAACGATGGCAGTTCAAGACATCATGTTCACTGTCCATCAAGTAGTTCCGGTAATTTCTTACTAAGCAAAGGTTCAAGACCTTATGGACACCTATTTCCTATAATAGTATTTCTCGCTTTCTGATTTTCATCGGGTTTTCATTCATGTGGGGGATTGTTAGAGAAAATGGGCTTGAGTTTTAAACGTTTTGTTGGGCTTAGTACCAAAGGGTCACTAAGGAAAAACTAGCACATTTTCACTTTTGTGAATGAACCTTTAGTCCCACATTGAAGAAACTAAAGATGTTTCCTCTCCATATTACTTCGAAATTTTCATCTAAGGGTGGCCCCTTAGGGGTTTAGACTCTTTTGTGGTTGGGAGAGGACTAAGGCTATGGGCTAGTTGGTGCAACCATACTTTTCACACACGCGCGCTGCTTCGCACTGAAGCACGCACGCCGCCGCCGTCCGTTTGGTCGGTCGGGTCGGGCTCGGGCTTGGGTTCGGTTGCGGCTGTGGATGTGGCTTCGGGTGCGGGTGAGGGCGTGGATGCGACTCAACCAAGACTTATCTTTTTGGACAAATTATTTTAAATTATTTCCTTAAAGAATTTAAAACTAAGTTAAAGTTTGTTTTAATGTGGGGGGCGTCTGACCCGACGAGTATAAATCTTGTCATAATGGAAAATAAATTTTGAACGTTTTAATTCCGATTTAAACATTATGACCGTGCTCCATGCACGGAATTGAATTTCAATCAATGACCATTAAAGCTATTCTCTTCTTCTGCCTATAAAAGAAAAACAAATTTCTTCATTTCAACTTACACCAGAAGCAGCTACTATCCTGACTTCTTTTCCCCTCTTCCTGCTTTGTTTTGCGTACTGCTTGTTTATTTCCCTTCCATCTGAATTGTTGTTGAGTTCGTTTGAGGGTGACTAGTATTGTGTTTATACTAGCCATAACAGACAATTGTATCCTGGACACATCTCTGCTGTGGGGTATATCATATTTCATTCTTGAGGAGTACCCGCGGACTATTGTGTTAAGGACAATTTACTAAGCAGGTGGCTCTGTCTATTGTTTGTATATCAATTCAGTGATTTCATTAACCTTAACATCTTCTTTTTTTTAATATTTTTATTGTTGCAGATCCAACATCTACTTCAGCTAAAAGTGACCGACAGGTTAGAGAATGTAACATTTACTGCCATCGGGAATAATGCTGAAGAACACGTTGAATACGAAGCATACTGCGAAAAGGTACATAGAAATCCCCTTGCAAGTTTAATGATTTACTGGATTCATATTTGATTAAGTTGCGGTCATTAGTCTATTCGCTTCTTTAAACAGGTGAATGGACCGGGTAAAGCTGTGGGAGTATTTGATGGGATCATGGATGAGACCTTTGTGTTTAAAGTATCCTTCACAGAGTACAATATAACAAAGCAGTCGGACAATTTCAAGGTACTGAAGGTCTATAGGAAAACATTTGATAAACTTGAGTCTGGGACTTATCCAGACAAGGGAGGGAAGAGAGGTGCTGCCAAAGAACTTGAACGGCTAGCTCCACGCAACCCCCATAAACCGAAGTTGGACAAATATGCTTGGCATATCTGAATAGAAGTGGATATTCGAATAATTTACTTTTTAAAGTTTAGGATTACAGAGGATTATCTGATGCTCTATGTGTTTTTTTTGGATAATTCCTTATCTAATGGATTTCTTTAGTACTAATTTTGTTTTTTGCTTTTGCAACTATCCAAATAGTGTGGCTGGACGGGCATTTCTTTGAAGTTTTGACTGCGAATTTACTTCATTGGTTATTAGTTATATTCTTTATGTCTCTGGTCAGCTCGATCAAGATCATATTCTTCAGCTGGTGTTAAATGGTTTGGTTTATTTAATGTATGATAGGGAGGACTTGAGTCGGTAAGCATTGGCAGGGTATCAACTTTTCATGGAAGATGAAATGAAGAATCTTTATGTTCCCATCTCAGTGAATCGCTTGCTTTTTTTAGGCAGTGGATTTGGACAAAATGCGGTGATTTCTACGTAAGCATAACTCACCTGTTGCAGGTAACAAGGCTTATTAGAATGTATCTATCCTTTTTGGTATAATCAAAGATAATACATGGGACAGCAAAAAGCATGAACGTAATTTACTCACGAAAGATAGAGGAATCAATTTAGTAGTATCATATCAACATTCTTAAGAAACTTATTGAAATTGCGATCACATGAAGTGTTATCCATGTTGGCTAATAATCTGTTAGAGGACACTCGAACAAACAAGACTCAGTCTTGTAACTGCATTCAAATGCAGCTAAGTCTCCCACAAGACTCGGTTAGCTTTGTTGTAACAACATTCATGTTTATAGGATCAAATGTATTTATAAAGTCTGGTAACACATTCAATCGATAATTGAGAATCAAACTTATCATGGTATCAGAGCCAGACCCGTACGAGAGTAAGCCCAACGGCTACCCGTACATATAATGTTCACGTGTTAGAGGCCCATAGAGAGTGCCCTACACGTGAGGGGGCGTGTGAAGGATAATAGTCCCACATTGCTAATATTCCTATAATAAACTTAAAATATAATATGAAAGGGCCAATCCACTCATTGCCAATTGGTTTTGAGTTGGATGCCCGCAAACTCTTTTCATAGGATACGATCTCATCAAGTACATTGATGGATCATCCACATGCCCACCTACACAGATTAATCAAGCCAACACCACCATTCACAACCCTGCTTATAATCAGTGGCACAGACAAGATCAGCTAATCTTGAATGCAATAGTTAGTTCCCTATCTCCACCTCTCATACCCTTCATAGCCCAAGCTAAAACCTCGCGTGCTGCTTGGACTTCCCTAGAAAATACCTTTGCAAAGCCATCAAGAGGACGCGTCAAACAGATAAAACAACAACTCAAGAACATCAAGAAAGGATCCCTGTCCATCACAGAATTTATGCAAAATGTCAAGACCAAGGCTGACGACCTTGCTCTCCTTGGATCTCCATTGGATGTTGAGGATATCACAGATAAAATCCTTGACGGCCTCAACTCAGATTATAAGGAACTGGTTAGAGCAGTCCAAGCTCGTGACACAGCGATTACATTTGAAGAGCTCCATGAAAAACTACTCAATTTTGAGGCTTCTCTTCAAAGTGACACTCAAGATGATCTCTTCCCTGCCACAGCACATGTTACGACAAGAGCAACCAGGGCATGGCGTCCCCAATATGCGCCTCACAGTAGCAGCTGGTGCTCAAAATACCAAACCCATCCATACTCTTCACAAGGCTACCGCAACCCAAGGCCCCAATTGCTCCCTGCAGGCACCTCCACTCCAAGCTTCCCAAGGCCACCCAAACCTTATCTTGGTACTTGTCAGATATTTCGCATTCAAGGACATTCAGCACGCAGTGTCCTTCCTTTCGTATCACACCAATTCAACAGACAAACATCGCTACACAACACACTCCTTGGCAGCCACAAGCACATGTCGCAACTAATTGTGCTCCAGAACAAGCTTGGCTTCTAGACAGTGGTGCTTCTCACCATGTCACTTCGGATATTGAAAATCTGTCTCTACACTCACCCTATGCAGGAAACGATGAAATCATGATTGGAGATGGCTCAAATCTTCCAATTACTCACTCTGGTTCCACTACTCTTCCTTCTTCCAAAACTCACTTTGCATTAGATAATGTTTTATGTGTTCCATCTATGAAAAAGAATTTGATTTCCATTTCCCAATTTTGTAAGTCAAATGCTGTTTCTATTGAGTTCTTACCATCCTCTTTTGTTGTGAAGGAGCTAAGCACAGGCGCACCATTGATGAAGGGACCGACTAAAAATGGAGTCTATGAGTGGCCAATCAATGCACCAAAATCAGCCTTTTCCAGTCTTAAACTCAACACCTTCTGTTGGCACAATAGGCTTGGCCATCCAGCCTATCCTATCCTGCGGCAAATTGTGACAGCTAATAACTTGGGACAACTTCCCAAGCAGTCATCTTCTATCTCATGTAACTCTTGCATGTGTAACAAGAGTCACAAACTGCCATTCTCAGTTTCTACAATTGTCTCCAACACACCATTAGAAACAATCTTTTCTGATGTATGGACATCACCTGTCCTCTCCACAAATAAATTCAAGTATTATGTAATTTTTGTTGATCATTTCACGCGCTACATATGGTTTTATCATTTGACTCATAAATCTGATGTTCACAATGTCTTCATTAAGTTCAAAGCTCTAGTAGAAAACTTTTTCAACTCAAAAAATCAAAACCTTATACTCAGACAATGGTGGTGAATACATTGGTCTACGCCACTTCCTCTCAACTTCAGGCATTACTCATCTCACTACTCCCCCTCACACTCCTGAACACAATGGATTCTCAGAGAGAAGACATCTCCACATAGTTGAAACTGGTCTTGCTTTGTTATCTCATGCTTCACTTCCCCTTTCTTTTTGGCCATATGCTCTAGCCACAGCCGTGTATCTCATCAATCGAATGCCAACATCCACCCTGCAGCATCATTCACCATACCAAAAGCTCTTTCAATCAAACCCAAATTACTCCAAACTCAAAAATTTTGGTTGCCTATGCTATCCATGCCTTCGACCCTACACTGCTCACAAACTTGAGTCTCGTTCCACACCATGCATATTGTAGGCTACTCTCTAACTCAGAGTGCCTACTACTGCCTTGATCCTTCCAACAACAAAATTTATGTCTCTAGGCACGTCAAATTCATAGAAACTCAGTTTCCTTATGCATCTTTGTCTGCATCAAGTTCCGACCAGCCTTCATACATCATTGACACTTGGATTTCACCCCCCATTCCTCTTGTGCACACCTTGCCACAACCACCACTCATGGCACCATCAGAAGTTCCTCTTCATCAAGGTACACCATGTGAGGCTTCTTCACCTGATGCTCATGTACCAATGAGTTCTCCAAATTCTACTTCCGAGGGCTCGCCAATTCCTATGCCACCAAATGTGCAGGCTCCACAACCAACACACACAATGACAACACGAGCAAAGAACAATATTCACAATCCAGTTCAAAAGTTAAATCTGGTAACTCAACTTGTCAATTCTGATGCCACAGAACGTTCTACTGCAGCTCAAGCTTTGACATTACCACAATGGCGCAAACCAATGTCAGATGAATTCACTGCTTTGGTAAATAATGGTACGTGGGTTCTCGTTCCACCTGATGCAAATCAAAATGTAGTTGGATGTAAATGGATATTTCGCATCAAGCGCAACTCGGATGGCTCCATTAATAGGTATAAGGCACGATTGGTAGCCAAGGGTTTTCATCAGCGTCCGGGAGTTGACTTCTTGGACACTTTTAGCCTAGTGATCAAGCAAACAACTATCCGAGCTGTGCTAAGCATTGCTGTTTCTCGCAACTGGAATCTAAGGCAACTAGATGTTAACAATGCCTTCTTGCAAGGTCATCTCTCAGAGGTTGTCTACATGCAACAACCACCAGGTTTCATCGACAAGGATCACCCCTCTCATGTCTGCAAGCTACGCAAAGCCATTTATGGCTTAAAACAAGCGCCACGTGCTTGGTATCAAGAATTACGTGAATTTCTTCTCCAATGTCATTTCCATAACTTTCATGCTGATTCATCTCTCTTTGTGTTCAAACAATCAGATGTACTGATCTACATTCTAGTCTATGTTGATGACTTGATCATCACAGGTAACGACTCAACCCAAGTCAATCTATTCATTAACACACTTGCTGATAGATTTTCCATCAAAAATCTTGGTTCTCTTCATTATTTTCTGGGTGTGGAGGTTGTTCCAAACTCGCAAGGCATTCTCTTGTCTCAACGTCGATACATGCTTGATTTGCTCTCCAAGACCAACATGCTTAAAGCCAAACCAGTCCTCACGCCAATACCAACTACTCCACAATTGAGCTTACATTCTGGCTCACCTTTGCAAGACCCAACTGAATACAGATCAATTGTTGGTGGTCTTCAATATTTGCTTCTTACAAGACCAGACATGAGTTATGCTGTAAACAAACTCTCTCAGTTTATGCATTGTCCTACCACAGTTCACTAGCAATTTATGAAACGTCTCCTACGTTATATACGTGGTACACTCGACGATGTCATTCAAATCTATAAGGACTCTCCTATGAAACTACATGCGTTCTCTGATCATCTACATCAGCATGCTTCCACCAATGTTCAAGCTTACTCTGATGCGGACTGGGTTGGCAACAAAGATGATTTCTCTTCAACAAGTGCCTATCTTATATATCTTGGTCGCAATCCCATTTCATGGAGCTCCAAGAAACAAAAATCTATAGCGCGATCTTCCACAGAAACTGAGTATCGCGCGGTTGCTAATGCAGCGTCGGAATTAAACTGGCTTACATACCTACTGTCATATCTTCACATTAAGCTACCAACTTGTCCTGTCATCTACTGCGACAATGTTGGCGCCACTCAACTTTGCTCCAATCCGGTTTTCCACTCTCGCATGAAACATGTGGCGATTGACTTTCATTTCATACGAGATCAAGTTCAAAGAGGTGCACTCCGAGTGGCTCATGTGTCGTCCGTTGATCAACTTGCAGATGCGCTTACAAAACCACTGTCACGCACAAGGTTCCATCACCTGAAATCCAAGATTGGACTTTTCACCAGACGTCCATCTTGAGGGGGCGTGTTAGAGGACACTCGAACAAACAAGACTCAGTCTTGTAACTGCATTCAAATGCAGCTAAGTCTCCCACAAGACTCGGTTAGCTTTGGTGTAACAACATTCATGTTTATAGGATCAAATGTATTTATAAAGTCTGGTAACATATTCAATCGATAATTGAGAATCAAACTTATTATAATCTTCCTGTAACAGAGAAACACAAACAACAGAGAACTTGAAGATGATTAAGGGAGGGTTAGAATTAAACAGCACACACTCTCAAGCACAAAGAGGTGAAGTCGCATGTTCAACAGACTGCCCTTAACTCAATATTTGCCAGGTACACCTTCAGGAAGATGCTGCTATACCTTTTAAGTGACAAATTTGAATTCAGGATAAAATCACCTGATACCAACCCAGCTAGCAAAGCTCGTTGGCCCGTTGTGAACTTAACAGAAGATGAATAATAAGAATGTAAAGCTAGTGCGCAAAACAAAGCAAGAAGATGGTGAAAAGTCGTCAGGACAGTGGCTGCGACTGGGGTAAACGAAAACCTTAGCATTGTTGTTCTTTTATAGGAGAAGTAATCTTTTGAGTTTTAAAAACGGTGAAAAAATTTAATTTGAAATATTAAATCCCCATTAAAACAAAACGTTAAGATTTTTAATTGAAAAAATATTTATGATTTTATTTTTCATTTAATTCAAAACGGTAAAATATTTATTTTTATAATAAACCCATTGAATATTTGATGGGTACACGTGTGCACTCGCAGGCACACGCAAGGCACACGCCAAGGCTCACGCCAAGGGTCACACTAAGGCTCGCACCAAGGCTCGCGCCAAAACATATGCAAAAGCACACGCAAGCACCGCATATGTATGCATTTGCCCACTAGTCCATTTCCCAAGTCCATATCCAATCCACTAGTTCTTTTCCTTATATAGAACGTTTGTGGTAATATGTATGAACTTCCTCCTTGGTTTGCCCAATGTGGGACAACCAAAGGTTTCTCATTCACTAAGAAGTGAAAATGGATGGCTATAATTCCACCCAAGTTTGGACTAGTGATCCTAGCACCCATCAAGTTAATTATAGTAACAAAATTATTTTAAGTAATAAAATCTTAATTTTAGCATTAAACCATTTTTATTTCCAACAATCCCCCACATGAATGACGAAACCGAAAAATCGAAAAATCGAAAAAACGAGAAATACCTCTTAAGCAATAGGTGACCATTTGGAATTGAACCTTTGCTTAGTGAGAAGCACCGGAACTACTTGATGGTCAGTGAACGTGATGTCTTGAACTGCCATCGTTTAGTGTAATTCTTCAATAACTCCTTACGCGAGATATCTCTTAAAGTGCTGTTAAGTTAACGCCGTTGTGTCCGTTTTGGCCCTGGACGTATCCCGTTTCTCAGAATGCTCTAGAGAATCAGCTCAGTTCTCATAGGAAGCGACTCACTTCCTCATTCAGATAGGTGAGTTCTACCAAGAGTGTTAACTGCTACACCCCATTTCAATCTTAAATTGAAACTATAGAACTCATTAAGACTTTTCTCTAAGTCATCCTCACTTGCAGTCACACTATCACGTCTACACCATAGGGAAGGGATTAGAGAAAATAATTCTCTGATAGTGTTTAATTTTTACCCGCCACAAATTAGTTGTCTCATTCAAAACCTTGATCTTGGGATCTCCAGTCAGCAAGGTTGAGTATCCTTCATGGCAAGTTTTAATTGATGAGCTTAAGTCCCATCCCCCTCGATGCATTACTAACTATCTCCTTGGACAAGCCTTTCGTCAAAGGGTCCACGATATTCTCCTTAGACCTCACAAAGTCAACAGAAATAACGCCAGTTGAGATTAGTTATTTTAGAGAATTGTGTCTTCTCCTTATATGAATAGATTTTCCATTATAGTTGCTGTTTTTAGCATTAGCTATTGCAGCTTGATTATCACAATGTATAGATACAGCTTGCACAGGCCTATGCCAGAGAGGAATGTCTTCTAAAAAGCATCTTAGCCAAGCGGCTTCCTCTCCTGCTTTATCTAACGCTATAAACTCGGATTCCATAGTGGATCGAGCGATACAGGTCTGTTTGGAACTCTTCCAAGACACTGCTCCACAGCCTAGAGTGAAAACGTATCCAATCGTAGACTTAGACTCCTATGAGTCCGCTATCCAGTTTACATCACAGTATCCTTCCAGAACAGCAGGGTATCTCTCATAACTCAACCGAAAGTTTAAAGTGTATTTAAGATACCTCAGCACTCTGAAAAGTGTATCCCAATGCTCTTGTCCTGGATTACAGGTATACCTACTTAGTCTACTCACTGCATAGGCAATGTCTGGTCTCGTGCAGTTCATTAAGTACATCAGACTTCCTATGACACGTGAATATTCAAGTTGTGAGACTCCATTGCCTTTGTTTTTCTTGAGTCTACAAGAAGGGTCAAAAGGAGTACTTGCTGGTTTACTATCAAACTGGTTAAATTTCTTCAGAACTGACGCAACATAATGAGATTGACTGAGACTGAATTCATTAGACTCCTTTCTAATTTTCATCCCTAGGATTACATCAGCAGGACCTAAGTCTTTCATGTCAAAGTTCTCATTAAACATGTTCTTAGTGGAATTAATGATTTCTAAGGTTGTACCTAGTATAAGCATATCATCAACATACAGGCATACCATCACACAAGCATCGTTAACAGATTTAGTGTAAACACATTTGTCAGCTTCATTTATTTTAAAACCACTAGAGAACATTACATGATCAAATTTTTCATGCCATTGTTTAGGTGCTTGTTTCAAGCCATATAAAGACTTTTTAAGTCTACACACCTTCTTTTCATAACCCTTCACCACAAAGCCCTCGGGTTGATCCATAGAAATTTCTTCATCTAATTCACCATTTAGAAACGCAGTTTTTACATCCATTTTATGTATCTCTAGATTATGGATTGCAGCAATTGCAATTAGCAACCTAATTGAAGTAATTCTAGTGACAGGTGAATAAGTGTCAAAGAAATCTACACCTTCTATTTGTTTATAGCCTTTAGCTACAAGTCTAGCTTTATATTTTTCCACGGTTCCATCAACCTTACGTTTTCTCTTAAAGATCCATTTAGAACCTATGGTTTTGCACCCTGGAGGTAAATCTACTATTTCCCAGGTTTCATTCTGAACAATAGAATCCATCTCACTAATAGTGGATTCTTTCCACCATGGAGCTTCAGACGAAGTCATGGCCTCTTTATAGGTTTGTGGATCAGTTTCAACTAAACAGGTAATGAAGTTTGGCCCAAAAGATTTTTCTAATCTAGGTCTTTTGCTTCTTCTTGGCTCATAAACAGGTTCATCTTCTTCTACCGGTAATGAATGGCTAGAAGAAGGGACATCTAGAGGATCTACACGTATCACGCGAGATTCAGTTTTCATTGGAAAAACATTTTCAAAAAACGAAGCATCTCTAGATTCCAAAATGGTGTTCAAACCAATTTCCGAGTTATCGGAACTCACAACCATAAATCTATAAGCAGTGGTGTGCTCGAGATATCCTAAAAAGACACAATCAACGGTTTTAGGTCCTATTTTAGTCCTCTTAGGTGGAGGAATAGAGACCTTGGCTAAACACCCCCATGATGTGATTTTATATAGTGGTAAAAAGAGGTTCGATTCTCGAACTTGTGAAGGTAATGATTTTAGAAAATAATGATTTAAACTAATTCTAGAAAATT
>JAJJMC010000815.1:0-11188 GCA_023531435.1 Papaver californicum | reverse complement strand
ATTTTGAAAAATGGAGAAGAACTTAACTTTTTTCAGTCTTTTTCTCGTACGTTATCCGAGTTTTCCGCTGGTATTAATTGCATTAGCACGTTACTGATTTTTCCGGCTCTGCATTTATTGTTTCTATACATATGATTGTGTCAGTTACACTTTTTTCGATAGAATCAAATCTTTATCCATTTTATGGCGGTATTAATTCTCTCCTTTAAATACCCTGCAACTTTTTACTGTTTTCTCATAGTTATTGCACTTTGTCTTCCTTAAACTTTTCAAATTCCCCCACTACTCAGGAGTTCTTTTCTTATCAGTTGATTCCTTCTTTACTTTGATCTGACTTTTGTTCACTTCTTTTCTTCATGTAAGTAATTTTTTCTTGACTTATGTTCTCTTTTCATGATTGAAATGATGGTTATAATTGATTTCTAGATAATTTCTTTTTATGCTAAATTTCTCTCTCTTATGCTTCTTTTCCTTCAGATTTTACATCATGCCTCATAGAAAGTCTGATGCTTCTGGTGACCAAGGTGAGAGCAGAAGATCAAGTAGGTCTACTGCTTCGAGATACGCCGTTTCTCGTCGTGATTCATCTTCTGGTATTCCCACCCCTGCTGCACCCCGCACCGTACGTAATTCTACCCCTGACATTCCTAATCCTGCCCCTAAAAGTAAACGGGCGTTGTCTTCTTATAGTTTTCGATCTATGGACATCGAAGAATTTAAGAAGAAACATAATCTTCAAGGATTTAAGGTTTCTTTCTTTGATGATACTTCCGACATGTTGACCTATGATTCTATGAGAAATTTTCATTATAGCCATCACAGATTGTTAATTTCTGCTGGTGCCTTAGAAGCTGGTCTTCGTCTCCCTTTGTATGACACAAAAAATCCTTTCCAATTTATAGTTCTTGCTACTCGTAATAAAGCTCCTCATACTCAACCTCGATCCATCACACAATATAATGGTAATTGGTGGCGAATTCTCGATGAATGTATTCTTCGCAGTGAGGGTCGCACCCGTCTTACCTGCTACACTCCCGATCCTTCTGAACGTGCTTACTATACACCTGAGAATTTCCAGAATACTTACGGTGATGGTATTACTATTAAAAACTTTGTAAAATGGAGTGTTAGTCCAGTTCGCAAATGCTCCCAAGGATTTCCCTTACTTCGAGAGGTTGACGACCCTAGAATTAAGATAGCTCCATATACCAAAGTCGATTTTCCTTCAAATGAAAGAATCCGTCGGGAACACGATTACAGATGGTATCGTACCCCTATTTTGATTGAAGGTCCTTGGGTATATGGTGACATCCCCCATAATGAAATTCAACATCTTCGAAACTGTTTCCCGAGTTATTGTCCATGGAGATTAAACTTTGATGATTATAGATTTGAATACAAGGTTCGAATTTTTCATTTCATATTCCATTCTTTTAGATATATTGTATCGATCTTTAGTATCTTCTTATAATGTTTGAACCTTTTTGGTTTCAGGTCGATCCTTCTTTGGATATCGGAGTTCCTCTTCCTTCATCTGAACGCCGTGTTCAAATTGTCGAGGGTAGACAAAGGGTCGAGCCCATAGTTGAAGGTAAGGGAAAACGGAAATTAATCCTTGCAGCAGAGAAAAAGCAGAAAAAGTCCAGAACTCTTGTGCTTTCCACTGAGGTTATAGGAGGGATAACTTCAAATTTAAACAGTGGAGAAGGAAGTTCTGTTGTTGCTTTACCATTGGATCAGTCCGATCCTATTGATGTTATTCCCGTTTCTTCGATTCCAGCCGAAACTGGGGTATCAGATCAGTTCGATCCTATTGTTGCACCTCCTTCTGGTACTTCAACCGATTTTTATAATATTATTTCTCCATTGCCTTTTGATTTTGTGCTTGATATTCCCGTACCTGATAATGGTACGTTAGGAGTTTTTTCTGGTTTTCCTCAAGAAGAGGGAGACGATGTTGTTATTGATGAAGATATTGTTGATGTAGTGAATGAAGTAACTCATGTTGACGAAGAAAATTCGTTGGAAAAGAATAATGCTGATGTAAATCCGACCGGTGACGTAGAAAATGTGAATGTTGAAACCAATGTCACTCTTGTTGAAGAATCGAATGATATTGATCGTTCTGAAAAAGAAGCTTTTCCTCCTTCTGGTACGATCGCTCCTAATGTTTCAATCCCTACTGAAGTCGAGGGTACTACTGGAGTTTCTTCAGAACCGATCGTACCTACTGAGACTTTGGTTCGATCTTCTCCTGTTGCTGTTGCGGTCGATGCTGAAACACCAAGTGCCGATCCTGTCATTCTGCAGTCTCTTTCTAACCAAATTGCCAGTGTCAGAACTGATGAAGGTCTTAATTTAATCGGTGATGAAGAAGAGGCTTACAAGTGGTTTCTTTCTCGGGGGCTTCTAAATATTTCATCCAATCCTGACATTGTTAATTCTGATTCTTGTTTCATGTCTCGATTTCGTGATTCTCTTGGTGCGATCCCTATAGATGAAGCTCAGGATGCGTGGTCTAAGAACGATATTCTTGAGCAAACATTTCTTGTGAATCCTCCTTCTTCCTTTACTGAAGTTTTAGCTGTTGCTGAGAGTTCATCATATTCACTTCCACAGCAAGCTTTGGCTCAACTCCAGTATGGTAATGATTGCTTATTTAGCGGTTATAAATTTTATAAGGCTCGAGCCACCATGTTGGGGTTACTGTTTAAGAGCGAGTCAGTAAAAATGAAGGGAAGAAATGATACACTACAACAAGCAAATGATGAGTTGAAACAGCAAAATAATCTTCTCCAACAACAACTTCAACAATTCCAACAGCTTCAACAACAACATCAGCAACAACAAGAACAACTTCAAACTATCGAAGTTCTTCAGAATCAAAATCAAGGTTTATTTTTCACTCCTCTTTATTTATTATTCTATTTTATTAATCTATATGAAGAATTTAAATTTTATCCTAGGTCCAGTGGAAAACTCGGAAACCTTATTTAGGTACGATCGTAGAATGGTACAATTGAATAATCATGCAAAGGAAATCTACAAAGAGATGAATGTGGTTAGAGAAAAACTAACTCAATTGAACGATAGTTTTGATTTAGCCACTTGGAGGCGTAATAAAGCTGAGTCAAAGTACCAAGAAGTTGTAAAATTGCTTACTCTGAAAGAAATAGAGTTTAAATCTGTTATTAGAGGTACTTTTTTGGTATACCTGATCTTTTGGTTTATTATACCATAAAATTTATCTAATATTTTCTTGTATTTTCAGAACTGGAGAGAAAACTTAATGAAGTTAGAGATCGAGCAACTCAAGAAGAAACTGAACTCAACACAATGAATGATACAGTGAAAAATATCACTGAAGAGTTAAAGATTTCTGAAAACAAGGTGTCTCTTGGTGCAACAAAAGTTCGGAGTTTACAAGCTCAATTGTCTGTTGAGCTTTCCAAGATTGCAGCTCGTGAACAAGAAATTGTATCATTAACTACAGAATTGAATGAAGAAAAAGATCAAAAATCAAGCTTTGTTGCTCAAATAGAAAAAGATCAACAAACGATTGAAGAGCTTCAAAAAGAAGTCAACTTTGGGCGCGACTTTGTTCATTGGGTTCGGCAGGATGCTAAAGCAAAAATTGCGAAATCCTTCAATACTGCTTTAGATCGTGCACAATCCGATCCTTCAGTGCTCAGTAAACGTGCTTCTGTGCCTGTAGTTCCCCCTCCACCATCGCGACCCAGTCTTCCCGATGCTTGATTATGTTCTTTATAATTTCGTCTGTTGTTTGCTTCACCATTTTGTACTCTGTCTGTCTTGTAGGAATTTTCTTTTGTAACCTTTTGATACGTTTTTCCAAAGTTGTTCCCTGCACAAGAGAATTTGATTAAGTAATCTTTTTGGCTATCATGTAACTTTCCGAGTACCATGAATTGAAGTACTTTTTACCTCAAATCATGTTGTTCGAGATCCCACACATACGAAACAAACCCGAGCCAGGGGTAAGATACAGGGTTGGTCCCGAACTATACTCTGAAAATTGATAAACCAATAATAAGGAACTCTTTCTTTATAAGAATTTCGTTGTTAGTGAAATTCTTTAAGGATGTTTACCTTTTGTATATGATTGTGTCGTCAATCGCAACGCAATCCAGAATATGATGTTCCTGGAGTAATTTTGAGCGCTCAAAGTATTATGAAATTCCGGGATTAATGAAATTTTGATCAATGATCATAGTGTTTTCCAAGATATGATGTTCTTGGATTCAAAGTATATGATATTCCGAGATTAATGGAATTCTGATTAATAATTACAGTATTTTCCAAGATACGATGTTCCTGGAGTGATTAAATTATAAAAGTAATTACTGAATTAGTTGGCTATGTACCTGCCTTTTGTGTTAACATCGCGTTGTTATTCACGGATAGTAAATCTTTAAGTGTGCATTCCATGGATGCTGTAAAACTTCTCCTTGCATATTCTGGAGATAGTACGATCCTTGTCCTGCTGACGCTTGAATTATGTATGGACCATCCCATGTTGGTGCAAATTTTCCTGCATTTTTATCTCTTTGGTATTCCGTTATTTGTCGTATGACATATTGGCCTTGGACAAAGTTTCGTGATTTTACACGTTTATGGTATTCTCGAGCTAATCCCCTTTGATAATTTTCCATCTTCTGGAGTGCTACCTCTTTTTTTTCTTCCAAGTCATCCAATTTTTGTAACATAAGATCTGAATTAAGATTTTTCTCCCATGCTTCTGTTCTGGTTGTAGGTAAAATAACCTCTGTTGGTATTACTGCTTCCGTTCCATAAGTGAGAAGATAAGGTGATTCTCCAGTTGAAGTTTTTCTTGTGGTTCTATATGCCCATAATGTATTATGTAACTGTTCGCACCACTTTTTATAAGTCCAATGTTTTCTTCAAGTTTGTTGCGATTGTTTTATTTGTGGATTCTGCTTGCCCATTGCTTTGGGGGTAGAAAGGTGTAGATTTATGCTTTTGAATATTATATGTTTCAAATAACATATCGATATTCTTTCCTTGGAATTGTCTTCCATTATCAGAAACTATTGCTGTGGGAATCCCAAACCTACAAATGATATTCTCGAATAGAAATGTAAAAACATCAGTGTCTCTGATTCGTGCTAATGCTTTCGCTTCTACCCACTTGGTGAAATAATCGGTAGCCACAATTAAATATTTTCTTTTCTTTGTTCCTTCAACTAATGGTCCAACTATATCAACTCCCCATTTTGCAAATGGCCATGGACTGAGTATTGAATTTAATTCTGTAGCTGGTGCTTTGATTTTCTTACCAAATCGTTGACACTCTTCGCACCTTCGAACCATTTTTTCCGAATCTTTTAGCATAGAAATCCAGAATAGCCTTGCATTTTGGCTTTTAATGCTAACGATCGTCTCCCGCTGTGATTTCCTGCATCTCCATAATGTATTTCTTTAAGAATTCGCAATCCTTCTTTTTGAGATAAACATCGAAATAACGGTCCAAGGAAAGAATTTCGATAAAGGATTCCATCCCGAAGTTGGTAACTGTTTGACTTGAGTTGAATTTTCCTTGCTTCTTTAGAATCTGTTGGTGACACTTTATTTTGCAAATATTGATGTATCGGGAGCCTCCAATCTGGTTCGTTTGGTTGGTCATCTTCTTGTTGCGATGTAAGTGGGGTACTCCGTATTGCTGGGTCATCAATTTCTTCCATCGCACTATCTTCTTCTATACTGTTTAATGTTTGTGCTCTTATGGATGGCTCATATATTCTCCCAATTTTTACTGCTTTAATGGTTGGATCATTTATCATAGATGAAACATATGCAAGTGCGTCGGCATATCGATTCTTTTCTCGGGACAAATGTCGAAAAACAATGTTTGGAATACGGTTTGTTAAATTTTGTACAAGGTTTTTATATCTTTCCAAATCTTCATCAATCGTTTGACATTTTAGCTCAATCTGTCTAATTACCAGCTGCGAGTCACTTGTGAGTCTAACATCACTTATTCCTAGTTCAATAATGAGTTTGAGAGCATGGACCACTGCCTCATATTCTACTATGTTATTCGTATGCTCTTCGAACTCAAGACGAAATGAATGTACCACACGTTCTCCCCTTGGTGCTGTAATCACGATGCCTATTCCTGCTCCTTCTTTATTTCGCGACCCATCAACAAAAACTTCCCATCGTCGTGAACTATTTGAATCCAAAATATCCAATGGCTCTTCTTCTTCACACCCTGGTAGTCCTTGAATTTCATATTCCTCCTCAATTGGAAAATCTTCCAGAAAATCAGCTAGAATTTGAGATTTCTGCGCAGTTTGTATTTCATAAATAATGTGTATTGTTCCAGCTGAGCATTCCATTTTGCTATTCTTCCTACTTTTCCTGTATTCTTTAAAACTGACTCCAATGGTGCTTTTGTTAATATACGAACATAATGAGTAAGAAAATAAGTGCGTAATTTCTGAGTAGAAAATACTACTGACAAAATTAGTTGTTCAATCCTGGTATAATTTCTTTCTGCTGAATTCAGAGTCTTGCTGATGTAGTATATTGGTTTTTCAATCTTTTCATTTGTTTGTACCATTACCCCACTGATTGCATTTTATGTTGTCGCTATGTATAAAGTTAATATTTCTTCTGGCTCTGGTTTTTGCAATGCTGGCAACGTGGCGAGATGTAATTTTATACTTTGAAATGCTTGTTCACAACGATCGTTCCATTCAAATTTATTTTTCTTCTTAAGTACATCGAAAAAGGGCTTGCATCGTTCTGATGATCTCGCAATGAATCTACTCAATGCAGCCAAACACCCATTTAACTTCTGTCCACTTTTTATACTGTTTGGTGATGGCATATCTGTTATTGCCTGTATTTTTGCTGGATCAACTTGTATTCCATCTTTCGTAACCAAATATCCCAAAAATCGTCCTGAAGTAACACCAAAAACACACTTTTCTGGATTTATTTTCATTTTATATTTTCGTAATGCACCAAAAATTTCAGCTAAGTTCTGTAAATGATCATCAGATAATTTACTTTTTACTAGCATGTCATCCACATAAACTTCCAAAGTTTTTCCGATCCATGGTTTGAATATTGCGTCCACTAAACGTTGATATGTTTCTCCTGCATTTCGTAACCCAAATGGCATTCTGGTGTAACAATATAATCCCCGTGGAGTAAAGAATGATGTATGTTCCTGATCTGCTTCTGCCAATGCTATCTGATTGTATCCAGATTGTCCATCCATGAATGATAACATCTCATGTCCTTCAACAGCATCTACTAATTAGTCGATGTTTGAGAGCGGGTAACTATCTTTTGGACATGCTTTGTTTAAATTAGTAAAATCTATACAAATTCTTACTCCACCGTTCTTTTTCGGGACAATCACCATATTAGAAATCCATGTGGGGTATCGTACTTCCCGAATGAATTTTGCACTTAACAGTTTAGTTAATTCTTTTTCCACTGGTTCATGGTATTCTGGTGCGACCTTCCGTATCCGTTGGCGAAAGGGAATTGCATCAGGACGTATTTTTAATTCATGCTGTACGATTTTAGGATCGATCCCCGGCATATCTTCTATTCTCCAAGCGAACACATCTTCAAACTCACAAAGTAATTTAACTAACGGTTGTTCCAAATCTGCTTTTATTAACATCCCAATTCGCACTTGTTTGGGCAATTCTGTAGTGCCAATATTTATAACTTTTGTCTCCTCTACTGGAGTGAAAACTGGTTTTGGAATCCCAATTGGAGTTGGGGTTCCCTTTAATTGCTACATCGTCCCTTTAAGATGTTGGTCTATCAGATTTTCTTGACTCTGACTACTCTCTCCTTTTTCATTTACCGTTTTATTTTTTGCATGCTTTTCTAAATATTGACTTATTTCTTCCTCCTTTGCTTTAACTCTTCGTTCTTTTTTTCTTTTATGTTGTAGATGCTCCTGTTCCTCATTCATTCTTGTTTCTGTCATTATACAAAACTTAGCATCTTCTTGATCACCCTTTATCTCCATCTCTCTTTGCGGTGTTGGAAATCGCAAATATTGGTGATATGTTGATACCACTCCTTTCAATTGGTGAACCCATCGTCTTCCAATTATAGCATTATATGGTGATGGTGCATCCACAACACTAAACCTTGTCAAAATATTGATCGGTCCAGCTGAAACTTCAAGATCAATGTCTCCCTTTGGCTTGGAAGATATTCCATTAAACCCGTAAATGATGTATCGTGATAGGATCAGCTGATCTTCTTTGAAACCCATTTTACAAAATGTATTATAGAACATCACATTTAACGAACTGCCCCCATCCAAAAGTATTTTCTTTACATTCCAGCCTGATATCAATAATGTTAACACAAGAGGGTCATTATGCATCTTAATTTCTTGGTTTACTTCTTGTGCAGAAAATGTCAAGGGACACGCCATCCAATCTTCCCATAATTCTGTTTGTCTTCCTTGAACTTTAAAGACTTCATGGTTCCGAATTCTCTTGCACAGTTTTTTATTGATTGATACATTCAAATCCGTATTATCTTTTTCCGCATATGATATCGTATTAATTGTTTGTTCATTATATGGAATGCGTATTGCCTTGCTTTCATCATATTTCTTTATTGGTTCAATTTTCTGAACAAATTCCTTTAACTCTCCAGCATCGACCATCCTTTGTACTAAGGCTATAAAATTTCTGCAGTTGTTTGTTGTATGCCCTTTATAGCTATGATACTCCTAATAGTCTTTTGAATGTTGCGTAAACTCTGGTTGATTTCCCTTTGTTATTGGCCATTGAAAATTTGGCCGATTCTTCAAAATGTTAAATAATCTGAAATATGAAATGTTAAGCTTGGTGAACGTTCTTTCTCGAAATTGCTGAACGAAATTTTTACCATATCCTTGTCGAGGGTGCTTTAATTCTCTTGATTCGAATTTCGGAAGAAATTTCCTTTTCTGATCAGGTGATTCCTCAACTGAATTTGTTCTCCTTGTATTTCCTTGACTTCTAAGATTGATTCTCGATCCTTGCTCTTGTATGTCTTGGAGCCTCGTACATGTTTCTATTATTTCTCTTAACTGGCCTTCAGTTTTTGGATTATTTCGGTGAATCTCAATAAAAAGCTGGCTTTTCCGATCAGCAATCCCCCATTTGTAATGGTTTATAGCTGTTATTGGGTCTAATTCACCTATTGCTTGACATATCGCATGCCATCTGGCTGTATATGATCGGATCGATTCTTCTGGCCAAGATGTTAATGAATAAAGTTTGTCCTCCCCTGAATCAACTGGTTTATTATACATGTATGCTTCAAGAAACTTCCTCACCAACTGTGCATAATTATGGATGGAATTTTCCGGTAATCTGTCGTACCACAACAATGCCGTCCCTGTTAAACTAGATGCAAAACATCTGCACATGATTGCTTCATGATCGTCCCACCGGGTCATCACTCGATTATAATACTTTAAATGTGACGTTGGATCCTTGGTACCATCATAACATTCGAATATTGGTATATTATATTCTCTTGGTAATGATACACATGTCAAATGTTGTGCTAACGGAGTTCGCTTTGCTTCTTTCAATACCTCTTCTATTCTTCCCCCCTCTTTATTTTTTAATCCTTTAATTTCTTCTTTCATTTGTTCCATCGTTTCCAAGCATGTTTCCCATTGGGTTCGTAAAATCTCTTTTTCTTGTTGCCTTCTTACTCGAGATGTCAATCCTAATAGTACCATTCTTTGATCTGGATTCCGTTGTTCACTTCTCGATATTTGTCTACTTGACATTACCTCCTGATTCCGTATTTTTGTCACAGCTGGTCTTTGCTTTCTCTGAATTACATTTTTTAAAACTTGATTTTCGGTTGCAAGTAATTCAATTCGATGGTTGCTTGCTTTTTGCTCCTCTCTCATTTCATTTATTTCTTCTAATAAATCCTGTATTTGCTGCATTCTTCTTTGAGAACTCCCATGATCTGAAGAGTAATTCTGAACCACTGTATTTGGTGTTAATTCTTGATTTGGGGTATGATTTCCCTCGTTACTTTGCTGTTGTCCTGGTTCTCTTCCTTCCTCCTGTCTATTCTCCCAGTCTTCATTACCATTTTGGTTCCCAGAATTAGCGTCTTGAGACATAATTTTCAGATCCTGTTGTTTCTTAACTATTCTTCGCCTTGCTGATTGCCTTCCTTGCTTGATATCTAAAAATATCTCAGAAAATCAGTCAAATGAACTCTTATACATCAAAATCATAAGAGATCTTATTTATTGCTTTAACTGTGAATTCTTCCTATCACAATTCTGATTTTTTCCTAATTCATAAAATCCTTCGTTTCCTATTCTTAACTATCTTTTCAAACATATTTCATGTCAAATAAACATGCTTATGTAGATAAACTTTTCACTTTTTGTATCTTGCAAAATTGAATACTTCCAAAAAAAATTTCTTTTAAATTTTTTCAACCAAATCCGTTCTTTTCTTAATAAAAATGTTTCTTTCTTGGACGACTTATTTTCTAAATTAAAACCTTTTTTCCTTCATCAGGTAGGATAAATCCTTTAATCGTCCCTGTTTCTAGCGCCAAATTGTTTAGGCCAAAAAATCTTTTCGACTAAACAACCAATCATATTCTCACATATCAATTTAAAGTTGAAATCGAGTAACACCCAAACATCTTTGTATTGATTTTAGAAAATCACCTCTGTGCCAAACATAAAATCTTTTCTGTACGATATATATGATTACTCAAATTTAACATCTTTGAGCTATCATTTTTTACAAATTGATTAATTAAATACAAATAATCCTTCCATAATATAGTTACTTCTCCTAGATTCATACCTAAAAATATCTTCTCTTTCTTTCTGAGGTTTTTCTTCCTATTTTTTCTCGACCCCTTCTTTGTTGTTTGGCTTCTTCTATTTATAGATTTATTTACTGGGTCCCACTTTGTGCAACGTGTCATTTTCTCCAGTTTGGTCATCGTTCTAGATCGATTCTACTTTGGGTCGATGCTCTCGTGTCATTTTATCCAGTCTTGTCGTCTTTCTTGGATTGCCTTTTCCTTGGTTCGATCCATTTTATTTCGATGTGCCCATCGTTCTTGTATTTCCTTTCTTATCTGGTGCGATCACTAGGTGACAGATCACTTTTAATTG
>JAJJMC010000810.1:0-10541 GCA_023531435.1 Papaver californicum | reverse complement strand
TATTTTTAATTAATTATTTATAATTCTTTACTTGTTAAAATTGCATAGTTTCGAAATAGAAAAACGGTTTTCTTTCAGCAGTTGTGCTTTCACTTGATGGATCATGCTGGGTTGACGACCATTGATGTTCCATGCTTGTGATTTACCTCTGCTTGTTTGCATAAAAACCTATTTTGGCAATATTTGAGCTTAATTTATTTAAAAGAATTGCATGATTAATCACATAAATTGTTGGAAATAACTGATCCCTGATTCCTGGTTTTCTCCATATTTTCCAAATATCATCTCTAGTTTATTTTACTTTACTTTATTACTGGATTTTATTTAATTAGATTAAGTCAATTATTTTCTAAAATCATTACCTTCACAAGTTCGAGAAACGAACACTTTTTACCACTATTCTAAAACACATCAATTTTTGGCGCCCGCCGACGCGGACTTGTTTTTAGGTTTAGGGTTTTAGATTTATTTTTAGGTTTTTAGGTTTTTTTTTATTTATTTATTATTTTACTTTGTTCTATTTTACGTTTCTTTTGGTATTTCTCTTTTTGCTACAGGTTGAATTTTGAATCGAAAAGGGAGTAAGCCAAAGTTTTGGAATTAAAGCTAAAGACTTGGAGTTAAAGGGAAAAGATTAAAGAACGAAAAAGAAGATCGAAGATTTTATTTTTCTTAATTAGATTTTTAGTTTATTTTAATTAGTTTTAATTCGTTTAGAAAATTGTATTAGGGTTTTTATTATTTCTGTAATTTTTCTTTTATTTTCGGACACTTTTTGGACACTTTATTTATTTTTGGACATTTTTGGACACTTTATTTATTTTTAAACCCTACGGAAGGGTAGTTTTGAATATCAAACTGTGTGCATGGAAGGACGACAATTACGATATTGTCTCGGCCCCTCGGGTTCGCACACTATTGAAAAGGATATTAGTGGCCCGAGTCGACTTCAACGGTTCATCGCCCGTCTGGTACGGGAGGTAAACTTCGACTAACCCACGAATCTCCTGTCAGTGGGTTTTCTGGACGCCTTTGTATGCATATATGCTGAGGACTGAATACGGACTTCAATTTTTGCATAGTAAAGGGAAAGGCCTGGCCATATAAGATAAGGTTTCGGATTTCATCACCGTCTCCTTCTTGCCCGCCTTAGGAAAACGAAACCTACGCGAACCTAAGCCTAAAATCTTGACTATAAAGAGACCTATAGGGTATCGAGCTTATTGGAAAATCGTTCAAAAGGACTGTACTGGTTACTTTATTAGCCTAACTCGAAGTTCAGGAAGATTATTTTAAGTTGATTAGAGCCGCCTTGTAACCCAGGGAAAAGTGCCAAAGAGACAGGGTTATCAAAGCTCCTTAGAGCTTATCCTGTTTCTCTTCAACTTAATCTAATTCGGTTCGCTCTAAGAGGTTTGCTAAAATTATAACTAGTTGCCTTTCGAAAGAATAGAAGCTGGTCTAGAAAAAATCTAAGTGGAGCCATCATGCTTTTTGTTTGCTAGATTCAATAGGCTTGATTTGGTTGAGTCATCCTTGCTTGTGATTGTTAGAATTTCCTTCAGTTTAGGATTTATTTTTAGTTTTTATTTAGTGTATGCCAAGACCGCTCTTCAAGCGGACTTGGAGAAGAGACGCTTTAGGTCGCTTAATTAGTGACAAGCCTAGTAGTTCTGTCTCTGGAAACGAGAACCTCGAAGACTCTTCTTTTGAGAGCCTTGTCTTTGACTTTGAAAACTTGACTTTCTGTGAAAAAGTTACTTCTAGTTCTTTGATAACGCCAACAATGGCAACTTTAAAAGCTTTGTTGAACCCGGGTAGGAGTTCTCGTCCATCATGTATCAAGTTAGCTGATACTGAAGCAAACTATGAGTTGAAACCTGGGACCATACAGATGCTCCCAATCTTCTTAGGAAAAGAAAATGAAAACCCCTATTTCCATGTTAAGGATTTTGAGGAAATATGTAGTACCCTCAGGATTAAGGACCTAGATGATGAATCATTAAAACTTAGATTGTTTCCTTTTTCCCTAAGAGATAAAGTCAAATCTTGGCTATATAGTTTGACTTCTGAGTCAATTGAAACTTATGAACAACTTACGTCTGTCTTTCTCCAGAAGTTCAATGAATGAGTGGTTTATCTCTCGGAATCTTGGTATAAATTGGGATCAACAGGATGATTTACTCTCGTTCTAGCTCGATTCTAGGGGGTCGGTTTTTTAGGTCTTTTTTAAGTTCCTTTGTGGTGTTCAGGTTAGTTGATGGGTACCTCCGGCTAGTGCAATCTAGGAAGTGAAGACAGAAAGACCATGATATAGTCTTTCCACCCGCACCAAAAGAAAAATCTTTCTACTTAGGCAGGCTTCTGCTAGCTTAGTCGGGTATTCTTGTAGTTCTTCTTGAGGTCAAGGACTCACTTGACTTTGAGGGGTGGTGCAAAAGTGCCCTCCAAACGCAGGAGCCGCTTGTGTTCTTTCGTTTCAAACTTCCTTCTCTCAAGAAAAAGAACGCGAGGAGCCAACTTTCACTGCTTTCGCTAATCTATTGGGATGCGGAAACAAGAAAAGAAATGATCAAGCGCCCCGTTTTGTGAAGGCAGGCCTACTTCTAAGAGCACTTGACTTCACTGGTATGCACGTTCATTAGCTTTTCGGCGCTGTTTGATAGGTGCGGCATCTCTGACTTAATGAACTAAACAACAGGCTAAGGAGATTCTTTGGTTAGGTAAGGTACGGAATTAGAGTCGAGACAGATGCGCCTGTGAGATTAAAGTTCTGTCAATCTTGTAAGAAAAATTGTTCCCTTGCTCTTGTCTTCATACTCTTCCTCCTAAATTTACCTCGAACGCACTGAATAACTTTCACCTATATGCCCGTACACTGTGTGGAACGGAGTCAGGGCCATTCATTTTTCGGCGTCTGGCTCCTAAAAGTTTCTGGGTGTGATAAAAGAACTTGGGATCGTCGATCTCTTCCTTCAAGATTGGGATAAGTCGATGTCGGTCGATGATGTGCTTCCTGATGTCGAATTCCAAAACCCAGCGAGAGGTTCCGGAGGATCTCGATTGAACAGGAGAGGTGTTTTCGATCGGAGCATCAAGCAGCGCAACCCGGTTCTACTTGACTAAGCCCGTGCTCGTCCAAGGAGGGAGTTACCAAGCACGTTGGAGCTTCCCTTATTCTGGCTTGCGCCTTTGATTCCAAGAAGTAGAAGATGGACGAAGCTGGGGAATCATACCTATGAAGCTCAATTGAATAAAAATTCCAACCCGAACTTCTGGTTGGTGTTTTGTTCAAAAATTATAGAATCTAGATTGTATTGTCATGTCATAAGAAAAAAAAAATTGGGGAAGAAAAAGAGAAAGTCCGAAGCCGAGAGCATGGAGCAGCTAGACGTAATAAATACTGACTGGACAGAGCACCAATGTACGCCTTCTCGTACTGATGTGGCAAGATTAAGCAAGATTGTCCCTTTTTCTTTTCGCTTACTAGCAGACGACTACGAATAAGACTCGCTTTTTTAAGTCCTGTCGATCCGAACGAATCGGCCTTTCCACGGAGATAAATCTTTGCCTGCTAGGCAGGTAGACCAGAACGGTCTACCCCCATATTACCACGCAGAAAAGGAGGAGGAGTCTTGGTGAACCTTTGAATCTCGTCTCTAATCGACTCTTCTACAAACTTATTCAAAGCGAATCTATTGGGCTGCGGAAACCGGAGAAGAAATGATCAAGCGCCATGCTGATATCGCGTCGGCGGAGTGCCCACAGCCGGGACGAGAACCAGAAAAACCTTTTTCTGGACCATCGTTTTCCCCAGCTCACACGATTCTAACTTCGAAGTACTCTTCGCAAGTTTGATTCACTTTCTCTTGTCAATTTATTAGCGAGTCTGACCTTTAGCAATGGTACCCCCAACGCGTCACCGGCTCAAGGGGCTAATTCAAGTCAAAGCTAGCTGCAAAGGAATCCAGATCCTCTCATTTTTATGTTACACGCTAGACAGAAGCGGGCAGGTGGAAGTAAGATCCAGAGAATCAATGAGGCTCGGATTGATGAGTAGTTCCAAGTGATGGCCTGCATCTCGCTAAATGACAATTGACATTATAGAACAAGAAAGGACATTAAGGGAGAAGAGAGCTCAAGAGAGTAGAAGACAGAAGAAAGTAGGTGCAGTTGTTCCCTAGGCACAAAACATCATCCATTAGATAGCAGATTTGTACATTTGCTCAATTAGAGGGAGAATCTTTATATAGGTATTTAGAAAGGTTCAATGACTTACTATCCCAATGTCCTCATCATGGTTTAGAAAAAGTAAGGCTTGTTCAAATCCTTTACGAGGTTTTAGATTATTCGACAACAACCATGGTTGAGTCTCTATGCACAGGTGGGTTTGAAAATAAAACTGTCGCTGGTGTGATGACATTTTTGAATGAAATCGCCGAAAAAAGCCAACAGTGGGAAAACAGTAGGGAGCCCCAGAAAAAAATTCTTCTAAGTAGAGGGAATGTTAATAGGGTAGAAGGATCTTTTTCGGATGCCAAAATAGCGGCTATATCTAAAAGGTTAGAAGCTTTAGAACTGAGTCAATCTAGTAGTATTGAGCCAAAACCATTTTGGGCAGGACAGACTGTTGAAGAGCAAGCCCATGCTCTTTATAACAACACTAGGTTTGATAATCGGCAGTTTGATCCTTATTCAGAAACCTATAACCCTGGTTGGAGAAACCATCCTAACCTTTCTTGGTCCAAGAGCCAGAGTCAAGGTCAGTCTAGTAATTCTAAGGTTTCCCCAGGTTATGTTTATGCTGGACCAACATAATTTCAGAGTCCGCTAGATAAGACGATAATGAGTTTAGCTGAGTTTGTTGCCTCATTGACTCAGAATACTAAAGATTTCCAGCAGTCTATCAACCAGAGTTTACGAGATAATCAAAAGATTGTTCAGGCTAATAGTCAGGCTATTTCTAATTTAGAAACCCAGGTTGGTCAGATCGCTGAGTCTTTAAGAGAAAGAGAAAAAGGTAGGTTCCCTAGTCAACCCCAACCCAATCCTAGAGGAGTTAATGAAATATCTTCCGGTGAGAAATCATCAAGTCACTTGAATGCAATTAGCACCCTTAGGAATGGTAATGTGTTCGACAACAAGGTAACTAGGCCTGACAGTGAACACACTGTAGTTCACCCTGATCCAATAGCTAAGGAGACTGATAAAGTCTCTGAAGAGCCTGAGGTAGTTCCTCATAAGCCATATTTTGTGCCCAGAGCCCCATTCCCACAACTCTTAGCACCCACAAAGAAGGAATCCAACTTTAATGACATATTGGAGGTTTTTAAGCAAGTCACGCTCAACCTTCCATTATTAGATGCAATTAGGCAGATTCCTCCTTATGCCAAGTTCCTTAAGGACATGTGCACGTGAAAGCGAAAGCTTAGTGTACAAAAGAAAGCCTTTTTATCTAGTCATGTGAGTTCAATTATCCAGAACAATACAACTCTTAAGTACAAAGACCCAGGTTCCCCAACTATTTATTGCACAATTGGTAATTACCATGTTGAGAGAGCCTTACTTGACTTAGGAGCCAGTGTGAACTTATTACCGTACCATGTGTACCTCCAGCTAGGACTTGGTGAGTTGAAACCTACTCAGATGACACTGCAGTTAGCTGATAGGTCTGTGAAAATTCCTCGTGGTGTCATAGAGGATGTTCTTATTGAGGTCGATAAATTTATTTATCTAGTAGATTTTGTTGTCCTTGATACCCAACCTGTCCCTGACCCAGAGAATCAGATACCTGGATATTAGGTCGCCCGTTTTTAGCAACATCTAATGCGATCATTAACTGTCGAAATGGTGTTATGAACTTATCATTTGGTAATATGACTATTGAGCTAAATATTTTCAATATTAGTAAGAAACCACCTGAGTTAGATGACCCGTGCATTGAAGAGGTGAATATGATAGGAACACTAGTTCAGGAGTCATTACCGAACACTTTGTTAGAAGATCCGTTGGAGAAATGCCTAGCCCACTTTGGGTTTGATTTTGATGATGATAGTGTAATCAATAAGGTGAACGCTTTGTTAGATTCAGCCCCTTTGTTAGACACTAGTAATGGATGGAAACCTAAGTTTGAACAACTACCAGTTTCTAAATCTACCCTAATTCCCTCTTTAGAAGAGCCTCCTAAGTTGGACCTTAAACAACTACCAGATACTCTGAAATATGTGTATTTAGGCCCATCTGAGACTTTGCCTTTGATTATAGCATCCGACTTGGATAGTAACCAGGAAAGTAAGCTAGTGACTGTGCTTCAAGATAATAAGAAAGCTTTAGGGTGGACCATAGCAGACATTAAGGGAATAAGTCCTACTGTTTGTATGCATCAGATTCATTTAGAGGATGATACAAAACCGTCTAAGGAGATGCAACGTCGACTTAACCCCAATATGAAAGAAGTAGTTCGAACTGAAGTGCTTAAGTTGTTAGATGCGGGTATTATTTACCCAATTTCAGACAGTAAGTGGGTCAGCCCCGTTCAGGTTGTCCCCAAGAAATCAGGTATCACTGTAGTTCAGAATGATAACAATGAATTAATCCCAACCCGAGTAACCATGGAGTGGCGTGTTTGTATTGACTATAGGAAATTGAACAAGGTCACAAGGAAGGATCACTTTCCCCTTCCTTTCATCGACCAAATGCTAGAGAGATTAGCTGGACATAGCCATTATTGCTTGCTAGATGGTTTTTCTGGTTATAATCAGATTGTTATTGCCCCAGAAGACCAAGAGAAAACTACTTTTACCTGTCCCTTTGGTACCTTTGCATATAGACGCATGCCTTTCGGGTTGTGTAATGCACCCGCTACTTTTCAGCGTTGTATGATGAACATATTTTCTGACATGGTAGAACGGTTTTTAGAGGTCTTTATGGATGATTTTTCGGTATTTGGGTCATCTTTTGATGAATGCTTGCACCATTTGACATTAGTGTTGACTAGGTGTAACGAAAAGAATTTAGTGCTTAATTGGGAAAAATATCATTTCATGGTTAGATCAAGAATTGTTTTAGGGCATATCGTATCTTTTAAGGGTATAGAGGTAGACAAAGCCAAAGTTGACCTTATTAAGACTTTACAGGTTCCCAAAACAGTACGAGATGTTAGGTCATTCTTAGGGTATGCAGGTTTTTATCATCGATTCATTAAGGATTTTAGCTTGATTTCTAGACCTCTTTGCAATTTGCTTGCAAAAGATGCTAAGTTTGTCTTTGATGATGCTTGTTTAGAGGCTTTTGAGAAGCTTAAGATTTTACTCACTACCGCTCCCATAGTCCAGGCACCTAACTGGAACCTACCCTTTGAGATAATGTGTGATGCTTCAGACTATGCTATTGGTGTTGTGTTAGGTCAGCGAGAGAACAAATTACTTCATGTGATTTACTATGCTAGCAAAACCTTGAATGATGCCCAAATGAACTATACCACCACAAAGAAGGAACTTTTAGCCATTGTTTTTACCTTAGACAAGTTTAGATCCTATCTCTTAGGTTCTAAGGTTATAGTCTTTACCGATCATGCTGCTTTGAAATACCTTCTGTCTAAGAAGGATACTAAACCTAGATTGATTAGATGGATCCTTTTGTTACAAGAATTCTCACTAGAAATTAGAGACAAAAAGGGTGCCGAAAATGTAGTAGCAGACCACTTGTCTAGACTTGTTTTGGATTCCCCAGATGATTCTCCTCCTGTGAGGGATAGCTTTCCTGATGAGCAACTATTTGTTGTTTCCCAATCACCTTGGTTTGCGAATATAGTGAACTATCTTGTTACTGGTCGAATGCCTCAACACTGGGGTAAACAAGATCGTTCTAGGTTTTTAGCTGAGGTGAAACATTTCTTTTGGGACGATCCTTACTTGTTTAAGTATTGTCCAGACCAGATTATTAGGAGATGTATACCTGAAAGTGACCAGTCAAGTATTATTTCCTTTTGTCATGATCACGCTTGTGGGGGTCACTTTAGTGCTAAGAAGACTGCTGCTAAGATATTGCAGTGTGGATTCTACTGCCCGTCGTTGTTTAAAGATTCCCACAGTTACTGTGTTGCTTGTGAGCGATGCCAGAAGTTAGGAACTATTTCTCGTAGAAATATGATGCCTTTGAACCCTATTTTAGTTATTGAGGTCTTTGATGTGTGGGGCATTGATTTTATGGGTCCTTTTCCTAATTCTTTTGGTTATTTTTACATCCTTGTCGCCGTAGACTATGTGTCTAAGTGGGTAGAGGCGGTTTCGTGTAAAACAAACGACCACAAGGTTGTGGTCCAGTTTTTGAACGATAACATATTTGCACGTTTTGGTACACCGCGAGCTATAATTAGTGACGGAGGGTCACACTTTTGTAATCGACCGTTTAAGCTTTTAATGAAGAAATATGGTATTACCCACAAAGTAGCTACCCCATATCACCCACAGACTAGTGGTCAAGTAGAGGTTTCCAATAGGGAGATAAAACATATTCTAGAGAAAACAGTTAATCCTAATAGAAAAGACTTGTCATTGAGGCTAACTGATGCCTTATGGGCTTACCGTACCGCGTTTAAGACCCCTATTGGAATGCCACCCTATCGTCTATTTTTTGGTAAGGCATGTCACCTTCCTGTCGAGTTAGAACATAGAGCGTATTGGGCTGTAAAGCAGTTTAATTTTTCACTTGACAAAGCAGGAGCTCACAGGAAGCTCCAGCTCAATGAGTTGGAAGAGATTCGGAAAGATGCATATGATAGTGCTAGGGAGTATAAGAACAAAATGAACTTGTGCATGATAGAAATATTTTAAGAAAGTCATTTTTCTCCAGGTCAGTTCTTCTGTATGATACTCGGTTGCATCTTTTCCCCGGGAAGTTACGGTCTCGGTGGACCGGTCCATTTGTTGTTCGCACTATTTTTCCTCATGGTGCTATTGAGATTGAGACTCGAGATGGTAGAAATCCTTTCAAGTTTAACGGTCAGAGATTGAAACCATTTTTAGAGCCTTTTCCTACAGGTGATGTTGAAGAGGTCCCTCTGGAGGACCCTGCTTACTCTGATTGACCGTCAGGGTTGTTCTTGTATATTAGTAGATTTTTGTAGGATTTTAGGTTTTTATTTTATTCTCCATGGATAGATTGCTACGCTTAAGGTACTATCTTTCTGACTTACCTCATTCCTCTTTTTACTTATCTATTGGTACTGCTCTTTATTTCAATACATTGAGGACACTGTTTGATTTAAGTTTGGGGGTAAGGGAGAAACTTTTTAGTAAAATAATAAAGCTCTAGAATTTAGAAGCTTGTGAACATTTCAGGGTGACATTAACCACTCTAGGTAGATAGAAACTTAGCTCTTTTTCTATAGGAATTGGTGTGCCCAGTTAAAATGGTCTATTCATAAAAGGACAGAGTTCAGGTGTTAGAAATAACATGATAGTTGTCACCACATCTCGGAGTCTATCTCGACCATATCACTTTCTGTTTTTATTTTTGCAATTTTGTGTTTCTCTAAGTGATTTGGTGAGGCCCAGTATCAAATTGTTATCGCCGCTAGGATGAAATAGAGTGTTTGAGATCAAGCCCAATTCTTGTTTTATTCAAAAAAATAAAATAAAAATAAAAAGAAAATAAAAAATGTTGACACTTTGATAGCAATATGTGTGTGTTCTCCCTGTCTCCGTCGCCTAAGCAAGCGTGGAACGCAGGATCCATGGGAACTATCACGTAAGATGCTGATAAGAATCATGGGCTTGGATTCAATTTGATCCAATCATGTTGTCGATATATTTATCGTTTTATAAATCGATCGCTGGGACCCTTGTATATACCAGTTGAGTCGATATTAGTATTATGATTAAGACCATGTATCTCAAACCATTAGGATTCATCCTGGCACTGACCTTCAGACAGATATGAGAAACACCGTTCACCTTAGTCAACACGTGCAACCTTCATATTTCTATGTCCATCGTCTAAATCTTTTCATGTGATTAATTGGGATAGATTCTGAGTCTTGTGGTTGAACAATTATCTGAGTAGAGCTCTGTTGTCTTATGAATTTTAGTATGCTTGAGTAAACACTCGTGTACAATAATTGGACTAATATAGGGTAATGATTCCCATAGACGAATAACTGAGTAGCCAACTAACTAGCTTGTTTAGTGTCTATCCTGAATCGTTCACATGTTGCTAAGATCCAAATCCAGGTTTTGTGGGTATACCTCTTGTAAACCCTCACGAGACAAAACTCGTCCACTAGGGACACCTAGGGGTTTAACGGCTTGCTACATATGCTAAATATAGTCGCGATTCCTGCGAAAGTGAGTTAGGATTTTTACTTTATTTTTAGAGTAGTTTGCTCGAGGACTAGCAAAATAGTAAGTTTGGGGGTATTTGATAGACACATTTTAGTGTCTAATTTGCACCTTAGTTTCTATTAAGTTAGTATTCGATTTTGCACTTATTACATGTTTTTATGCTTTTGTAGGTACATTAGAAGAATAAAGATTTGTGGA
>JAJJMC010000805.1:0-26493 GCA_023531435.1 Papaver californicum | reverse complement strand
CCCCGTGTAGAAGCAAAATAAGTTTCAGAATCCATCGATAGATCAAAAGCCGACGCGCTGCTGTATACTTGGGATGCTACACTCGCTGCTTTGAAGCGGTAGTTGGAGAACTCGCATGCCTGAACTTTATTCCGTAATCTTCTTCTTGGATGGATCGCTAAAGGTGCGAAGGAAAAAGAGTTCGGTTCTCACTACCAGAAGAGCACTAGGATCGAAAGGGGAATAAGTAGTAGTTTCGCTTCGAGAATAGCCTACGCGCAGGTTAGTTCCTTCCCACTGTAGAGCTAGATATGGAGTTTTTGAATCGGCTTTCTATAACTTGTTGGTTGGGTTTTCTCTCTCTGCCCCGCCCCAGTCCTCGAGCTAAGCTGAAGCGGGATCAAGGTGCTCCGACGAGAAAAGTTAGTGATCCATCACGTGTCCAAGGCCTTAACCTGCATATTCGCTTTGGGAACCTGCTGACCAAGTGAGATGCTTGCTCTTTCAGTGGATTCTGGTCCCTCTGATCGTCGAGCTCGTCGAATCTGATGCGGAAAAGGGACAAGCATCGGATAGTATGAGCACTCACGTTAGCACACTATAGTTTTCTTGGTTAATCTAAAGGTCTCGCTAAGCGAATCTATAGGAAAGAAGGCGCATAGACTAGCCTTTGTTTGATATCTGCATTTCTTTCAATTGACTTTCTAGCTTCTATTCTACTACGAGGAAAAAGTGGGACCTAGCAGCGATTGTTCATCCTCTGCCCTAAATAAAGTTAAGGTGAATAACCTACCTAAGTAGGCTGGATCATTTTCTGTATCTAAAAAGCTCTTCTCATCCATCTCATGGGGAATCTCGGAAACCCAGATTGTTTCTCTTATTGATTTAAGTCAGTCTTTAGGGAGAAGGTACACAAGTTGTTGTTCCAGTGGGCTGGCGTTCACTCTTTGTCCCAACAACAACATCAAGAGCAGTTTAGGAGAGGTACGCTCGTCTAAATGGATTACTTCTTTTAGGTGGTAGGAGGTGCTGCTTTCGATACTCTTGGTAGGCATTACTCTTCTACTACCACACTTTGCCCGTCGATCTGAAATGTTACGGAACGCCCATAAGCCTTTGATACGTCGGTGAAGTTTCACCTGCAATGGAGTAGGGGGTGGAGGAAACCCGTACCTCCGAACTGATCCAGTGAAGTAGATGTCTAATCGAAGCGGATACCATACAAGGTTGGTAACGGGACGGAGGATAAAGTTCTGAGTCTGCGCATATGTCTTTCTCGAGCGCCAACACTAGGAAAATACACATCAATACACCCAAGAATTGGGGGATAAGCTTAATCGAATAGTGACGAACGTGAAAATTATTTATCAATATTGGCTCGACAGTATTACCGACACCATTCACGAGAGAATTCGAAGTTTCCGTTGATAAAACCCTATTAATAATTTTATATAAGGTAAAGATGGGTTAAGGTAATCACCCTAATTGAAAAACAAGAAATGCCTTCGAAAACACATCATCTTTTATAGGTAGAATTTCCATTCCACGAAACAAAGTAGAAAAGTTTGATCTTACTGGGAACGATTAAATGGTAGGTCTGGACCGAGCTGCTATATTTCCTTTTTCTTTCTTGTTGATCTAAGTCGTTCATTCAGTAAAATCATAAGAGAAAAACACAACCTTAAAGAACTTTGCGAAAGTACAGAAAGAACCACTTTAATCATAAGAGAAGAAAAACTTCAATCACTAGAGTTCCATGAAGCTATCGAACTCGGAGTCAAAGAAAAATACACTCGAAAGGCACCAAGAAAACGGATACGCATGCTAACGCGCAACGGTAGAAGCCGTTTCTTGTAGGCCTTGGTCTTCAATTCTGAGTACTGTAGCGAAGAGAATGAATGCATTGGATGGATGCCCGGGCATTGAGAAGGAAGAACGTTTTCAGAGGAGAAAGGCCATAGGAAGATACCGTCTGTGATCCATGGATCTCCGATCGTAAAACCTTATCCAAGTTCTGTAGCGAGTCTGCGCTCTTTGGACTTTCAAACTTAGCGAACTGAAACATCTGAGTATCTAAAGGAAAGGAAATCAACCGAGACCCCATTAGTCGCGGCGAGCGAAAGCGGGTTAGAGCTTGAAAAGAATGCTAGCTTTCATTCAAGATTGGATGATGGAAAAACTAGCAAGCGATGACTAAGGTTCTACGCGTGCAGGGAACTGTATTGTGAAAAGGTTGGAAGATCTGGCCAAAGAAGGTGATAGCCATGTAGATTCGTTCCAAGGTTCGATCCTTTCCATTAAAACGCAGCGTGTTCAAATGATGATCACTTTTACGCGAGAAAGGGGGACCACCCTCTAAGCCTAGGTATTCCTCAATGACCGATAGTGTACAAGTACCGTGAGGGAAAGGTGAAAAGAACCCTATTTAGGGAGTGCAATAGAGAACTTGAAATTCGATGCGAACAATTAGTCTAAGGAGAAGATGGCTCTAACGGCGTACCTTTTGCATGATGGGTCAGCGAGAAAATGGGGAGAGCAGCTTAAGCTTTTAGGTCTAGGCGCTTTCCAGAGGTGAATTTTCTAGTTCTTCCTATTTGACTCGAAACCGATCGATCTAGCCATGAGAAGGTTGAAAGAGCCCTAACAGGCCTTGGAGGACCTAACCCACGTATGTGGCAAAATACGGGGATGACTTGTGGCTAGGGGTGAAAGGCCAATCAAAATCGGATATAGCTGGTTTTCCGTGAAATCTATTTCAGTAGAGCGTATGAATTCGATGGCCCGAGGTAGAGAACTCATTGGGCTAGGGTGGCCATAATTTGCCTGACCAACCCCAGGGAAACTCCCAATACGGGCCTAGATCGTTTGTACAGACAGACTTTGGGTGCTAAGATCCAAAGTTGAGAGGGAAACAGCCCTAATTGTACGCTAAGGTCCCCAAGCAATCACTTAGTAGAAAAGGAAGTGATCGAGCTATGACAACCAGGAGGTGGGATTGGAAGCAACTATCCCTTGAAGAAAGCGTAATAGGTCACTGGTCTATCTTCATGGCACCGAAAATGTATCGGGGCTCAAGTGATTCACCGAAGCGACGAGACATTGAATCAAGTGTCAGTAGCGGGACGTTCTGTCAATCGGTGAAGGTTTTTGGTGACAAGACCTGAAGATATCAGAAGTGAGAATGCTGACATGAGTAACGAGAAATCCTTTGAAAAACAAGATCGACTGCCAGTTGAAGGTTCTACGTTCAGTGAATCTACGCAGAATGAATCGGTCCCTAAGGAAAACCCGAAAGGGCTTAGTCCGATGGGTACACGAAAATGACGAAATTCTTTTGACTACTGAACCGTGCCTATATCTTGGAGCGTCGGATCAGGAAGCAAGATAGGGGTGAAGAGACTCATATGTTCTACATGTGAGGAGCTCAGCCCAATAACGAGCCTTGCCTTCTAAGCATGAAAACAATACGTTATCAAAACCTTTCTGACTCGTCCTGGCTTCAGGTGCCTGCCATAGTCAACAAGTTTGAAACTTCTAGGAAAAAACTTCGAATTGGGAGGGAGATCTTCTTGATGAACTGTGACCGTACCCAAAGCCGACACAGGTGAACAAGTAGAGTATACTAGGGCGTTTGAGAGAACAATGTCGAAGGAACTCGGCAAAATGGCCCTGTAACTTCGGGAGAAGGGGTGCTCTCTTATGAATTAGTAAAGCGGCACATACCAGGGGGTAGCGACTGTTTATTAAAAACACAGGACTCTTCTAAGTGGTAAAACAATGTATAAAGTCTGACACCTGCCCAGTGCTGGAAGGTTGGAAGGAGAAGTGTGATTAGATTTGAATGGAAGCCCCAGTAAACGGCGACAGTAACTCTAACACCCTAGTATACCTCCTAAAGAGTAACAGAGGTGTGCGAAGGTAAGCTCAAGTTTTTATTCTGCTCGTGAGCGTAATGGTATAAGCCTGCCTGACTGTGAGACCTACTAGTCGAACAGAGACGAAAGTCGGCCATATTGATCCGGAATTCCAGTGTGGAAGGGCTCTCGCTCAATGGATCAAAGGTACGCCGGGGATAACAGGCTGATGACTCCCAAGAGCTCTTATCGACGGAGTCATTTGGAACCTCGATGTCGAATCATCACATCCTGGGTTGAAGAAGGTCCTAAGGGTCCGATTGTTCGCCGATTCAAGTGGTACGTGAGTTGGGTTTAGAACGTCGTGAGACAGTTCGATTCCTATCTACCGTTGGTTTTAATGGGAGAACTGAGAGGATCCAACCCTAGTACGAGAGGAATGGGTTGGGCCAACCTATGGTGTACCGGTTGTTATGTCAATAACATCGCCGGGAAGCTAAGTTGGTATGGAAGAACTGCAGATTACGGGAAATCCTTCTTAATACAAGTTCTCGTACAAGGTTTTAGAATAGAACTTCGATAGGCGAGAGGTGTTCAGCAATCTCGTACTAAAAAAAGAGAAGAAATGCAAGTCAAGAAAGTAATGGCTTGTAAATGCAGGGTGTAAGACTCACTCTAAAAAATGCAGGGTAAAAAAAAATCATAGTACTCATGGAATTAAATCCACTCGACTTCCTACTCAACCGGGCCTTCCCTCCCTTCCATTTAATAAGAGGGAGAGTCAGTGCCTACATTCAAATGGAAAAACCACTTTCCTTGGCCTAGTTTCCTAAGGAGTCTTTCTTCCCTTTTCGCTGGTCGATAGCGACACAAGAAAAAATTACTTTCTGAGGACAAAGAAATCTAGTGGATGGCCTCTGGTTCTGTCAGTTTCATCGATGCCATATCAAGAGAATAAGATGTTACTATATTCAAATGGTTGGACTCGAAGGGATCATCTCACGGACGAGGAAGCTCTGGAGCCTACCTAGGATTAGGGGCATCTGGTAGTATACTTAGTAGAAAACTTTAAAAGGATAAGTCATCTCAAAGCTCAAAAGTGAGGAAAGAGATTTTAGGGTTTCAATCCCTTCTCTTCTTTCTAGAAGAAGCTTAAGTTTAGACGAGGAAGCGGGGCAAAGTGCAACCAATTATCTCTCTTTATTCTATCTATCGCAAAGTTAAACTGCAGGTAAGTATGACAATAAGATCTGACCGAGTCAAAGGCTCATTTAAAGAGGTTCGATCTAGAGGTGTTCCGGTCGCGTGCTGGTTGATGTGAAAGATGGGCGAAGACTTTGAGTTCGTCACCGTCAGCAGGAAGAGTTTAAAGAACTTGAATAAGTCCTACCTAAAAAAAGGGCTTGGGATAGACGTTGGAAAGGGAAGAGACTTTTTGGGGCTTTAATGAGTGCTATCTTTATTCTTAGACTTCTCGAACTCAAGAAAAAAGGGATTTCTCCGCTCTCTCAGATTATGGGCCTAAGCCACCTAGAATGACATGAATAAAGAAATCCTTTAAAAAACGAGGAATGAACTGAGATAGACGATTGAAGGAATGACGCCATCTAAAAAACTTAGGAGAGAGGGAATTGAAAGAAGGATCAGAAATTCAGGAAAGTCCTTTGAATTTCTTACCTTTATGGTTCAAATTAGACTTTCCTACTGGCCAGGTCGGCTCAAATGGTCTAGACGAATTCTTTCAATTGATCAATGAAAGGAAAGGAAGGGCTCGAGAATTTGAGAAGGAGTGTCGCCTCATTCACTGCTAGATAAAGAAGAAAAATGGGGCACCTTCTCATGAAAGCACCACTGGAAGTTTAAATTCCTTAGCTTTCTTTTCCTCGTGTCTAAGGAAGGGTCAAGCTGGTTTTTGTCAATAAGAGTGACTATGGGTCCTGGGAGGAAGATGCTTTCGAATGCATTTAGGTGTGCAAGGTCATATGAATTGGATCGACGAGGGAAAGAAGATTATGAAAGTCCAATGACAATAGTTACTTGACTGCTTCCGGTCGTTTCAATAAGTGCTACTGGATGCCTAAAGCTGTAATGGCAAGATCGATTCTTTTTCCTTATTTAGGATCAGAGGAAGTGAATCGAATGATAAAGGAATACGAGGATGGAAGCTATTCGAGGTCGGGTTTTCAAGAAGAAGAAATATCTAGGGACATAACCTACCAGTTAAGTGATGGTTGTATCCGTCAGCTGCATAGTAAGCTTAAGAGCTGTATGGGTTAGATTTCCAAGGGGTAATTCTTTATTTAGATAAAATTAAAGAGTTAAACCAGTACAGTACTTGACAGATATGTAAAGGCATCTACATTACTGGATCTATTTTATCCCGGCCTTGACAGCTCTATAGAGACGGGTGCAGTACTTGGCAGAAAGAAGAAGTCATTTCCAGGCGTGAAATTAGACCCATAAGTTCAAAGGGCTAAATCACTTAGCGAAGGTAGCACAGTAGCACATGCAGGGCAGTTAAAAGGTAAGCAAGGGAACTGTCCCATTGACTCTAGGAAAAACCTAAGCAAGAAAGACAACTCTGATCACTAAAGAATTAAAGAAAAAAATATTCACAGTTATTCACACGCGGGTAAAACGTCTCGATACGGTCAACAAAAAAGAAGATCCAGATGATCATTTCAAGTTCCTAGTCACTCGAGGGGCACTCATTTTATCCTATAATCTAAGTGAGGTTAAATCACAAGCATCTAGCAAAGCAAGGAGCTATAAACCATCGAATTGTGACATCGATTGAACCTTACAACAAAGAAAGTAGATCTACTAAAGATCAAAACTGTCCAGAACCTATTTAGTCTCGTCCCTCTTGCATACACTAATCATCGAATCGAACCTTTATCAATTCATCCAATTGTGGAATGGACCATTCAGTCGATTCACACAATTCCGCAGTTCTCTTTCCGAAGTCGTTGAATCAATATCTAAGTAATCTCTAACTACTTGCTCAGTAACCGATGAACATGTCTCATGAAACCCATTTTGGTTCTAAGAATATTTTAGACCTATTTTTTCCCTTTTACTTTTTATTTTTTTTAGTTTATGAGTTTTGGACAGATTGTTAAGATCCTCATTCGATAGAGCAATCCCAGATTATCAATGAAAGGGCTTGTCAACCGAGTTTGACTTGCGGTTATACAGAAGGCAGTGAAGCTTAACGAAGAAGGTAGGATAGAAAGGAATTCGCTAGTTTTGGGTGGGAATACAGGGTTATAGATAGCGCTTAGTGTGTTAACTTACTTAAGACTGGCACATGAAGTCGCTTTGGTTATCAGTCGACGGGATCGAAATAGATCTCTATGCCCATTCTACTTCATTTTAACCGCGGCTTCCTACTTGCATCTCTTACGGAGAGCGGTGGACGGGCTGCTAGCGAAGGAAAGTGCTTGTCGAGCTCGGTAAACTAAGAAAGAAATTCCTATTCGTAGAAGCGAGATATGCATGATCCATTGGGCTGGCAAGTGCTAGTTAGAAAGGAGACATGGATAGGGGACCTGGGATGCAAAAGGTTAGAACATGCTTGCTTGTGTTACGCGTATTGGCTCTATCCGCTGATAGAAGACTTCGAATCCAATCTCTAATTGAATAAAAATGGCTTTCTCCTATTCACGACATCGAGAATAGAGAGGCGAGAAGCATCATAAATTCGTCAAGGAATAAATAGATCCGCGTAGGCTTTGATATTTCTTTTCCTACTGAGCTATGATGCAACAAAGGAGTAGATGCATGGTACACCATGATGGATCATAGAATCTCAATGCTTCTTTCTCTTTGTTGTAGCTGCTCCTTGCCTCTTCGTTGCCACACAAACAAGACAACATCAGTCCCATCGCGCAAAGACGATCTTATGTACTTTTTTATTCCTTGTCCTCTTCTCTATCGCTTCATCATCAGATGCGACTAGGAGATATAATTGGCTCTCTAAATCCTAGAATGACTAGTACCACGCCCCAAGCCAGGACCAGGAGACTTATTGCATGCGAACAAAAGTAAGGAAGCAAAAGAAAGCGAGGGTCACAATTGGCCCTATGTGCCAGGAATCTTCTAACTAGCTTAAGCGAGAAGATGCTCTTTCACTTATTCATCAAATGCTGACCAAGGATAGATAGTCGACGCCCGGTCCTGGAGAACTATGGATTTATCCCCTCCCTCCAAGAAAAGGGATGCACGTTAGCGACAGTGGTCATACTATGTAGTTGTTTCTTTACTTCTACTTGCCCATAGGAAGAACTAATGGGGCCCGTGACACAAACTCGTAAAGTAAGAAGATAGGCCTCATAAAGTACTTTTGAGAGTGACCTCGGGGATAGAGCCATTCTTGGACTGCTACAAATGTCACTTTCTTTCCTATTTTCTGTAGATAAAATACTTTCGGGAAGATAATCAGGGAGTGGATAGGGAGATGAAGCGGGTTCAGGACCGACCTCACTCCCAGTGATAAGAAAGCTTTCGCGACTAGCTTCTCGAAAAACGACTACGAAGATTATGTGCCCATATTCATGATCCTTTCAGGTACGACGAACTTATGATCAAATGAATGGCATGTGCTGACCTAGCCTACTCTCACGCTGTTGGTCTTTTTCATGTCATTCATCGAAGCCTTATTTTGAAAGCATCGAGGCAAGGTCCTCCGGCTCCTTATATTTGAAACTATAAAGTTTAAAGAAGACGAGGCTGTTAGAGCATTAACCCTTGTCTTAGGGAAACCAAGAGTCACCTCATCATAGCTAGGAAAGAAATTGCCTTCAATTTAGTTTTCTATGTCGTCGACTGCCTGCCGAATGTTGTTCGTTTTGTGACCATAGGAGAGGCTTTCACAAATATGGATAATGTAAATCAGACCTTTCCATTGACCTTTAATTGATGGGATTTCACCTTTGAAGTACTCTAAGCTCTTCTGGGTCAAGTTCTTATTGATTCTATGTATACTTATTGCCAAATATGCAATGCTTTCGAACTCGTCGATCAGAATCAACGAATTTTACATAGCTGGGGGAATTTCTTGGACCACCACCTCTGGCCCCTGAAAAGGATTAGCCAACTGAATGAACCCCCTGGCCTCTAGATTAGCAAAGCTAGCAGCAGTAGCTAGGTAATGGGAGTACTGAGAGCCAAGTTTTCGTCTTCTATCTCTATGCAAGCTTCAAAGTGAGTGGCTCACTCAGAGGATGTCTAAACGCATTTTTTTCTTCACTTTCATACAGTAAGCTAGTAAACCTTGGGGTAACTCAGAAGTTTATCCTCCTCCAGCCACTCGACAACTGAGAAGTTTATTCCTCCTCTAACCCACCCGAACTACGTTGTAGAGCCTTTATTTTAGCATCTCCTTTTGAAGAAGAAAATGTATGAGGGGCGCGCGAGATGTGAAAAACCCTATCCACCTTATAGTTCGGATCCACTAATCAAGTTTCTTGGTAGCTCTAAAGCCTTTCATAACGAGACTTTCATCCCCTTTTTTCGAATTCTGGGAAGGAAAGACAGAAGGGGAGAAGAGACTCATATGTTCTACATGTGAGGGGCGGCTACCTTAAAAAGTCATTACGCTCTAGCGGCGGGTACATAGGAATGAAGATAGGCTTAGATAAACTAGCAAACAATTGTGGATGGGACACTCTCCTATTCTTACTAATCTAGGATCCGGTTTTCACCGCGCGTACGAAAAGGGATATTATTAATAGTGTTATCTTTTTTCCCTTATGGCCACCAACAACGGGAAAGGAACCAAAGGGGGTCCTAGTAATAAAGTGGATGTCTCCTTTCCCCACGGATCTCTACTAGGCAAAGGTAGACCTAGGATCCCCACACCATGGAGTTTGGGCTACCACTTAGCTATGAGGTTGAGTTTTTGCCGCTTTACCTCTTTTCTGTTCGTACCTCTCTATCAACCAAAGCTAGATCAGTCATCCCCTTTCCACACACTACTTTAGTATTGTATCATCGTAAGTTCTTTGTTCCCATTGTACTCGATTATTCTTGCCCAGCTCCTCTTGGTCCATCGTGATAGTCGGGGACCAAAGTTTTTAGTTCCTTAGTTGTTGCAAGCGTACAACCCGAAAGTTGAGCTTATGTTAGTCCCTTTTGGGAATTGACCTACTTATTTTCTTGGTTTTTAACTACGAGGTCTCGAATATATTACCAAAGGCTCTAGCTTTTTATTTCGATACTCTCCCTTTTATTGAAAGTTTTGACTCTTTGTATTTACGGAGTTTTGGGCTCGGTCCCTGTATCTGAACAACTATGACTAATAGATCTGCCTAGAGGAATGGAATTATGCTCATGGCTGCAATAACCAAGTGGGCTGCCTATGGCCTAGCTAAGACTTTATGGCTTTGGTTACGTGGACGAATCTCGATGGACTATATGACTTCGCAGCTGCGAAAGAAGAACGACAAGCTCCAAACGAATAACTCCTGTCGAGGGAAGGCTTCCTTAAAACTACTTGGATAAATAGCTCCCTTGGTGGAAAGAACTTTCCTCTAAAAGATACAAGGGACCCTTTGAGCATCTGAGAATCTGACTTATCCGTGGATTCAATTAGCTCAACACGTATAAAATATCTTTAACTTATATGGCATGAGATTTTCCTTTGGCTGATTACGAAGTTGGGTCTTGCACTCCTGTACTGGACGCTCTTGAGGAGACTATTTATTTTATCCTCATTATATGGGAGACCTTAGAGCTACTTAGTTTGACGAACCACCTTAATTCCCGCGGCTTCCTAAAGGAGCAACTAGCTACAGCTGCAGGGGACCCTAACACATAAAGCTATAAGTCAAATAACTTACAAATTTCCCGAATGCTCCATCTCAAAGGCATTTCCCTCCATAAACAGGGGCTTCACGGTATCAATTTAATTTAATTCGATTGCGTGCGTTTTAGCCTATACAAGCTAAAAATAAAATTTATGTTTGAGTGTGTGGATTACGGGCACCCTTTCTAGAGAGACAAAAAGGATCCACAACAAGTGATTGGACATAAGACGCCACGTTCTGTGGAGGTAACGGCTCTAATCTCTTTATAAAGTATATATACCCCTCCTTGATAAAAAAGAGAGAGAAGCCTACAACTAGCAATAAGTAAACTCCTCATTTGTGAAGAGAACTTCTCCTGTGGCTGAGTTTCATTAGTACAGGAATCTTGTTCGAGATTTGGGGCTATAGCATCTCTTGACCTAGTAGTTCCTTGTACCTTAAGTCAGAACCTGAAGGCGTTACAGCTGGAGAGATTGAAAGGATTGGATTCGAGGCTATTCATACACAAGCAGCCAAAGACCAAGAGGAGTATTCCTTAATACATTAAGACTTTTAGGTTAGTAATCTTGGGAATAAGAGTCTATTTTCTTATTGAGTCCCGAGAAGCTGAAAATGTAGTCTATCGATACGCAGCTTGAGAGCCTTGAGCATGAAGCGTACAAAAGGAGAATTCAAATCTGTCAGATAGTCATCCGTTGTAGGTTAGAGAGCCCTTAAGGAAGAATGTGCTAATCCATTCCAAGAAAAGGCTGAGCATCCATCGGTCCAATCTAGTTAGCAAATCTTAGTAGCTGGGGGAGGTAGGCCAAGAAGGTCTTTCTTTGTCTGTTCCTCCATACCCAAAAGAATAAATTATTAAGCTACCAGTAGTGATAGAGGATGCAAGAGCCAATGCGAGGCACCTAATCAAAAGTCTTTCTTAATTTGTGAGAGGAACTATTTTCTCTTATGAGAAAGGAAATGGATAGTAAGAATCTAGCCACTCCTTTAGACTAAGGAGAACCGTACCTTCTGTACCCGAGATATCGTGTTAATGCAAGTTACTAACAAATATCAGGTCGAAGGACTAATAACAAAAATTCAGACCGGGTTGAACACAAGTAGGAATGGTACGACCTTTGTTAAGATCCCAACCATTTATTACTCAAGCGCATTGAAGGGTCTCGGTCTCCTATCGACTCTAGGAAATCCAAGACGGCAGGCAAAATAAATGCAAGGAAAATTAGCTTCAAATGTATGATTCCCCAGCTTCGTCCATCTTCTACTTCTTGGAGTCAAAGGCGCAAGCCAGAATAAGGGAAGCTCCAACGTGCTTGGTAGAGTAAAGCCCTGGAGTATTTTATTTAAATGCCGCCCCCTACACAGGGGCAAGAAATCCCCATGCTTATAACCCATTCTTTGATAAGTGAGTAAGTAACTACGTTAAAGGTCGACCAGATTGAGCACCTGCGATCCTTGGTAACGTAGGTTGGCATACTGTGAGCGATAGGGAATTCATCGAATGATGGAAGTAGTTCAGTTGAGACAGGCGGTACACTTCACGCAGGTGTTATACGTAGCGCTCTTGCTACGGGTAGTCTCAGCAGTTCCGTTGATGTAGGTATGACAGATAGCCATTTAGAGTGCACTTGAGAGAAGGAATTGGATCTATTCTTCGAAGTATAAAAAAAATGAAAGATTATAATTAAGAAGGGTATGGTAGTGAGGCATGGAGGGACTCATTTGTCCTAAAGTAAAAGGGACAGTTATATAAACTAAGCCTTTGCTTCCAGTAGATTTTAGATGATCAAGATTGTTAGATTATGCAGACACCCCGGCAGGGACCATTACTTCAGATCGCCCCCCGGTTACATCATCTTTTTCAGCTAGACCACTCTTCCCCAGAATTTTGGCTATCTTCATTGGAGCACTCGCCTCCTTTTTTAGTGACTAATCATTTAGCAGGGGACGCTCTCCCACCTTAGTTTCTTTTCATTACTTTGGCCCGGAGTCTTTCCACGGTGCTTTTTTCTAAGTCCAAATATTGAAGTTATTGTATCGAGTACCAATAAGTGACATTACCGCCATTTGGATTGGAATATTGCTCTATTTAATTGGTTCAGCTTAATCGAGGCGCCAACATACTCGACCTCTTCTTTAGCGAAGAAACTTTCTGAATATATGAACCGAAGGTGATCCAACAAGGGGAAAGGAACTCTAGTGACTCGGCCAAAGCGGGCACCTAACCCACCTAAACAGGAGAGCTAGTTTATAACTGCATGACGTTTTACTCTTTCAGTTATTACTTAACATCTAACTGATGTTAAGCCTCAAAAGGGTCAGATTTCTAGGATCATCAAGGGTTCGGTTGTATGTGAAGGCTCAAGTTGCTTTTCTATATAGTTGACTAGGTGCAAAATTTCCATATCTTTATTTAAAGCGTGACTTAAAAAATAGGTAGGGATCTGTCCTATTATAGTCGGTTGTCCAGTGTAGAAAGAGACTACTTAAGATGAAAAAAGAATGCTTTACTTTGGACGCCTATTTGAATAGTCGAAGGCAGTTTGCTTTCTTTCGCCTTCTTAAAAGATTACGCTTCTTTTCTGATGCAATATAAATTGACTCAGGGTGTGATTGCTCAAAAAGATAAGGACTTCCAGAAGCCAAAGAACTCCGTAAGATGTTCGTGATGTTGATCATATTTTTTTTTTCTGTGCTCGCTCCTCTTTATAAGACCACTTTTCCTCTCATCCTGGACTCTATCTCATGGGAATATTCTATGTTCTCGTGGATCTAACATCTTTCTTTGTCGTGCATTAATCTAAAAAAGGAGGTCGGCATTTATAGGGAAGTAAGATAGCTCCAGATGGGACGCTCCTGGGAAAATCATATGGATAGTATCCTTACCGGCTTATGTGGCTCTGCTTTCTATGCCTAGATCTAGAGGAAGCTAACTTTCTATACTATTGTTCACATCACAAATTTTATAAAGACCTTGATTTCCTAGCATTACTACCTCAGCTTTAATGCCCAGCTTTTTTAATCTAATGTGTTTACCAGGAACTGCGGATACTTTATTACTTAAACCTTAACGCTGCCACTCTAACTTATTTCACCTTATGTTTTCCCTAGAACCACTTCAATCAGCAAAGTTCTGATCCGGTTCAAAACAATGAGGCAGGGGAAAGACCTACTGCTTTAAAGGAAGAGTAGTCTTCTATATTGGGGATGAACCAACTATGTCGTTCTTGCATTAGTGCCTCATTATAGTTTAGTTAAATAGTTCCTGAGACCGAATGCCTTCTACTTTAGTGGATTCTGTTCGACCAACATATATAGAATCTCGGCTACTTTTGCGAGTTAAGGGGGACTAATAAAAGAATAAAACCTCCAAGACACTTGGTTAGGAATCCTTTGTATACTAGTTAGAGCTACCTTCTTCATCAGTCCTTCAAATACAAGACCTTAGATACCTATATCCGTTGGGTCTCATATCCCGCTGTTTGAAAGAGCTGATAGAGTAGGCCGTATCGAGACCTCTTTCCGTAAGGCGGCAGTAGGGGGCTTGAAAATACATATAGTTTGTGTGATCCACGGGTTGGTACAAGATTCGTAATGTTGTTTCCACGGCCTTCTTCAATGGCTCGGTTAGGTACTTTCGTTAGCTCTTCATCGGCGCCTCCACTCGCACTTCCTTTGACTCTCCATATCGACGGAAGAACCAAATCCTACGTAACTACCAGTTCCGAATTTCCCGATTCTCTTGCTTCTTCTTCTGAGGGATTATTATTGTCTTCTCTCGGGATGATGTGATCAGCTCTACAATCCGACGACCTCATAGGCCTTTTCTATTCATAGTTCAAAGAAAGGCGATCCAAAGTCGATAACAGAGATTGCGGCATTCCTATCAGGAGGGGAATCTGTCGGCGAGAAAGAAAACCATTCCAATCTCGATAATGAAGTGAATCTCCCGTATCTCAAAACCATGCTTCATTGATCTTTCAGGACCTGCAAGGCTGGTTAGACTCTCCTCATGGATCAGGGTACATGTACAGGTAAAAAGAGACCAAAGACGCACTGGAAGGGGCTCCAAACTCGTATTGGCTAGATCTTTATTATTCAACTATTGGGACCGCCTTGAATTAAAGGAACCTACCTTGGAAACCTAATGCGTTGCGACTCTTGGGACCTCTGCAACAATACAGTGGAGGAGCGTATAAGCAGTGTCGCATGCTCCCGTTCAAAATTGTTTTTTCTTTCTCTTTAGGCCTTTTATCCAAGCCATTGGACTTATACTTGACCCCTTATTGACTTATTGACTTTCATTCCCCTGGAAGCCATTTTTAAGCCAGGTAACCTAATTGTATCTCTCGGTAAGACTTTTGCTATAAGCCTCTTAGGCATTGGAACCAACTACAGGTCCACTGCTACTCCGATAGAATAGTCAGGCAAGTGTTAGTGAGAGTTGGAAACCGAGCGAACGCGCTTCCCTTCATCCGGAAAACAAGATGGGTCCTGAAAGCAGAGGTGCGAGGGTGAGACGAGGGCCCGTGAAGACGCTGATATTATTAGAGTGGAACGATAGCTGTAAACAAATGACTGACATACGGAGTTGTTCTCTCCCTCTAAGAAAGAATGTTGGCTTGAGTCACTCTTCGCGAAATCACTCCACTTCTTGCTGAATGATTTGACCAATTGATCATTTTAGTACGGACGAGGACGTGATGTGATACTATCACTGTGGAATGCCCCCTAGCTTGTAGGCTTTGCACCACTTGTTGAAAGACCGAAAGACTCTTCTAAGATGATAGGTTATGTCTGGATTAGAATCGTAAAAGGAACGTATTTGCTTAAATAATTCAACACGGTCTGAAAAAGAAGATGATCGCGTCTCCCTCCCTAAAATCGTTATGATATAGATCGGAATTATAAAATATGAGAAAGGACAACCTTTCTCGAGATGATGGCCGCTTACACATACGTATATCCAACGGCTTCACATCTAGCCTACTTTGGGAACTCGACTGAAAGGAGAGAATCTACAGTCAAGGTGACAGGATTCGAACCTATGGCCCTCTATACCTAAAACAGATGCTCTGACCAGACTGCGCTACACATCGTCTCTCACCTGCATGAACTTGAGGAAATCCGTTTCTCCTGCTGCTTAGAAGTGGATTTGAACCACTGACACAAGGATTTTCAGTCCTTTGCTCTAACCACCTGAGCTACCCAAGCCACTTTCTTTCCCCAAGTTTTTTTCGAGCGCTTTACAAGGAGTAGCTTGCTCTTTTTCCGTTCAACCAGAGGAAATGGGATTTGAACCCATGATTCAATATTCTTGTATGTTGATTTAGCAAACCAATGCCTTAAGCCACTCAGCCATCCTTCCAAGTTTTGTTGATCGAAATTGGTTTTCCAGGTTTGCTGCTCTCTCATTTCAAGTACTCTTAAGATAAAACGAACCACTATAGGGAATTCTACTTGCTCTCTCAGTTCAAGTGCTCTTAAGATAAAGCATTTATTTCTATATGAGTTTCTTCCCGCTACGAACTAGATACAAAACATATGGGATCCAATAAAGACAGCTTCGAGCTATAGCTTGCATTGGAGAGGCTGAAGAGAAAGAGTTCAGCTTTCTGGCGAGTCAATATAGAGTAAAAGGATTCGAACCTTTGCATGCCGGAATAAAAAACCGGTGCCTTGCCACTTGGCTATACTCCAAGTTAAGGTCCGAATTCCATGAATCTCTCGAGACCGAGGAACTACATCTATTCTATTATATTAAATTACGTTATCCCTCTTTTTTGGGACCCTATCTACTAGGCTATCTAATTATGTAATTATTATCTATTCATGTAATTTCCAATATAGAACTTGAAGACGAGCGCTCGTTGTTATTTATCTCTCTCCAGAAGTCACAATGTGCGAGAAGAGAGTGATCCTGGCTTCTTTCTGTTTCCGCTCCTACTCTTTTATAGCAGGATTTTCCATATTCCATTCTTCGTGACAAACAAGTAAGTAAACAACCTAACTGGAGCTAGATCTTTGGATCATCTGGTAACTTTCAGTTAGTTAGAGTCACTATATAAACAAACAGAACACAAGCTCTACCGTCCACTTTTGGCTCTCGGTAGAGTATAGCTTTCTTGGCCGTAGAGGTACTGAAAGTACTCGAAGAATATGCACCTAGCCCACCTAATCTAACAGAAGACCATGCTCCACTTTAAGTCTTCTTTAATACTTTACCCATCTCCTTGAGAGACAGATTCCGTTAAACCAACTGTGAGATACGCCTCTACTAGATCAACTGCTTCAATTAAATTAACTGCGAGCCGTCATTCAGATCGAGAGAACTTATAATCAAGTTGACCAGTGCTAGTTCCTCTTCTCTATCACACCCAACTGTGACCTGAATTCTTCTATGTATAGCTTTCAGTTAGCTATAGAAACTATATAAAAAATAGAGCAAGCGAATAGAGACAGTTTACTTCTTGAACTCATTTTCCTTTAGCGCCTTCTTTCGTTATTCAATCCCATCTTCAACTGAGACCACTCGACCTATCTCATCACTTGAAAGTGTCAAAGTTGGTTATTCTGCTGGGCGTGAGCTGCTCTGGGAGAAAAGACCTTAATTCATTGAATATAGTATGGGGAGAGATCTAATTTACTAATGGACTAAGAAGGATATATATATATAAACAAATAGATCAGGCGCAAGGGTGCTTACTAACTTTCTTATCTTGGCAACAGTAAGAGCTAGACCTCTCTCAAGATATATAGGGTATATGCTACATAGAGACCATTTTTTGAGATCAGTTCCCGTGAAATTCTATGCTATATAAAAAATTTAGGTACAAAGAAAGTCACTTACTTCTAGTTTCTTTCTCTTTATCTCCACTCCTCTTCCATTCAGTCAAGTCTCTTCCATTCAGTCGAGTCTCTTCCTTTCTGAACAAGAATATAGCTTTCATTCTCCTTTTTTTTTTTATAAAAGACAGTTCCTTCGGACCTGACTCTAGCAAGTAAGCAATTAAACTACCTTTTTTCGACGCTCAATTTAACTTCTGGCATGAGAACTTGAGATTAAGTAACAACACTTGAGATGGAGTAACAACTATACCTATATATGCAATTAGTGAACAAGGCGGACGAATGCCCTGCTCGATATATCCTTTTACTATCTTTCTTACCCATTTCGAGCAGTCGAAATTGAATCAAGAATCGAGTTTACTCTACAACAGATAAGAGAAGAAAAGTCTTCTATTTTTAGCTCTTTTTCTAGCTTCCATCTAGGAAAAAGCTACATAAACGAGATAAAAAATTATCGTTTAAGCTCAAACTTTAATCTGAGGTAGTTATAGTAGCTTGGTTGCTTGTGTTTTTATAAAAGTCGGGACAACGGTGACAAAAATCTTTGTTGACATGAAGTGAATCCCCTTTGGGGAGCCCGCTTGCTAGTGTATCAGGTAGTGTTGATTAGTTACTTTGTGTACCTTTACACCATCTTGGTCATGACATGAATCTGCGTAATTCCAATGTCTTCCTGGAAGCCTTTAACTTTTCAGTAGATCCCCTTCTCTCCTAACAAGAGAACTCTCGTGCGAAGATAGGCGTAGAAGTGGGCTTCTTCTTCATTTGCTTCTTTTAAGATAAGAGTATAATAGAGTTAATTTCCTCTTTTGTAGGAAAAAAAGTAAGTAAGTAAACAACCTGCTGAATTATGACCTCTGGGGAATGGATTTATCCTCGCTAGTATATATTCTTTCACTAGGAGCGCTTCACTCACATTATTACAGAATCATCTCTTTCTTTTCTCCCGGTGCTTGTTCTCATCGTTTCATGATCCCGAAAGCTCTGGAAAAACTAGTCACTATATGACACTTAGTTCATCTCGGATATGACGCAAAGTGAAACGAAAAACTGTTCCCTTGCTCTTGTTTTCATACGCTTCCTCCTAAATTTACCTCGAACACACTGAATAACTTTCACCGATATGCCCGAGAAAAGGGCCCCCTAACCCACCTCGAGAAAAGGCAAACTCTTAAAGTGAGGGAATGGAAAGGGAGTTGATTCTTGGATTCAGGTAGTTACGTCCCAGAAGTCGACTCCTTATGAACTGGGAGAAGGACATAGTTCAAGCTTGGATTTGCTGGTTCTGGGAGAGCTTAACTAAAGAATGACATCTGACCCGATTAAATAATGCTACTTCTACTATACTCTAATTCAAAAAAGTGGAAAGTGATAAAAGATCGAGGTAGACCGCAAATGCATCATCTTATGATTTAGCAACGAGGATCGAACCAAGACTAGAGATCCCTAGTTCAAATGACATTACTTCACACTTGGTAAAAAAGGACTCAAAAGAATCATATGGCGGGGAACTTCGCTTTCTAGAGCTAGAAAGCATCAAAGTTTGGTACAGAGTCTTTTGTCCAATGCCTCATTTATAAAGATGAATAGATCCATAGTATGTTCAGCTGCTCGGCCAGAAATTAACGTCCCGGATAGACCGAATAGAAGTAGGTAATGGAAGAACAAGTCTAAAAAAAGATCCTAAACGACGTAATCCTTCTGTTCGGTCATTTTAAGAACAAAGATAACTGGAGAGTAAACTAAGATCCTTCGATAAAGCAAAAGAGTAGGAAATTAAATTAAAATAGAGTAATTAGCAGGAAACATAAGCGCTTGCTTGGCTTTCATAATAGCATAGGCTCATATTTAGCCCTTCCAATCATCTGCTCTTGTATGCAAGCAATCTCTACTTTAACAGGTTCAAGATGTGTAGAAAACTCTATTCTCACTAGAAATGTTGGTCGATGAACCGCCTCTCTTGCTTTAGCGGGCTATCTGAACTTCGTGACTACGAAAGTGTCTTCCTTATCGGTCTTACCTACAGGATTAGAAAGACAATTATCCCCTCCTTTGATATAGTTAAGTGCTTATCGAACCGAAGGATTCGTATTTTAACTAGTAAGCAGTAGACGGAGATAGGGATTTGATCCGATGCGCACTTTGTGGGTATTAGTGTTCAATGATTGTTTTATCTTCTATAAGTAGGTAGAGCGAAGTTCAAGTTCCATAGGTTCTGAAAGAAAGGACGTTCAACAGATGGAACAACTCACAATGGAAGACAGAAGCATAGCATTTCTCGTTTTAGCAGAGACCTCAACAGAGGCGGGGTTTATTGAATAATTGCCACCTGAGCTGTCCTAACCTATTATTATGTACCAATCCTGTCTAACCAATTAAATGAAAGCATTTCTCGGGGAAGCAAACTATTGATTCTAAAGCCTCTCCGTATTCTTCGGGTGCCTACGGCAGTGAAAAACTTGATTCAAGAGGTTTGACATGCCGGAGACCGGTAGACCTAGGTTTATTATTTGAATTTCCCTAATTATTTGAATGGCTCTCTTCTTGCTCTTTAACTTCTCTTTGGTTCACGAATATAAAGTGGAGTTGTTCCGATTGCCCAAGCCGCCCTTCTCTGACTTAATCCACTCCCTCCTTTCTAGGAGAGGATCGACCAACTTCTGGTGTACTTACATCAGGAAACCTAGAGGACCTTACGGAAAACTAAAAAAGATATTAGCTACTTGTTGGTCGAATCAGTCTATATCTTGATCGACTCCCCTAAAAATGGATCGGGGTATGACCTAGGTTGCCTCAGAAATTAATCACGCATTCCAAGTATCCGACATTTCTCCCTACTGCGATATAAGTGACCTTGCTCCAAATATGATCAGACAACAACAACAAGTGGTGGCAAAAAAAACGCATCAACTATTGTCATATTTTATTTCACAGCAATTGGCGGAATACCTCGTATAATACCGGATATAGTTTACATTAAAAAGTTTTACCTCTTGACACATAAAATACATGATCCTTCATCTTATTCCCTGGTGGAACACTGCAATTCTTCACAACAAAAAGAAACTTACATAGCAATGGAACATTGGCCCCTCCCAGCAACTCCAGAAAGAAAATGCCTAGACTAATATTTGCTTTTATTACGCAGCATCTCCCTCCTAAGACTCTGCAGCATCCGAAACCTGCTTCTACTTCATCATGCCAGATGATCCTCCTATAGGAAACAGAACGATGCAACTCTGATTTTCCCAAGAAGTACGAGTTAGCCAATGTCTTTCCTATCCAATTTCATCATCTTTTATCATAGAATAAGAATCAGTTTTCTTTCATCAAGTTGCATGAAAATCTCGACTTTGATCACTAAATAAGTAAAGTAAACTCATAAGAGAAGAAAGTTTGATCTAACAAAGTTAATACAGTAAACTCATAAGAGAAGAAGTCTTCTTTTGTACGCTCGGTTCACTAGGTTCTATACCACTTCAACCTACAATCATAGTCAAAAACAGAGTTTGATCTGGCTCAGAATGAAAGCTAGATATATGCTTAACACATAAAGGTCGAACGTTGTTTTCGGGGAGTTGGAAAAAGAAGGAAGATCAGCTCCTAGCTATCTCTTTAGCTGATGAGTTGAGAACAAAGTGGCGAACGGGTGCGTAACGCATAGGAATATTCCAAAGAGTTCGGGCTAAATCCTGAATCAAGTTAGAAAGCATTCTTTGATGAGCCCGCGTAGTATTAGGTAGTTGGTCGAGTAAAGGCTGACCAAGCCGATGATGCTTAGATGGTCTTTTCGGATGATCATCCACACTGGGACTGAGACATGGCCTGGACTCCAATAGGGGGAAGTAGTGGGGAATCTTGGACAATGGGCGCAAGCCTGATCCAGCAATATGGCGTGAGTGCAGAAGGGCAATTTCACTTGTCAAACTCTTTCGTCGAGTGCGCGATCATGACATGACTCGAGGAAGAAGACCCGGATAACTCTGTGCCAGCAGCCGCAGTAATACGGAGGAGGGGGGGGGAGGGAGAGTGTTCTTCAGAATGACTGGGCGTAAAGGGCACGTAGGCCGTTCATCGGGTTGAAAGTGAAAGTCGCCAAAAAGTGGCGGATTACTTTTGAAACAAATAAACTTGGGTAAGATAGAGGAGAGTGGAATTTTGTGTGTAGGGGTGAAATCCGCAGATCTACGAAGGAAGGCCAAAAGCGAAGGCAGCTCTATGGGTCTCTACCGACGCTGATGTGCGAAAGCATGGGGAGCAAACAAGATTAGATACCCTGGTAGTCCATGCCGTAAATGATAAGCTCTTATCTTTTTTTTTTTTTTTTTTTTATGATTGAAAAATAAATGATAGGACTACTATGGCGGTGGGATAGAGACTTTACCACTTGATTCTTCACAACTTGTACTTCCTTGATATCATGAACTTCACTAACTCACATCTTTTGATTTCATTCGCTCTTGTACATAAGTTTTCAACATTTATATAAAATATTTGTTCTTTCTTGAACGGTTGCTTGTAAACCTTGAATTTCTTCAACTTTCCTTCAAATTTTTCATGTTCCGCTTGTTGATGATGATACGTTTCTATGGACCTGTTGTTGTCGAGAGAATGGTGCCAACTGCAAACAGGACTACAAGGTAGAGTTAGCAATTCTGATGACACCCTCATGATTGATAGAAATAGCACTCAAGAGATCAAAATGTAGTGCTGAAATTGGTGCGAGGTTAGGTAGGTCATCATTCTACCCGGAGTTTGCGCAGATGACACACTCTAAGCGGACAATTGAAGGTTTGGTGCCTCACTCATGGGTATTGAATGATCAACAACTCTAATATTGTATTCTCTACCATAGTTTAAGTCCATTTTTGTCATCTGTAGCCTCTCAACAACTAATCACTCTGAATATAGTTCTCTAATACATCTAAGTTCAGTTGTTTCGGTTAGAACTCCATATGTAAACGTAGCAAGAAGTATAATAAGTGACTCTAAAATCTCTAAAAGTTGAAGGTTTTCATGCAAATATGTACAAAAGTTCTAAAATTCTACTTAAAAACTCTATATGCTTAAGTACTCCCCCACACTTAAACTTTATATTGTCCTCAATGTAAATTGATTCCTCTAATGTAAAATCAATATGGGAAATCCTAACATGATATGAAGAACTAATAAAAAGCAAAAGATAAAGATGGAAATACAAAACCAATGGGTTGCCTCCCATTTAGCGCTTAGTTTAACGTCTTCAGCCCGGCTTTTTGGTCATCCATAGACCAACAATCTGAAAATTTGGGGATCCACCCATAGAAAAATCTGCATTGCAAATATTAACTTCACACAAACATTAGTACAAGAAAATAATAGAGAAGTTATCACTCGATAGAAGTTTCCCCACACTTAGTCTTTTCTACACTCGGAAGTGGATAAAGAACATAGAATACGGGAACATCTATAGACTCCTCTTTGCTAACCTGCATAGTATCGGAATCAAATATTTCCAACAACGGATATTTAGAAGCAAAATAATTCAATAAGAAAAGGTTCAGTCAAACCTTCTAAAGTCTCTTGAATTATGGGATCCTTATCTTTTTCAAAAAATTGTAATGAATTACTTACCTCTTATATATTGTGGCCCTCTATCAAACTTTCTAACTGTTCTTCATTAGTTTCTGCCTCAACAAGAATCTCGGCATCAATATCATCCTTGGAAAGTTCAATTTGGTCTTCCACACTATTCCTCAATTTGGTTTCATTCTCAACATACTCCTCTTCGTTTTCAGACTCACCGTAATAAGGATCTTCATCAGTTTCCCAACCTTTGTCAGAATGTCGTTTCAATTCCATACGAATGGTCCTACTAATTTCTTCGAGAAGCTCTTCCGGGGCTCCGTCATCGTCCAATTTGTATAGTTTCTGAGCAAGTTTTATGGTATTCACACGCTTTCTACCATTAACTACAGTAGAATCTCTTGAACACGACTCTTCCCTTTGAATGTGTGAATGATCATTATTAAGATCAAGAGTTGAGTTAACTACACAATTATCATCAAAAATCCGATTCGGAGTTGGAATAACGTCATCACTGGTGTAAGGATTTTCGAAAGGTTCAAAATCATCATCGTATCCCATAGAATAACGTCACTCACGTTCCTTTCTCAAATCTCTTTTAGCTTTTATAATTTCTGCACCTGATGCCCCTTCATCTATCAATTGCTCAAACCTTCTATCAAGTTCTCTCAAACTTGGTAGTTTTACACCATTACTTGTGGTAGAGTTTCTAAACCTTGTCTCCTACCGTTGAATAGGTGAATGATCAGAATTACGATCAAGAGTAGATTTAGATAAACCATCACAAGCATAATTATCCTCCCATCCTTGTAAATTTTCACTTACATACCTGCTATAAGGAGATTGACATGTATGAGAATAATTAAAAGGGTACCTGGAATATTGGTCATAACCAAAGGATTGGTTGTGATTATACTCCCCATATGGTTGGAAATTGTCATAGGGTTGATATTGAAAACCAAATTGATTACCATTATAAGCTTGATCTTGTGCACCGTACATGGAATACAAGTACCTGAAACAAGATTCTCAAAACTAGGTTAGAAAATAAAAAATAAATAAAAAAATCAGAAATAAAATAAAACTAAAAACAAAAAATAAGAAATAAAAAACAAATAACAATCCGTTATGCCTCCCCGGCAGCGGCGCCAAAATTTGGTCGTGTCGTCAGCCAACCAAAATAATTCAAGTTTTTACTTCACTAATATAGATTAGAGGATAGTAATAAGAACAAGTTCGTTCCCACAGAGAGGCAGCTGATTGTTAATTACTTTCGATTACTTATGTAAACAGGGTGGGTTTTGGTTGTGATTATAACTAAATTATACTAAAACAAAAAGATTAAAACGAATATCAGAGGTAAAGAACATTGGTTACAGAATTCATCTTCCATCTTCCAACATGTTTTCAACCAAATCATAGTCAACTTTCATGCACTCTCAATATCAATAACCTTAAAGCATCCTATCGCAGGCTTACTCCGGTAAAACTCCTATTATCATCAAAGGCGCAAGAGCCACTCAAGTTTAAACCAATGAAAGCAGTGGTCTTTGTGAGTTTAACCCAATGAAAGCAATGGTCTTTGTGATTTGAGGTTATTCTAAGCAACCTGGCGCAAGAGCCACTCGGATTTAACCTAGGTCACGCTTCTACACATAATTGAATTGCAACATCCCGTCGTTAACAACTATGTTATACTACTTGTAACAAGAGTCTTTTGACAATTCCGGATCTCAAACCCTAGTTTAGATATAGATGTACATGCATGCTCATCTAATTCGCGACTTAAACAAACAAGCAATCCATCATACAAGGCGTTATAAACGGTAGAACATGAGCGATATTGAAGAGATTATGAACATATGAGAATGAGCCATTCAATTGATAAACATGTTTTCCAACTTAAGACTACATCCCTAACCAGTAAGAAAGGTTTAGTTCATCATGGATTTCTCAAAATCCATGGAAAATAAACAAGAAAGCAAGTAAAGCAAACCCTCGGTATTGTGATGATCAATTGCTCTCCAAGCCGTTCTCATTGTGTTCTTCAAGTGTAAAAGATGTCTTCTTAATGTCTTGGATGTATATTTATATAGTATCCACGAAATCTAGGTTTTTAATGCTTCCAGGACCATGTTTTCCATGTTTTAGAAGCCCACACACGTGCCAAAACTACCCCTTTTACGGTTGGGTTCGAGCCAATAACCCAACCGTAACTCTGGCACAAAAATATCACCCAAAAACACCCAGTTTTACGGCTGGGTTCAAGCCAAGAAACCCAACCGTAACTCTGTCACAAAAATTCGTTCCAAACTTCCCCAGGTTTACGGTTGGGTTCGAGCCAAGAAACCCAACCGTAATTCCTCCTGAATACTTTTTTGTACTTCACTATTTTTATCATATCTCCCTCATCCGGTGTACGATTTTCCTCATTCTTTTTGGGTTGCCTTCATTTTTCAATTCTATAAAAGATGGAAGTGAAAAAATCTTCATGATTTTTCAACCAATTTTACGGTTGGGTTTGAGAGTCTAGACCCAACCGTAAATCTTTTTGGAATTTCCCTTCAAAATCAACTTCTTTTACGGTTGGGTTTTGGGGTACTTTCCCAACCGTAAATATTCTTGGAACTCTTGTTTCAAAGTTGTGTTTCCTCCTTTAACATCTTCTTTTTATGCCGGAATGAACTCTTTTCCTCTTCTTTGGTTGAATATACTTCAAAACACCTAAGAAACTCATAAACAAACAAAATCAAAGCATAATGTTATGAAAACTAACAAGAAATCAATGAATTAGAATATGCAAATAGTGCAAATAATGAACCTATCATCCACACACGTGCTATAATGGAAATTACAGTGGGAAGTAAGGCCGTAAGGCGGAGCGAATCCAGAAAGATTGCCTCAGTTCAGATTGTTCTCTGCAACTCGGGAACATGAAGTTGGAATCGCTAGTAATCGCGGATCAGCATGCCTGCGGTGAATCTGTACCTGGGCCCTGTACACACCGCCCGTCACACCCTAGGAATTGGTTTCACCCGAAGCATCAGATTAATGATCATCCATTCCTTACCTTAAAAGGAAAGTGGGGGTAAACCTCCTTACCTGTGTACCAATACACAAAGGCTCTTGGTGGTCTTATTGCCGTATACCACAGTTGGGCCTTCGACTGGGGTGAAGTCGTAACAAGGTAGCCGTAGGGGAACCTGTGGCTGGATCGAATCAGAAAGGGCCAAGAAAGTGGATACGCGTGCTAACGCGCAACGGTATGAGCCGTTGCTTGTTGGCACGTCCTTTTGTGACACCTTGACCAACTTTACCTCTTGTTCATCAACTTATAAATGAAAACCGGGCACTTTGGTGAGACGTTAAAAGACCCGATCCCATTCTGACTTCGATAGGTGGAATCGTCTCACGCCATATGTACTGAGAATATTCGG
>JAJJMC010000796.1:49446-71656 GCA_023531435.1 Papaver californicum | reverse complement strand
TTCTAATGTACCTACAAAAGCATAAAAACACGTAATAGATACAAAATCGAATACTAACTCACTAGAAATTAAGGTGCAATTCAGACACTAAAATGTGTCTATCATAGTTCCAAGTCAACCCTGGACAGATTTGAGCATGGATTTTGTATTTCGTTTACCTCGAACTCAAAGGGGGCATGATTCAGTATTTGTAGTTGTTTACCGTTTTTCAAAAATGTCCCATTTTATCGCTTGCAAGAAGACTATTAATGCACTGAAGGTAGCTGAATTGTTCTTCCGTGAAGTGTATCGTCTACATGGATTGCCATGTTCAATTGTTAGTGATCGAGACACAAGATTCCTTAGTTATTTCTGGAAAACCTTGTGGAAATTAGCTAATACAAGGCTTAACTTTAGTAGTGCGTATCATCCTCAATTAGCTAAGTCCTTGTGCAGTACCAGACTTACTTATTCAAAAGAAAGATGGAACGTAGAGAATCTGATATATTACGGTGTATGGTTGGAGACAATCCGAAGAGTTGGGATCATAAACCTTGCCAAGCTGAATTTGTATTTAATCGTTCAGTAAACCGTATTCTGGGCATGATTCCGTTCGAGGTTGTTTATGGATACATGATAGGTGCATAATTCACACATATAAAGTAGTTTTTCTTGACCCTTATGTGCTATATTTGAGTGAATTATTAGGTATTTTGATTACTTTCGAAGTTTAGTCGCCTTTTCAGGTTACAGTTCAGAAACCCGCAGAATGGAGCTTAAGAGCTAGAATCACCGAGGAGCCAGTGAAACTCTGCTTAAAATGGGCCTTTCACAGACGACAGTGTAGGGAATTGAATTACAAAGCCAATGGTGAAAGAATGAAGTCATTCTGATCTCGTATGAGGAAGTTATGTGCAAAGCCACATGGTGGCAAACTAGCTTGTGGAACTAGTGATAGACACATTTTAGTGTCTAATTTGCACCTTAATTTCTAGTAAGTTAGTATTCGATTTTGTGTCTATTACGTGTTTTATTGCTTTTGTAGGTACATTAGAAGAATAAAGATTTGTGGAAAAATTGGCTCAAAAAGTGTTCAAAGCACCCGGGAAAATGGATCAAGGCACCCACACTTTGGATTGGGGCACCCTTGGATCGGGATGGGCTGGATCGGACCAACTCAGCGGGTCAACTCGGCCCAGTCAACTCGGTCAAAGTCAGTTGACCGAGTCAAACCCAGTTGACCAGGTCAAAGCTTCATCGGCAAACAGGACTCAAATCAAATTGCAAATTTGATGGGATTTCAGCAAATTGATAAGTACCCAATCTAATTAAAGGTTCGTATAATCGATTAGAAGCTCTAGAAGCCGAAGATAAGGGCTGGAGAATCATGAATTTGGACGGGAACAGGAACATGTTTCGGTTTTGGATAACTATCGATTTCTCGTCAAATCACCGAGTTATAATGGGATTAGAACATCCTAGAAGACTCACAGGGCCTATATAAAGAGTTTACAATCTTCAGAATTAACGTACGAAGCTCCAGAACCACTTTTGCTATTTCCCGTTCAAGTTCCGACATCGGCCGGACACTGCTGCTGCTCCCGGTGATCGGTGTTCTTCACCATCGCCGCTGAAGAAGAAGACAGTGCAACAGTTTTAACTGTTGCTGTTTCAAATATGTCTGTTACCATTTCTTCTCTCTTTTCTTGCTTGAAACCGTGCTGTAACAGTTGAACCCTGTTCCTGTGACGTTTATACCCGTTGCTGTTTGGCTGTTGCACTATTATTTCACCTTGTAATCAATATTTTGAGCAATGAAATCAACTTTTGAGCAATCTTTTTCCACCATGAGCTAAGTCTATTTACTGGGATGATGGATAAGGTAATTTTCTCAATTTTATGTGATTTAATTATTTTCTAATAATTATTATAATTCTTTTATCATTAAAATTGCATAGTTTTGAATAGTAAAAACGGTTTTCTTTCAACAGTTGTGCTTTTGCTTGATGGATTATGCTTAGTTAATTAATTTTGATAATCCATGCTTGTGATTTACCTCTGTTTGTTAGCATAAAAAAACCAATTTTGGCAATTATTTGGGCTTCAATTAATTTAAAAAGAATTATCTGATTAATCACATAGGTTGTTAGAATTACCTGATTCCTGATTCCTGGTATTTTTAAAATTATTCAAAAATCATCTTTAGGATATTTAGTCTTTTTCTTACTCCTGGAATTTTCTAGAGTTAGTTTAAATCATTATTTTCTAAAATCATCACCTTCACAAGTTCGAGAATCGAATCTTTATTTACCACTTTCTAAACCACATCAACTAGCGCCCAGGCGCTAAAGTGGCTGAACCGTATGTGCTAATGTGCTAAGTGACGAGTTGGAGGTTCTAAAGTGGTTTGATGGGCTAGTGGTTAGCCTTGGTGGAGTGGTAGCTAGCTTGGGGAAGTCATATGGGATTAGGAAAGAATTTGGAGTTGCTATATCTTGTTGGAATGGAATAAGGAAACTTAGCACATTTCCTAATTCAACTAGGATTCTAAAGTGGCTAACTCTAGTTCTATAAGGAGAACTAAACTCTTCTCATGGCAAGCCTTTTGGAGAGGTATATATAGCATATATTGGTTACTCAAGGGACAGTTGGGGGGTCAGGTTCACTTACAAAGGCAGGCTAACCAAGTTAGCCACAAGTTGGCAGCCGAGACACAAGGGCAGGCGCAACAAATTTAGGAATGGCTGGAAACCAAAGAAGCAGACGCACTGAATTGAGGATTGGAGACATATAATAGAGAAATATACAGGAGTTTTTAGGGTTATCACGGTGGGGGAAAGAGAAAAACATACAGAAGAAGAAGAAGAGAAAAGAAGAGAAGGTTTTAGGCGCAACTTAGGCTGCTGGCTACTTCCGCAGCTGCGTTCTGGAGCCAGAATCATTCGTCGCAATTCTTTCGGGTTTGATTTAATTTATCTCTTGATTGTTTTCCATGGGTTTTGAGAAACCCATGATGAGCTAAACCCTTCTATATTGGTTAGGGATGTAATCTAATATTTGAAGACATGTTTATCAATTGAATGGCGCATATTCCATGATTTCATGCTGTTTTTAATATCGTTCATGTTCTACTGAATATAGTGTTATATAAGATTGATTGCTGATTTATTTGAGTTGCAAATCAGGTAAATAAGTATTGATATCTACAACTAAACTGGAGTTCTGAGAGTCGATTCTGTCGAGGGACTCCGGTTATAAGTAGTATAGCATATTTGTTAACAATACTTAAAATTGCCATGCGAATATGTGTAGAAGCTTGACCTAGGCTAAATCCTGTGGAGGTACTCACTTGGGTTGTTTAGATTAACCTCAACTCACAAAGATCATAGCTATCATTGGGTTAAACTCGAGTGGAGGTACTCACTCAGGTTATCCAGTGCTAAGAATTCAAAGGGTGGAGGTACTCATTCTTTGATGATATTAGGAGTTTTGCCGAAGTAGACGAGATAACTGGCTACTTTAGGGTTCTTGGTATTACTAATGCATGATTGATTGGGTATGCTTTGATTGATAACATGTTGGATGATTGAAGATGAAACCTCTAACCAATGCTTTCTCCCTATTTCACATCTCTATTTATTTGCGTATTTACTTTTAGCTTAGTTTAGTTTATTAAAACAACAACAAAAACCCCCCTCTTTACTCACATACGTGACTGAAAATAGTGATAATCTCGGCCTCTCTGTGGGAACAACTTGTTCTTATCCCTGTACTTAATTCTATTTTAGAGAGTAAGAACTTGATTATTTTGGTTGATTACGACACGACCAATACAATCCACGAGCACCAGTAGATTTAGCCAATGTTCCTGATCTTAAGAGAATTGAAGTTTATGCCGAAGATCGTATCCAATAATTGCAACAAGTTCACAAGTTGGCTGAAGACCAGTTGCTTCGAGCTAATGAAAGGTATAAGGAGGCGGCAAATAACAAACGCAGAGTTGTGGATTTTGCAGTAGGAGATTTTGTGTGGGGCAATATTTACAAAGGATCATTTTCTAGTTTGCGAGTATAACAAGCTGAAGGCGCGCAAGATTGGTCCCTTGGAAATTGTCGCGAAGATTAATCCTAATGCGTACAAGTTAAAGCTTACAACTCATATCCGGACTTCTGATGTTTTTAATGACAAACAGTTGGTGACTTATAATGGTGATAATTCTTATGATGACCAAGAAAATTCGAGGGAGAATTTCTCTCAACCCTGGGAGAATGATGCAGATGAGCAGGTTATAACCTATTTGGAAGCTAAAGACCTGAGTGTCATATTTTAGCTCAAGAAAGGTCCATTTTGATTGAAACAGACAACCGATCAAGACATAATACGACTTCGTCTCATGATCCTGTCGATGAAGTATTTGCTGGAGATAAAGGAGTGAACTTTGTAGTAAGAAGAAGTTGTCTCACTCAACGTAAAGATGAGGGCGACAACTGGTTGCGTAACAATATATTCCAGTCGACATGAACGATCGAAGGAAAATTTTGTCATCTAGTTTTTGATCCTGGAAGTTGTGAGAATATTATTGATGAAGAGGTCGTGAAACGATTCAAGATTGAAACCAAGGCACATGCACATCCATACAAGCTTTCTTGTCTTAAAAAAGGGAATAAGTTAAAGTAATCAAACGTGGCTTGATTTCTTTATCAATTGGTAACAAATATAAAGATAAAATATGGTGTGACGTTACTAGTATGGATGCTTGTCACTTATTGTTAGGTCGCCCATGGGAGTTTGACATGGAAAGTAGTCATGACGGGTATAAGAATACCTAAAGTTTTTTATGGAACGACGTACGTATAGTACTTGTACCCAGTAAAGAGATTGCACCTACACATCCTACTGGAGAAGCTACCAAACTCTTGTCGTTTAAGAAGTTTGAAGATGAGGTAGAAGATGCAGGTGAATTGTATGTGTTGATTGGCAAAGAAGAAAAATAGGATGAAAGTAGTATTCCCATTGCATCTAACCCTTTAATCACGGAATTTATGGATGTTTTCCCTAACGATTTTCCTAACGAGCTACCCCCTCTCCGGGATATACAACATCGTATTGATCTCGTTCCTGGATCAAGCTTGCCATATAAAGTGCATTACAGAATGAGGCCTAAGGAGCATGAAGAACTTCGTCGTCAAGTGGAAGATTTTCTACAAAAAGGATTGATCCGACAGAGTCTAAGTCCTTGTGCAGTACCAGCCTTGCTGATTCCAAAGAAAGATGGAACTTGGAGAATGTGTGTTGACATTCGAGCCATCAACAAAATCACAGTCAAATACCGTTTTCCAATTCCAAGATTGGATGACTTGTTAGATCGGTTGTGTGGATCAAAGGTGTTTAGGAAACTCGACTTGAAGAGTGAGTACCATCAGATCAAAATTCGTGAAGGTGATGAGTGGAAGACCGCTTTCAAAACTCAAGAAGGATTATATGAGTGGCTGGTTATGCTATTCGGGCTGACCAATGCGCCAAGTATATTCATGCATATCATGAATCAAGTACTCAGACCCTTTATCGGTACATTTATGAGAGGTATAAGGAGGCGGCAGATAAGAAACGCAGAGTTGTGGATTTTGCAGTTGGCGAGTATAACTAACTAAAGGCGCGCAAGATTGGTTCCTTGGAAATTGTCGCGAAGATTAATCCTAATTCCTACAAGTTAAAGCTCGATTGTCGCGAAGATTAATCCTAATTACGCAGAGTTCTGATATTTTTAATGTCAAACACTTGGTGCCTTATAATGGTGATAATTCTGATGATGTCCATGAAAATTCGAGGGAGAATTTCTCTCCACCCCGGGAGAATGATGCAGATGAGCAAGCTATAACCTATTTGGAAGCTAAAGACCCGAGTGTCATAATTTAGCTGAAGAAGGGTCCATTTTGATTGAAAACGGGACACGATCAAGACATAATAAAACTTCGTCTCATGGTCTTCATATTTTAGCCAAATTCCATCGTTTAGGGCTTCAAACATGCGTTTTTGCTATTTTACAAAAGTTTTTGTTTTGTTAATAACTTCTTCGTTAGGAGTCCGTTTGGGTCGCCGTTTGCGGCAAATAGTTTTATTTTATGAGTATTTTTATTATTTTTGGCCGACCAAAATTTGCCAAAAATAGCAAATTTGGGTTTGAGTCAGTCTAAGGTTTTTTTCATCCTTTCTTGACTAGCAAGTTAGGGTTTTTCCCCAACTCTATAAAAGAGTCCTCCATGTATTATTTTAGGCAGTTGAATTTGATTAATAAGAATTAATATTTTAAACTTGTTCAAGTTTAATCGATTATTATTTAAAGTCGGGAAACCGAAGTCTAAGTAATTATTGTTTTTCATAGTCGATATTCCTAGGAATATTTGAAATCTAAACAAAACCTCTCTTTTCTTTCTTTTCTTTACTATCCGCTGCATCAATATTTTAGAGAAATTGAGGGAATGGAGTTTAGAGATTCTTCCCCTTTCTGTAATGTTCGTGAGTAAGTTAATTAGTTATATAGATTTATCCTTTTAACTAGGATTTATGTTTTATTTAACAACCATAACTGCTAACCCCTTGAACTAGGACTTATGGTTTCTATAATAGCTATAATTAATTATCCTTTTGACAAGGATTTATGGTTTCTTTAATAACCATAAGGAACTATCCTCCTTGACTAGGATTTATGATTTCTTTAATAATCATATTTAATTATTCTTTTTTAATTAGGATTAATGGTTTCTTTAATAACTGTAAGCAATTAACCTCAGGATTAATAATTATTAGACTTACCAAATGAGTTTCTATATTAAACCAAATGGGCTTCCATCATAAGCAAGTGGACTTCTACAATAACCCTGCAGTTGACGTGAAATCCACACGCTTTCCACGTTTAATTTTTAGGAGGGTACACATACAGCTTAAAAGCGAGCAAGACTTATCAAAGGTTAAAAATTGAAGCAGGACTGGGTTGAGTAACTTGGACGGCGTCGAAAGACCTGTTTTATTCAGTAGATAAGGATATAATTATAAAAAAATATCTAAAATTTTATAAAAAAGGGAGTATTTAACAAGTAAGGAAATTATTTTGTTTTTTTCAAAGCAGAAAATTAATTTGTGTTATATTCATTAAATGAGAATTATTTTTGGTTATATTCATTAAATGAGAGAATAATTTTGTGTTATGTTTAATAAACAGTCTGTGGGTTATAAACCCAAATATGTCACTATCTAACAACAAAAAACCCAACAAAACAAAATGTTAACAAAAACCCTATTTGAATCAAATGTCTAAACTACCCTTCCTTAAACAACTCTCTTTTATTTCTTCTCATTCAATTTGTAACGACATTTTTTCCCTCTTCAACAACATCCCCCATTTCGCCCAATTCCGATAAATAAAAATCATCAGAACTAGCTCCTGAATCGGTATCATCTTCATCTTCATCCATATCATCCTCATCGTCATCATCATCATCATAATCCTCGCCATCATCATCTGCATCACCACCAGTACATTCAGAATCAGAATCAAAATATCAATTTCTATTCTGAAGTGATTGTTCATCATCATCAGTAGATATAATCCCTTTCCCACCTCCTCCTCATAATATTAAATCAGATCTGTCTATTCTATTTACTGTTATTCTATTCACTGTCTATTATATTCTCTAACAATTTCAATCTAACCTAAAATCGAAACAAAATCACTGAACAAAATCAAAAATGGTGAAGAAACAAGAGGAAAAGAAAGATAAAAAGATCGACAAAAAACTTAATAAAACAGTGAAGAAACAAGATTATCCAAAAGGTAAATCGAAGTTTCATTGTTCTTCTCTGATTATTTATGGTTGAAAATCAACATGCATCAATGATTTTTGGTTTCGCAATTTTGGTTTCATCAATGAATTTGCGTAATGGTCGTGTCGTAATCAACCAAAATAATCGAGTTCTTACTCTTCCAAAACAGATTTAAGTATAGCAAATAAGAACAAGTTCGTTCCCACAGAGAGGCAGTGATTGTGATTTATTTTTAGTTACGTGAGTAAACAGGGGGTTGTGTTGTGATTTAAACTAAATTAAGCTAAAAGTAATCACGCAAGTAATAAAAACGTGTATCGGGGAAAGAAAGCATTGGTTAGAGAATTCATCGTCCGTTTTCCAACATGTTATCAATCAAAGCATACTCAACATTTATGCATTAGTAACACCAATAACCCTAAAGCATCCTATCGCAGGGCTACTCCGGCAAAACTCCTAATATCATCAGAGAGGGTATCGCGCCGCTCTCTGAATTCTTAACACCAGATAACTCGATGTAAACACCAAGTTTAACCTAATGAAAGCAATGGTCTTTGTGAGTTGAGGTTATTCTAAATAATCCGATGCATCGCGCAACTCGGATTTAATCTAGGTCAAGCTTCTACACATACTTGCATGGCAATTTTAAGTATTGTTAACAAATATGCTATACTACTTGTAACTAGAGTCCTTCGACAATTCCGGATCGAAAATTCTAGTTTAGTTGTAGATATCAATGCATGCTCATTCAATTTGCAACTTAAAAAAACACACAATCAATCATACATGGCGTTATAATCAGTAGAACATGGACGATATTAAAAATAACATGAAATCATGAGATATGCGCCATTCAATTAATAAACATGTCTTTAAACTTCAGATTACATCCCTAACCAATATAGAGGGTTTAGCTCATCATGGGTTTCTCAAAACCCATGGAAATCAATAAAGAAAAGTATAATCAAATCCGGAAAGATAGCGAAGAATTGTTGCTCCGAAGTGCAGCTGCCGAAGTAGCCAGCACCACCAAGTTACGCCTCTTCTCTTCTTTCTTCATGTTGTGTTCTTCTCTTTTGCTGTCCGTGTATATCTTCTTTCCAAATTCCAGTCTCCTGTATACTTAATGTGTTTTTGTGATGTCCTATCCAGCAGCAAACTCTTTAGCCTCACGTGAGTTTCCTCTTAGCCGTCAAACTTGTTCGGCTGCCTCTTGTGTAGCCCAATTGTGTAGCCAACTTGTGTAGCCAACTTGAATACATGAACCTGACCCCCAAATATCCCTTGGGTCTCCTATATATGCTATAGCTACCTCTCCAAAAGGCTTGCCACGAGAAAGGCCTGATTTCTTTCTATAGAACTTAAGTTAGCCACTTTCACAATCCTAGTAAAACTAGGAAATGTGCTAAGTTTCCTTATTCCACTCCAACAAGATATATCAACTCCAAACTCTTTCCTAATCCCATATGACTTCCCCAAGCTAGCTACTACTCCACCAAGGCTAGCCACTAGCCCATCAAACCACTCTAGCACCTCCAACTCGTCACTTAGCACATTAGCACATATGGTTGAGCCAACTTAGCGCCTGGGCGCTAGCAGCACAAGCTAATTTGCCACCATGTGGCTTTGCCCATAACTTCCTCATACGAGATCAGAATGACCTCGTTCTTTCGCCGTTGGCTTCGTAATTCAATTTCCTACAATGTGGAAGGTGAAAGGTGTAAATTCAGCAGAGTGTTACTGGCTCCTCGGTAATTCTTCTCATACAGCTCCATTCTGCGGTTTTCTGAACTGTAACCTGAAAAGATGACTAAACTTCAAAAGTAATCAAAATACCTAATAATTCACTCAAATATAGCAAATAAGGGTCAGGAAAAACTACTTTAAATGTATGATTTATGCACCTATCACGTAATTAGGTTTCAACTGTTTCGAAATCACTGGTTTAATAATTAGGTTTCAATTACATTTTTTTGTAATTAGGTTTCAATGATTTTCATCTTGGTTTCATCTGTTTGTAGCATAAGTTGGTTTTAGGTTTCATCTGTTTTCACCTTATTTATTCACGGTTCAATTATGTTTTGGCAATTATGTTCAGTTTTGGTTTCATCATACAAAACTGTATGGTTGAAACCAACTCTGCTATTTACTTAATGACTATGGAACCAAAATTGGTTTCATCATCTTCACTTATAGTTGGGACAAACTCTGCTGGTGTTTTTTACTTAATGGCTATTTTGATGGAACCAAAATTGCTTCCAACATCTTCACTTTATGGTTGAAACCAACTATGTTGGTGTTTTTTACTTAATGGCTATTTTATGGAAACAAAATTGGTTTCATCATCTTCATTGTATGGTTGGGACCAACTTTGTTGGTGTGCTTTAATTAATGGCTATTTTGATGAAACAAAAATTGGTTTCATCATCTTAACTTATGGTTGGGACCAGTTCTGTTTGTGCTTATGGTTTACTTATGGTTTAACAACAGGGAAAAAAAGACTTACATAACCGTATAAGTGCTCGTTGCATCATTTTTGTCCGGAGGAACCTAACATAAAAGATTTAATACAGAATAAGGAACAACACATGAAGGCCCTTGTTGCTTGTTCATTTTGGCGTTTCTTCAAACCGTTCTACGAAGGTACACTACAAGAAAAAAAATTGAAGAATAAAACAAAAGCAATTCAGATGATCTTAGGGTCATATTATAATATTGTCAAGCGTGTGAAACTTGATTGTTTGAAGTTAATGAGAGAAAATAACATGATATTGCAGTCCACACCGGAATAATTCGCTGTGATTTTTGGTTTACAAATGGTGAAGGATGTAGATATAGCCAAAGATGATGAGCTGAAGAAAAAGGTAAACATGTTTACGGTTGAGTATTTTAAGTTAGATAAGAAGATGAGGAAAACTGATATTCTGATGATGGAAATTGCAGCATATGAAACCAAAGCTGAAGACTTCGTCAAGTTATTCGTCCTTTATCTTTTGGTTTCGATATTTATCCCAAACAATGTGGGAAGAATCTGACTTCAAAATACTTATACAAAATATTTGAGATGAGTAAGGTGTGTTAGCCAGATGTTTTCCATGGGTATCTAATTGAGTCTCTATTAAAAGCCAAATAAGTTGATGATGTATCTGGTTGCGTAATTTACCCATTTGTAAGTTAATTTTTGTTTCTTTTGATTCATTAGTTGTTTGTTTTTTATTTTTCCCCAGTTTGGTTACTAATTTGAATGCTGTGTATTGTTTTTTTCAGTATTGGTTTGCAGAGATGTTAAACATCACCTTAAGACAGGATAGGCACGACATGCACGCAAGGTTCTCTACATGGAACCTAGATGAAATATGCAAGGCAGTGGTGAATAATTTCGATGATCTCAACAATAAACCAGAAATTTTCTCAAAGATAAAAGCAACAATAGTTCTTGTTTGTTTATACTTTTTAATATCCGAGACTTAAAATTTCCATCATTTATTTGGTTCCACCTTATTCCAGATGAAAAAAATGATGGAACCAAAAAAGGTTTCATCCTTTATTTAACTTCACCTTATTCCAGATGAAAAAAAATAATTAAATCAAAAACAGTTCCATAACTTTTCTTGTGTTCTGCAGATGAATGTGGGTCACAGTCATGGATCGTTCTTGCTTCCATATAATGAAAAAGAAATACGCTTGGTCCAGCGCATAGAGGAAGAAGATATTTTTATTGAAGAGTATATTGATTGTGAACTGCAGGTTTGTAATGGCAATGAAGAGCGTATTGCACGTGAATTGCAGGTTGGTTATGGCAATGACGAGTGTAATGCAAGTGAAGAGAATGTTGGTGCTAGAAATGAAGAGAATGTTGGAACTGGAAATGAAGATAACCCTGACAAGGCTAAATATAAGTGGGCGACAATTTTGATTGAAAAACTTACAACCGTTGGTAACAATGGGCTTTCTGAAGAAGATCAATCAATACTGGACAAATATGATGCTGAGGAGAGGTTACAACCAGTGAAGAATACTTACATGAGACAAAAACGTAAAAGAGATGAAACAGTAACGGTTTTGAACCGTGAAGAAAAGGTACCTGAAATGGTTTTGAACCGTGAAGAACATGTGGAGGTGATATGTCAAATCTTAGATGTGTTAAATATGATCTTGTTTTTTTGTGTGTGTTGGATTAGTGATAGTTCCATTTGAATAGATTGGTATGAATTTCTTTTTTAATGAAACCAGAAAAGTTTTGTTTGAGAATTATGTTAAGTTAAATATGTTAATATTGCAGAATATGATAAGCAAAGCTATAAATATTGTGGATGACATATAGAAAAAGAAAGGGTTTTGCGGCAAGAAGAAACACAACAAGATGCTGGCAATGTTGTGATTGAACCAGAAAAGGATTTATCGGTTGAAGATGTTGAAAAAACGAAAAATTCTGACAATGTTGTTTTCGAAGATAATGCTTAAGTGATAATTTATTTTTCATTGGATTTGATTTTTTTGTTGTCAATGAATCTGATTTTTTTGAACACAATAAATATTGCAGGTAATGAATCTGCTTGAAAAAATACAACAAGATGAGGCAACGGAACCAGAAAAGGTTTCAGCACATGAAGTTCAGATTCAAGGTTTGATTAAAGATTTTGAAGGTTGTTTGTTGGAACCAGAAAATGTTTCATCATCTGAAGGCAAAGTTCAGGAGCAAAAAGTGATGGAACCAGAAAAGGTTTCATTATCTGAAGGAAAAGTTCAACGGCTGATTGAAGAGGTTTCAGAGTTAACTCCGAACACAATTGAAGAATTGAAGGTGACTGAACAATTTTAATCTGAAATCAACAAAGAGAAGCAAGTGACCGAAAATGTAATAGAAGAAGTTTTGGAGATAACTCCAAACACAGCTGAAGATATCAAGGTGGTTGAACAAGTTGAATCTTATTTTTCGAAGACTGAATTGAATAATGTAATAGAAGAAGTTTCTGAATTGACTTCATACACAATAGAAGATATCAAGGTGGGTTAGAAGGTAGAATTGGAAGCCAAGAAAAGTTCTTCGTAAAATCCAGAGATCCAGATTGAAGTGTCAACTCAGGGTTCAATTGATGAAAGTGTTCTTCAGCAAATGGAAGATGAATATGCAAAGAGGGTTCTACATCAAAGCCATAAAGTAAAGGCATGTTGTAATACTGAGTTATACACATGGCAAAAGATGTAATTGATTTAGATGATGATATGCCTCATTTCGGTTTGGGATTGACGCAAAGTGACAGTGACAAAGAAGATAGTGAGCATGAAGACGTCAGTCCCGAACAAAAGGTGAGTAACATAATATCAAGAATGAGTAAAGACAAAAGGAATACGCAGTCACCTGTTAAGATGCAGGATTATACACCTGGGAAGTTAAGAAGAAAAAAAAGAAACAAGAGTCGTTGTGTTAGTAGAAAGCACTCTAAAAAGTCAGAGAAGAAACAAAAGGAAAAAAAGGAGGTAAAGTTGAAAACAGTTGACAACTTGAAGATTATGCAGGTACTCGATTCAAATCAGACACCGCTCATGTGCAGATATTTTAAAATGCATAAAGAAAGGTAAGTGGCATTCATACTTTTCAGTTTTTGGTTTCATAATTTCAGTGTTGAAACAAAATGAGGATACATTTCTTTCAGTTACTTTTCTTTTTTTTTAATCATTAATTTGTTTTTCAACAAATTAACAACAGTGACATGGCATGGGAGAAAAAAAATCTTGGATTGTACATAACGGGAAAGAATATGAATAACTTGATAAGAAAGGATGAGGTCACCGAAGAAATGACTGAATTCTACATACTGAAATTGCAAAAGAACATATCAAAGAGCAGTTTTTCTAAGCACATATGTTTATGTAAGTTTCCTCTAAATTCTCTTTTACAAGTTCTTTTATGAAATCAAATTAGAACTTGATTTTTTATTTTTTACTGAATTTCAGAAATTACACTCAATCGGGCAAAATTGTCGCTTTGCAATTGAAGCTTTCATCGACAACATGGATTACAATTCAGAATTTATATTCGTTCCATTGCTCACAAAACTTAGTGAAAAGTTGTACCACTGTACATTGCTAGCTTTTGATAATGAGACTGGAGAATTCTCTCACTACAACTCCATAGCTGAAACTGAAGATGAATGCAACAAAAGTGCTAAAAGCATGAAAGAAAGAATAGTGTCAGCATTCAAACCACATGTTGCAAAACTCCCACTAGATCCGGCAAGTCAATCAAAAGAATTCGTTTTGAACACCCCTTTGTGTTGTCAGCAAGATGTGTAAGTGCTTTATGGTGAACTTGTGTTTAGAGATCTTCTCTTCACTATCTTCATTGCACTTGTTTTTTCTTTTGTTCAATTTAAAGATCTTGTTTTGTTAATTTCAGGAATGATTGCGGCATTCATGTTTGCTATTACATGAAGAGCCTCTTGAAAGGAAATTTTTCGTCTGAAGCGCATATAAAAAAAGGTGCAGAATATGAAGCCAAAGTTTTCCTTCAAGATCCTCCTCGACAAAGGTACAGGCTATGAAGCCAAAGTTACAACTTAAAGTTGACAGTCTTAGTTTGCAATTAAAAAAATTGTAGTTTTAGTTTAAAGTACTTGTATAATGATTTTAGTTTTTGTTTAAAATACTTGGAACTTTTGTAAAAGCATCTCAGTTTGTATGTTTATAAAGATCTCAATTCATGGAACAACAAATTTGAAACCAAAAAGTGTTTCAACATAATGCAGAAAATCTAAAACCTTAGGCATTGAACAAACATATCACGGACGTAAACGAAAATGATGAAACCAAAAAAAGTTCCATCATTTTTTTGGTTCCATCTTATTACAGATGAAAAAATATGATGGAACCAAAACAAGTTCCATCATATTAGAGATGAAAAAAAATACTGAAGCATGTTACAAAATATGAAACCTATTTTGGTTCATAAAAAAACATGAAACACCTGTAGCAAATTAACATGTTTAAGTGTAAAAAATATCGAAAAAAGAAATAAATAATAAAATGTAGATTAAAACATATAGTAGTCTAAACGAAAACTGAAAATAAAGGTCGATGCATTGTAGTCGAAATGAATTAAAATCTGATGCGTCATGTCCTTTGGTTATGGGTAGTCAAAACATGGCAGTTACCACAAGTTCTCATCTTCTTATTGGGAACTGAACTTGTATTAGGAATTATCTTCTTCTTCCTTTGACGACCTGATCGTGGTACAGCATCAGGACCAAGAACAACAAATTTTAGAGACACAATCGTAGGCTTTTTAATTGTGGGGAAAGGATTAATTTCTCTTGCATAGGATTCACGGTAGGACTTTACTATAAAGTAGAATTCGACATACTTATACGGATCTTCTTCATTTATCATGATACAACGGGTAGAGTGGGCACAAGGGAAACCGTTGATGCGCCAACGGTTGCAAAAACATGTTCTTCTTTGCAAATCGACATTTTGTGTTAATGTAGAATATGAACTTCAAACACATATTGCGACGACTTGGTGACACAGTATTCACGGCCGTGCATCTTGTTGTTGTAAAACTCAATTTCAAATTCTGGACATAAAGTTTCTCGCCACTTCAATAATGTTGCACATTCCTCGTGACGTACACACATTTGATTTATAAGTTTCACTTTGATCTCATCAACCATGATGGCTATAATCTTCTCTTTCTTCAAGGATCCAACTATTGAAACTCTCAGCGATATTCGAAAACAACCTACCATAAGGGCGACCCGGGAAATAAACACTTTCCCATTTATCAACCGGAGCTCTACTCAGATAATCTTGTAACTTCTGATTTTGACCTGCAACAACTTCTCCCAGTTCTCTAAAAATTTTGTATGTGTATTAGCATACGCACATTTTTCAAACAATCCCAGCACATAATTGTTATAAACCTTATTGTCCTTCGGCAAGTATCTATTGATATTGTTCTTCATATGCCAATAACACCAACCATGAACAATATCAGGGAATACAACAGGAATTTGATTCACCAAACCACTACCTCGATCACTCACAAAAGTAAGCTTTTTTCGCAGATGAGAATGGACTTTATTCAAATTCTCTGAAAACCATTTCTAGTTCGCGTCATTCTCTGGTAAAACCACAGCATAAGCTAAAGGATAGATTTATGAAAGAGAACAGGAAAAAATGTCTCAGCATACATAAATGATGAAACCAACAGAAACAAATAGAATGTTTAAGAAACTTACCGTCATTCCCGGTTAGACCTGTTGCTGCCATGATATGACCAAGGTATTTGCTCTTCAAATGGGTTGCATCAAAGAATAATAAAGGACGACAGTAACTGAATCCACGAATGCATACTCCGAAAGAGATAAACAATCTCTGAAATTTTTGAGTCCTATTTTCAACTTCCAAAACAACACGAGATCCGGGATTGGTTTCAGTCAATTTGTTGGTATACCATTTTAAGTAGATAAATGATTTCTCGTTCACTCCCATGTAATATTCAATGCATGCCTCTTCCCTGCATATGCATAATAACGACTAATGTCAAAACCATACGCTCTTGTAAACTGATTCATAATATCCTTTGTCTTCTTCTTTGGATTCTGTTTAATCTCTTCGAGTATCAAGCTACTAATTAGTTTCTTCGACACATGTGATCTATTTACAACTCCACCACAAGAAGTATGCTACTTATTTATCTCCTTGATAATAAAAGGACTACCTTCAACACCATAAATAGAAACAACATATATATGCCATTCACATTTCTCTTCTTCCTTCTTAGAACAACATGCACCAATCCTCAACTTCTCATTCCTTGTCGTATTGAATGAATACCCAGATGTTGCATGATACTTCAACAAATCAGAACGAACTTATTGAACACCTCCCGTAAACACCTGATTGACACCCTGAAAAATGCCTAACCGAAGCGCAGACTTGAATGGTTCATTAAATTTATTACGGACATCATAATCAACTAATTTTGTAACTCCTGCATGCTCGAAAGGTATAATTCCTAAACTTCGTGGCTTCTCAAAATGTATAATTACTGAACTTTGTGAACTAGAACCAGAAGACTCATCTCTATGCCTTACATGTAACTCAAGAGATGGAAGCTTATTAAACAATGTAAATAGAGCAACCGATTTGAGACCAAAATCATAATTGATAACCTTTTGCTGATCACCAACTATGTGGAAAATTTCTATAGAAATAACAGAGAATTTACACTAACTTGAACATATACTACCCTTCAAATAAAAAACAGATGCTTGTAGACCAATACGAAACACGATAATATATCCTCTTTGTGAGATATAACCACGAGAACAGATTCCATAATTTACATGACAGTATGAAACCAAAAAAAGTTTCACTAGATTTGAATATCAACAACAATAACAACAACAAATTTGAATAAGAACATCAACAACATAACAAAAAAAATCGTAAAAACAAATGGATCTGAGTTTTATAATCAACAAACTCGAAAATTCAAACAAAAAAAAAGAAATAAAATCGATTACCTGAAAAGTTGAATTTCAGTCTCCGATGAATGATTCAACTAAAACAATAGCTTGAGCCGAATGAGAATATGATCAAGTTGGAAGGATAAATTGTAACTTCAGTTGGATTCTTCAAACCAATATCTAATCTCATTGATGAATGATTCGAAGAACAAACTGAAAAGTTTCATAATCAATATCAACTCGAAAATTAAAATACAACCAAAATCATAATAAGAAAATTAAAATCATGTAAAATCAAAATTACCTGATGAATGATTCGACTACTTGTAAGAAAACGAGATCTGAAGATGAGACTTAGTTCAATCGATTTATTTGGAGAAGATTTGTTTGAATTGAAACCATAGAATCTAAGAAGAAAAGAAGATTTTAAGCGAGAAATATTTTTTCCTGAATCTGATTGGGTTATATTTGGAGAAGATTTGATTTTTTAGCGTAAAAGATTTGATTTCCGCAAATGTTTCCTTTTGAAACACATAAATTATATAGGCAATGGCAGCTTAGGTATCTTAAAATTAATTAAAAACTAAAATTAAATATTACTAGAGTAAATGGTGTTTTCGTATCGTTTCTATTTCAAATGGTTTTTAATTTTAAAAAAAAATATGGAAGGAGTTTTGGTATACTAAGTATGATCACCTTGTTTTTTTACTACAAATTATTTTAATAAATGAGAATATTAATGTTCAGAATCTAATGCGATCCTGTTTCTTAAATTACCGAGTACAACAGCTATATAAACCTTAGGGATCAATACATCCATGTTCCATCTACACCTTAAGAGATCAGACATCAATTTGATTATTATCGACCGTGAAGATTATCTAACAAAGATGGCAAATAAACCTTCCTCTCCAACCTTCTGCGTCTTATTAGTCATTTTTGTTCTCGCATCAGGTGATTAATTATTTACTTATGTTGTATTTTGTTATGAATTGTTTTATTGATTAGTCTCTAATAAAGATGTTGTTGATGATGTTGTTTACAGCTGGGGTGATGAACACAATTACACAAGTCGATGCTTGCGTTGAGTCTTGGTTCGCATACTGTGACACCGAGATAAACTGCAAAATTCATTGTCTTAATACTCATGGACCTAAAGCTGTAGCCTATTGTGAGCGCAATCCAGGCACTTTTAATGTGCCTAGATGTAGTTGCGCCTACGATTGTTGATCTAAGCAAATGGAAATTTTCCTATCAATTGTTGCAGGCGTAGTTTGGTTTGTTTTGCATGTGGCAAAAGTACTAGCCAAATCCACCACCAGATGTTAATGGAAATTCATATTATTAATAAAATTAGCAAATTTTCCTTCCAGGCACTTTTAATGTGCTTACATGTAGTTGCGCCTACGATTGTTGATCTAAGCAAATGGAGATTTTCCTATCAATTGTTGCAGGCGTAGATTGGTTTGTTTTGCATGTGGCTAAAGTACTAGCCAAATCCACCACCAGATGTTAATGGAAATTCATATTATTAATAAAGTTAGCAAATTTTCCTTTTCACAATCGGTTGTTAATTGTTAGAAATCTGGACACTCTCCGGTTTTTTTTTTTTTTTTTTTTTTGATCCAATTTGGTGCTCACGGGTTTTAAACTTTATTTTATTTGGATACTTTGTTTGTGCTTAGTTAGACATCTTTTCTGATTTCAATATAGCTTGTTGATCTTTAGGCGGTAATGAGATATCTGGAATGTTTGATTGTTGCATTCATTTCATTCTTATTCATTAACATAATTTACAACGTACGATTTCCTAAGCTGTCCAGAGAACACGAAATGCAGCTATCAAAATTGATGCTTGCAGTGGTACCCGTAGAAGATGACTTATCTGAGTGTCTAAGTCGATTTTCAGATTTTTCCTAGTGGTTAAAAACTTGAAACACTTGATGCTTTCCTTCATTGTTTCATTTCATTCTCCTCCGTCGAGAATCTGCAAAGTGCAAGAGGAACTCATTCAAAACTAGGTTAAATATCTTATTATTAACTGTGAAGGATAATAGTTTACATTATTAATATCCCCTTAATGAACTTAAAATATAATATGAAAGGGTCATTTCACTCATTGTCAATTGGTTTTGAGTTGGATGTCCGCAAACTTTAACTTGGTATCAGAGTAGGCGATTTGTGACGAGTCATTTGACCACACTTCTACTCCGTGTTACCCGATTTAATGTCCACGTGTTAGACCCAAAGAGCGTACACGTGAGGGGCGTGTTGAGAGTAGTCCCACATTGGATGGGAAACTTAAGATCCTGCAGTTCATAAGCCTTCGGAAACCCTAACCTTGCAAGCCGGTTTTCGAGGTTAGTTAGGCCCATGAACTTTAACTTGGTATCAGAGCCAGATCCAGACTCATACGAAAGTAAGCCCAACGGCTACCCGTATATACAATGTTCCACGTGTTAGAGACCCACAGAGAGTGCCCTACATATGAGGGGGCGTGTGAAGGATAATAATCTCATATTGCTAATATCTCCATAATGAACTTAAAATATAATATAGAAGTGTCTCCACTTATTTCCAGTTAGTTTTGAGCTGGATGTCCACAAGCTTTAACTTTAACTCAACTCATAAGAACCAGATTCAACAAAACTAGTTCAAATTGAAAAGTTGTATCTTGTGTTATCATGCAGAACAACTATCCATAAATTTTCCAGTTCACTATCCGGACTTACACATTCTAAGGCTGAACCTCACTTCAAATACTTCCAAACAGCTCTCCAAATTAATTTCCAAAACACTATCAGTTATGTGCAAGTAAACCTTGACAAGAATGAAAAGATAACAAAAACTTTTCATAGTCGAGGATGCAGATCAAAGTTTCAAATTAGTCTATGACACACACCCTCTGAAGAACTTTTGGCTCAAGTACAGAGCAGTGAAGATCTTAATATACATGAAATCAAAGCAGCAAATAAAAATAACCTCGCACAGTTCAACCATAGAAGTGGACACAAAAATATTGAAGCTAGGCAACGAAGCAATGGGCTTTTCCATAGGATGCTTTTGTAGGAAAACAAATCAGTTGATTATTACTGAAAGAAAGTATTAATCAACATATAACACTCATTACCTAATAGGCATTTCAATCATTCTTTGTTTATAATAGTTGGGTAAAATCTAAATACCTATACCTAATCACTCATTCACAGATAAGAAGATAAATAAATAAAACTAAGAATATAATAAAAATAATCACACAAGAGATGTGTGTGGTTCGGCATGATTACCTACGTCCGCGGGGGTAAATAATTGGTATTATTTAGAAGAGATTGAACTTACAAAGGTATAAACTCAATCTCACAAAGAACACTCAAAGTCACTCTTACAAACTTGTTACAACTCTTTTTCCAAATAACATAACATGTCTTTGCTCTTGAATGAACTCAGTATTTATAAACAAAATGGATCACACAACAAAACTTCAGATTTGGGGAAAAGAAGTTTTTTTTTATCGGTAAAGAAAAAAAAAAGAGTTCCCTAAGTTGTTGTAGTTTGCCAGGGAGTGTGGCCCGAGTCTCTTGTTGTTATGCCCCGAATCATCACTGGTTCTCTCGATAGGTTGGTCTTTGTCTCGACTCGTTCTGGACATGATTCTAGGTGACAGTGGCTTCTTGCTATTCTCTTGATCACGACCCGAAATGATGAGTGTACCTTGATTCTTATCAGGCGCATTAAATGCTTTTGATCACACCATGCGTGCTCTGCCATCTCATTTAATGATTTCTCTCCCCATTTAAACTCGGTCGTTGATTTCCTCTTTTATTTTCCATGCGTCCTATCTTGAGACTGATGTGGTAGATATATGTTTTACCGTGTAAGACCAAAAAGACCTTTTCAGTGCTTCATCCTTCATCTTAGTATCACGATCCCTTCACCTTGGATGTTTACACGTGTCCTCAAAAATTTATCCACTACGTTTTTCCCCTTTCTTTCCATCTGGACCAAGGGTGCGATGGGAAGAAACCTTTCATTTTCCCTTTAATCGCCTTCCTGTCCCTTGGTAACCGCCACGTATTCCACCTTCTTTCATCTTTTTACCTTTTACCCTCGAGCACAGTTCACTTTTCCCTCTATCTTTTTCCTTTAAATGAGGGAATAAACTAAATTCCCTTATTTACTTCTCCTTCAACATTCTATGCAACTTCAAGCTCTCCCTTTCTCCGTTATTAAAGCTCTTCTGACATCCATCTTAACTCTCTTTCTCCATATTTCGCTAGATCACCACCGTTACTATTGAAGCTTCTCCTCCTCTTATCATATCGGTTGTACTCATTACCAAAATCATCATCAAGATCAAGATCACATCAATAAAATCAGATGGCAGATAAATCATCCTGTGGTCCTCCTTGTTCATCCTCAGGAAAAAAAGTATGTATCCTTCTCTGATGAAAGTTTTTTTGTTCTTGATTCTTTAATTCCAGCCACTGATCTTTCTCATGAGGATCCTGATAGACTCTGCCATGCTTTCCATTATCATCACATATGTTTTGATAATCATGATTTCTCTGATTGTGAAATCTTTTTTCTTATTGTAGAAACATGAGAAAAAATCTACCTCTAGAACCGTTGAAATGATGATCAACAATTTTGTGCCTATGTTAAGAACAAATATGCTCTTCAAGCCTATGATATATCACTGTTGGCGGGTCAATGCGGTCAACTGAATCATGTGAAGTACCTGGAATTTCCCCATTCGGAGCATGTTATTTTCATCACCAAGAGGAAGCTTGATGCAGGGATTAGAATGCCTATTTACAGTTCTTCACGTCTATTTATGTATGATGTGTTTTCCGGAGTCTAGCCATCTCGTGTGTTGGGATAGTACCATGGTGGTCGTGTCGTAATCAACCAAAATAATCGAGTTCTTACTCTCTAAA
>JAJJMC010000796.1:30878-49436 GCA_023531435.1 Papaver californicum | reverse complement strand
GCTGCCAACTGTGTGTGTGAACTTTGTATAGTGAACCTGACCTCCAATTGTCCCTTGGGCCTCCAATATATGCTATATCTACCTCTCCAAAAGGCTTTCCACGAGAAAGGCCTGATTTATTTCTATAGAACTTGAGTTAGCCACTTTCACAATCCTAGTAGAACTAGGAAATGTGCTAAGTTTCCTTATTCCACTCCAACAAGATATATCAACTCCAAATCCTTTCCTACTCCCATATGACTTCCCCAAGCTAGCTACTACCCCACCAAGGATAGACACTAGCCCATCAAACAACTCTAGCACCTCCAACTCGTCACTTAGCACCTTAGCACATACGGTTCAGCCAACTTAGCGCCTGGACGCTAGCAGCACAAGCTAATTTGCCACCATGTGGCTTTGCCCATAACTTCCTCATACGAGATCAGAATGACCTCGTTATTTCGCTGTTGGCTTCGTAATTCAATTTCCCACACTGTGGATGGTGAAAGGCGTAAATTCAGCAGAGTTTTACTGGCTCTTCGGTAATTCTTCTCATACAGCTCCATTCAGCGGGTTTCTGAACTGTAACCTGAAAAGATAACTAAACTTCGAAAGTAATCAAAATACCTAATAATTCACTCAAATATAGCAAATAAGGATCAGGAAAAACTACTTTAAATGTATGATTTATGCACCTATCAAATGGTAATTAGTATCGGTTCTTAGCTGAGTGGAAGAGACGAGGCAATGGTGAATGTACCGATTCTTCTCATTGTACCTACGATCCTGCTGATGCCCCAAAATACATTATTCAAAGATTTTTGGATAATTACAAGGACTACACTCCTTCCTCGGGTGCTCTATCTGGTTTGTCTTTTGGGTCGGCTCACCCTCCTCTTAATAAGGCTGAAAATTTGTTGCTTGATGAAGACCCCGAGATAGGTCAGACATCCAATAAGCATTTGAGGCGCACCGGTGATCATATGTGGATATGAACCCGTTGATTATTTGCGAGAACTTATTGTCTGGGCACCGCCCGGCTCCTGAGAATATCTCTGGTCGTTCCCCCTACCTTCCATGGGTGGTAAACACAGAGAAGGTGTGTTCTTGTTATCTATTTTTTTCTCCTGTTTCTAGCTTTCAGTTGTTAAGTTTTCTTAGTGCCTTTGCAGTTCTCCATGCCGAGTCAGAAGAGGAGTGGGGATGCTCGAGGATGTAAAGAGGATGTTACGGTAACAAATACAACTTCTTTTAACCTTTTAAGTACATGTACTTATCCCTATTTGTTTCCTTAACAGGGTCTGACCCGCTTGTTATTTTCTTTACATAGTGTGAGGTCCATTGTACTTGATGATGATGATGATAAATATGATGTTGAAGGTGATTGTGGTCTTGTTTCAAGAAGTTCAAGAGGTGCTGGTGATAGTAAAATTCGAGTTGTTTTTCGTAGTGATAATGATCAAGTTATTAATGGTGATGGAAATGTTGTTGGTACTAGTGGTGGTAAAGATGTTAATAAGGGTAAAGGTCTTGTTGGTGGTCGTGATGTTGTTAAAAATGTTGATGAAGCTGGTAATGTTAAAGTTGTTTGTGAAAGTGGTGATATTGGAAAAGGAAAAGGTGTTGTTGTTGATGGTTCAGGTATTAGTGTTATTGCTGATGATAAGGAGGGTGGGAATCTGGAGGGTACTAGTATTGGCACTTACTTTGTGAAAAAGGTTGTCTTTCAACCTGCTGTGCTACCCCAGATTCGCAGTTAATGGGTGGCATCTCCGATTCTAATGAGTCCCCATCGAAGCCTGATGAGTCTTCGCTGAAGCTGAATGTGGATGTGGTACTGCTGGTGCATCCACTTTTTTATTCTCCGGTACTGCTTCCAGTTCTATCTGGGCCCTCACCTCTTTCTTCACCATATTGGCGACTCTTGTTAGTGATGTCATTCCTTTTGCTTGTTATCTTTGTGGTTATTTACAAATCACAATATCTATGAACTTTGTTTGTTACCGCAGAGCCAAATTGTAAAATGATGGAGCCGCGCTACTTATGATGATGTATGCAACAAGAATCATCTGATGAAGACTGAGGTTCGTGATTTGCAAAAGAAGATCGCCGAGAATCAAGGTAATTCCTCCTTCATATTTTATCCTTGTTGCCCATGTTATGCTGTAGTTTTTAGGATCCTGAGTAGTGGTTGTTGCTGGTAGCCACCATCGAGCAGTTACAGTTGGATGCGAAAGATGAATACTATAAACTCATATGAGAAGTTTTCAAGAGTAGTGTTCTCAATTTAAAACAACAAATTAGTCACAAGGATGGTAAAATAGATCGACAAGCGACTGAACTTGAGCAGATTCATGAGCTTTCTAATAACCAACTTCTGATGATTAAATAACTCGAGATCAATTCCCTAATTTTGAGGCTTTGAATCGTGATCTTTATGTTAATCGAGAGACACTAATTTGATGGAGAGAAAATTCCAAAAATGTCCTGAGAAAGACTGAGGCATCCCCCAATCAACATGCTGAGACGAGCCGATGATTGGACTAAGTTCGGGAAAAGCGTGATAGTATTCAAGTTGCATATGATAGCCAGAAAGGTGTCTATGAGAAGCATATGCAGATATGTTAATCATCCAAAAAAGATGACTTGGTTTTGAAGTTTAACGAGCTTGACTCTACCATTATTGAGTTGGAGGAAACCTTTAGGCTTACAATCCAGACCGTAGAAGGTGTTTTTGATTCCTAGGTTTATAAATCTATCTCTTGTTGTTTTTTTCCTAGGCTCTGTGCTAACTCTTTTGTTTGTTGATTTCAGCGTCTCAGGGGAAGGTGAAAGTTCTAAAGAAGGAAGTGGAGTCCTTAAAGGTGTCTGGGGCGAAGCTGAAGCGCCCCGAAGCATCTTTGGGTGTTGATGTGGCAAATATGAGGGAGTTGTTAACTCGAATCGGCAAGGATAAGGAGCAGGATCTGGATGATGCCAAGAAAGCCTTTGAGACTCATGTTGCAGATCTGGTGCATGAGAAGTTGCAATCCACCTTAGATGATCTAAGTGCCAAAGCCCAGGCCAAACGTACTTCTTCCGCCTCCAAGCCTTCTGCCACCTGATGTCCTCCTGCTGTTGATGGTTCTTCTTTTGACTTTTTATGAACAATTTTTTCTTTGGGAGTTGTGTCACCTTTTGGAACATCATTTTATTGGGTGTGTCACCATTTTGGCCTCAGTGGTTAAGGTTTCTCTTCTAAATTTTTTCCATTTTCCGTTGTGGTTGGTTAATCTTATTTTTCTTAGCTCCTATCTCTTAGTCATGCATGCTTCGTACCCACAATGATTCTGTCAAATTCACATAATAACCCTGTTATTCCATTTATTCGATATCCATAACAGGGAAGATCATCGGGCCCAATACCATATCCCGATTTTGATACCTCATCATCACTAGTCTCTAGTGATGGGATGTGTTAAGTCTACTAAATGTCTTAGCCTAGGGTCCATATCACATTGGGGGTTACCAATGATATATTATTACTTGTAGGGATCCCTTTCTCTTCGTTGTCTAACCCCTTTGATACTGGACACGTAGTCCAGAACCCCCAGGTCACTTCAGAAGAGAATCATGTCTTACCCCGAGTATGAATGACCCATTATGTATCATGTAGTTATCATAATTAGTCTCTGGGTAGCCCCTTTGACTCTGGACCCGTAGTCTAAAGTCATCGAATCACCTCAGGAGGGAATCATGTCTTGCCCCGAGTGCGAATGACCCATTGTGTATCATATTTTAGCTCTTAAGGATAGTATAGTATTAGATGCCTTATGTTCCAAGGATTTTCCATCTCCTTTCTTTTCCCCACCTTGGATAGTATTGTATATGGTCCTCCCCACTTGAGTGCTAACTTCCCTCATTTTTTCTCCTTTTCTTACTAGGAAATTTATCTGAGAACTAGCTGTCCTTGCTGAAATTTTCTAGGGTGAACCTTCTTGTCATATTCTCTCTGTAGTCTTTTCTGGTAATTCTCCATCTTCTAGAGAGCAATTTCTCGGGCCTCCTCCAAATTGTCAAGTTTGGCGAGTATCAAATATTAAGTGAGATTCTTCATACATGCTTTTGATTTGGTGGTAGGGATCATTATCTTGGTAGGGAGAATTGCTTTAGTTCCATATGTAAGCATGAAAGGTGATACCCTTGTAGCTTCTCGCTTTGTAGTCTGATATGACCATTAGATATTATGTAATTGTTCACACCAATCCTCATAGTGACCATCAAACTTCTTTTTTAAGTTATCAGTTATGGTTTTGTTGGTGATCTGAGCCTGGTCACTACTTTGTTAGTATATGGTCATAGGTTTGCTCTTCCTGATTTGGTAAGTATTGAACAACAAGTCTATGTTTGACACTATTGCAGCCGGTATCCCGAATCGGAAAATGATGTTCTTGAACAAGAATTTAAAGACATCCTTGTCCGGAATGCTCTTCAAAGCAGCTGCTTCCACCCATTTAGTGAAGTAGTTTGTGACCATGATAAGATATCTTCTTTGGAGTCTTCCTTCATGAAATGGTCCCACAATATCCACTCCCCATTTTGCAAATATCTATGGTCTCAACACCAAATTGAAAGATGTAGACGGCGCATGGATGTTCTTCCCAAATCTATGGCATTCTTCACATACTTTCTCCATATACTTTGCAGCTTCATGCATATAGGGCCAAAGAGTAGTTGGTTTAAAACCAAACTTATTATAGGTACTGATATTTCCATGTGTGTGGTATTTTCGGTTATATCACATAAGAGTAGTTGGTTTAAAACCAAAACCACTATTAACTTCAACATAACTTTGAAACATTTACACTAAGTTAAAATTTAATCCTAGTGCCATTTTTGTGTATGCACAAAGATATTACATTACTCGTTTACACTTGTTTTATATTTAGTCTAGCCGAGGATTGTTGAATATTCTGATCAAATATTTAAGATACAGGTTAAATGTATTTCTAGGTATTCGGTGAGTAAATAATGCAACAGAGATGGCCCAAGTCGGTCTGTGTAACCGATTTTCTTTAAACTAAGAGGAGAGAATTGAGTTAGTTACAATCTGATTTAACTTGACTTTTCAAGTTAAAAGGTGTGACTGTTCATAGTATACATACAAGGTGTCTTTCATAAAGGTTCGTAAAGGACGAATCTTGGGAATCTACAAAAATAATCCCAGTATACAAGACTACAATTGAAGTTAATTTTTCTATCTTCTCGCATTCTCTAGTTGCTTAACTTGTGCTATAGAACAGGTAGTAAATGTCAACAGAGTTGATTTTGTTGATTGTCAATCATACAGAGAATTGTTGAATCCTGGATGCGCTTTGCATTCGATCCCTTCAACAACTTTAATCGAGTGCCAAAATTTAAGACAATACCCGCATCAATACAAAACTCATTGGATTGCTAAGATTACACTTACATCTAGCTTATCGTTGTACGTGTCGAGCACCCATTACAAAAAGTTGAAAGTGCCAGATCTAGTTATTGGATTGGGTGATAAATGCTCTGTCCAAATACAAACCACCGAGTAATTTATACACCACCAGTTGCCTTATTACGTATCCTTAACTCGACAACCGAAAATTAAATATTGAGTGACAAAGATTTTTTTTTTGTTGTTAATTTACATGTGTCATAAATTGAATATTAGATGGAATTTTTAGAAAAGGTGCACACGTCAAATTCAGGCGTAGCTAGTACTAGCTTGTAGGATTATACAATGGCAGCAACGTTCGATGTGGTAGTTAAACATAACAAAAATAGAACAGAAAAACATAACAAAAGACATAATCTATTGGTATAAGATAAATATCAATGATTAAGCTCTTCTTTAGCTTTTTACATTCTTATACGATCACTAAATGAACAAAGAACATAATGATACACATATATTATAAATGAAATTGAAAGATCAATACATGCTACAGTAGTAACATTTTTATTAATAAGCCAAGAATCAGACTTGCCTAAGAGGCAATATTTCCCTCTCAATTTATGATTTTTTTTCTTGAATATTTCTTCTCGTGTTCATATTCACCATAGAATCGGTCACGATGGCTCCCGTGTACATCTTCTCCAAAGAAACGATATATTTTTGCTGTAAGAGATCACCATCAAATCTTCCTCGCCGTAGTTTTGAAGTCGACACAACTTTATTTTTATTCATTTCAAAGTTACTGGAAAACAAGAGTGCAAGATAAACAGCAGTACGCCGTGATAGCAATGATTCTCGTAGCCAGAAAAAGAAGAGAAGAAGGTGATAGATGAGTAGGAAATAAGGAGGAGGAGGAGAATTAGTGAGCTAAGAGTTGATTGATTACATATATACTTGAAAGAGAAGAGAGCCTGGAGAGCGTAAGTTTCTTGGTTCTTATTGGGGTAGATGGATTCAATCAAGGAGGAAAAAAGAAATGAAGGAAAATAAAATGTCTTTAAGCTTTTTTAAGCCGAAATTGCTTTTTAGTATTGAAAACACTGGAGTATCCATTCATGCTTGAAAAGCTGCAATGACATGATGTTTTTCTGGTTCTTGATTAGGTAAAATAATTCTTTATAATTTTTTGTCTGGTTTATGATGTTGATGTGGTTAATGACCTCATCAACACCAGCAAGCTTTACAGTTATTATATTTCTATCATGATTTTGCACATGAACAACAGTGTGATGCTAACTTAGGAGCTCACATTCTTTTATGCCAAGTTGCCAACAAAGATTGTATATTTGCTTGAAATTATACTAAGACCTGGGTACTAAAGTGACATAAGCTTGATTGCTTTAGCTGTAATAGACGCCGTATTTGGGAACGATATAGATTTTGGTCAGACTAGTTCACCATTTGGTCTCTTATGCATTAATTATGTTACTAGTTGAGTGTAGTGTTTAGCTTCAGGGCCTAGAACTTCAAGGTTATTGGGTGGTGAACTGAAAGTGGCTGTGGAAGTTGCAAACAGGTAAAATGAAAGTTGGTTTAGTAAAGAATGTGCTCGTAGTACTGCTATTAAGATAGAAAAACTGAATGTGAGATAAAGTCTAATCACTTAAATTTGAAAGGTTTACTGTCTAAACAAGGACTTGATAGTCTTCCTATATGGATAATTTTATCAATAAGTTACAAGAAGAGATTAAAATTTGAATCTGATCAAACCCCATTGTTGCATGAAGCAGAAGGCTAACTTTTGTGTTTTGATGTTTTTATTGCTGCTGTGGTTGTTATTTGTGTCTGCAACAATAAAAACACTAAAACAGAAAATGTTAATGTTAAAATAAAATTTCGGAATTAAAACATTGATTTGCACCCAAAAGACAGAGCCACCTGCTTAGCAAATTGTCCTCAACACAATAGTCCATTGGTACTCCTCAAGAATGAGAGATGCTATACCCCCACAACTGAGATGTGTCCAGGATAGAACTGCCTGTTATGATTTGTATAAGCACAATACAAATCACTCACTCAACGAACTCAACAACAATAGAAGAAGGAAGGAAATAAACAAGCAAAGCGCATAGCAAAGCAAGAAGGGGGGAAAAGAGCTAGGGATAGTAGCCTGCTCTGGGATAAGTTGAAATGAAGAAGTCGATTTTCTTTTGTAGGCATAGAGAAGAGAATAGCTGTAATGGCAATTGAATGAGAATCAATTTCGTGCATGGAGCACAAAAATTGTAAAACGGAAATAAAACGGGAAAATTTAAATCAATTCAAATTCAATCTTTACCGCCAGCAAAATTTTTTTAGTAAGTAAAATATATTCCGTCGGGTCAGACGCCCCCCCCACTATTAAGACAATTTATTTTTATGTTTAAATTCATTTGGATAATATATCAAAAGAATTTTGTCCAAAAAGATAAGTCTTGGTTGACCCACACCCACACCCATACCCACATCCACACCCGGACGGAGCGCGACGGCGTGCGCGTTTCGGTGCGAGCGCGTGTGTGAAATGTGTGGTTGCACCAACTATCACATAGCTTAAGTCATCTCCCTCACACAAAAGTGTGTTGGCCCTAAGGGGCCACCCTTAGATGAAAATTTCTAAGTAATATGGAGAGGCAACATCTTTAGTTTCTCCTATGTGGGACTAAAGGTTTCATTCACAAATAGTGAAAAATAGCTAGTTTCCTTAGTGACCCCTGGGTCCTAAGTTCCAATTAAATCCAAGAACAAAAATAAAACACATAAGATCATTTTCTCCAACAATCCCCCACATGAATGAAAAACCAATGAAAATCAGAAATCAGAAAGCGAGAAATACCAATATAGGCAATAAGTGTCCTTAAGGTCTTGAACCTTTGCTTGGTGAGAAATTACTGGAACTACTTGATGGACAGTGATCGCGATGTCTTGAACTGCCATCATTTGGTGTAGTTCATCAATAAATTCCACGCGTGATATCACTCTAGGCGTTGTCAAGTTCGTGTCGTTGTGTCCATTTTGGCCATGAACGTATCCCGTTTCTCAGAATGCTCTAGAGAATAAGCTCAATTATCATAGGAAGCGTCCTACTTCCACATTCATATAAGTGACTTCCATCAAGAGTGTTTACTGTTACACCTCATTTCAATCTTAAATTGAAACTATAAAACTCATTAAGACTTAATAAAAAGTCATCCTTCACATGCGGTCACACTATCACGTCTACACCATAGGGAAGGGACATAAACTTATATTTTCTGATAGTGTTTCCTTTAACCCACCACAAATTAGTTGTCTCATTCAAAACCTTGATCTTGGGATCTCCAGTCTGTAAGGTTGAGTATCCTTCATGTCAAGTTTATTTAATGAGCTTAAGCCCCATCCCCTTGATGCATTACTAACTATCTCTTTGGACAAACCTTTCGTCAAAGGGTCCGTGATATTCTCCTTAGACCTCACAAAGTCTACAGAAATAACGTTAGTTGAGATTAGTTGTTTCAGAAATTATGTCTTCTACGAATGTGTACAGACTTGCCATTATAGTTAATGTTTTTAGCATTAGCTATTGCAACTTGACTATCACAATGTATAGATATAGCTGGCACAGGCCTATGCCAGAGAGGAATGTCTTCTAAAAAGCATCTTAGCCAAGCGGCTTCCTCTCCTGCTTTATCTAACGCAATAAACTCTGATTCCATAGTGGATCGAGCTATACATGTCTGTTTGGAACTCTTTTAATATATAGACCCACCTTCTATAGTGAAAATATATCCACTCGTAACTTAAACTCCTCTGAGTCTGATATCCAGTTTGCATCACAAATTCCTTCAAGGACTGCAGGATATCTCTCATAATTCAAGCAAAAGTTCAAAGTGTATTTCAAGTACCTCCGCACTCTAATAAGTGCATCCCAATGCTCATGCCCCGGATTACAGGTATACCTACTCAACCTACTCACAACATAAGCAATGTCTGGTCTAGAAACAATCTAAGTGGAGCCATCATGCTTTTTGTTTGCTAGATTCAGTAGGTTTGATTTGGTTGATTCGGCCTTGTTTGTGTATATTTAGAACCCCTGCTGTTAGGATTTATTTTCTTAGATTTTTTTGTAAATTTTTATTAGGAAATTTTTGTTAGAAAATGTCGAGCTGGTATTACAATAAATATCCGACTGAGTTTCAAAATGGGCATTACCCTTACTATGATCATAGTGTGGATAGTACTTGGGACCACTACCAACCTTCTGAAGGTTATGGTTCATACCATGGAGGCCCCAATTACTATTCGTACGCACACCAGTCATATGAACGGGAAAATGAGCAGAATTCGAGTTTTTTGTCTTTGAGGCATGCCCTAGAGCAGTTGCAACCTAGTACTCATCATAAACCTATTACACCTCCAGAAGAATCACTCAATAAGTTATCTGAGATGACACATAGGTTTGGATTAAGTGTGAGGGGAACAATTAGTAGTCCAACTCTTTCTCTAGAAGAATCCCTTAAGCAGTTGACTGAAAATTCAAACAAGATGACTGAGGATACAAGAAGAATCATAAAGGAGATGACTAAGGATAGAAATAGGTTCATGTTAAGTATGAATGAAATTTCCCCAAAGAATAATATTGCTCAAAATGATCTTAATTTCCAATACAGTGTTTCCACTTTTACCCTTGATAATAATGATGAATATTTACCTAATTTAGAGGACGAGGTTAGAATATAAAGACACTATTTATTTATATAAGGTTCAATCATCTTCATATTATTATGATGATGAGGATACTTTTGATGAGGAAATTGAAATTCGTAGTCATAATGATGAGGAAATTCTCACTAGAATTGAGTTTCACGATAATAATGATGTCTCTAGTTCTGATCCTAATAATAATAATGATTATTCACCTATTCAAGAGGAAAGGGATAAAATTAGAGATAGCGTTGTTATAAACGGTGAAATATTTCCTCATTATTATGAAGACGATGATGGTTTAGAGAATCGAGTCTATTCCGAGACTAGTGTTTTAGAGTCCAACAATTCAGGGACAATAGTCTCAAACGAAGAAGATAAACTCGTAGAAATCTTAAATGTGAGTGAGACTGCACCACCTGATTATAAATTAGAAGAAGCAATTGACCATTTTCAGGAATCTAATGATCTAAAAATTAGGGAAATTGTGATTAGTTTATCTAGAGACACCCAAAATTCTAATTTTGGGTGTGAGTATCATTCTCCCTGTGCTTTACCTTTAACTCTTTTAATTAGGACTTGATGTTTGTGCCTCTACCATATTAAGAGACTATCTTCAAGAACTTTTTCACGAACCTAATCATGTCCAAAAAGAAATTCAGTTGTTAGAAACCCATCATCTGGTCGATGTGGTTCACCTAGGAAATAATACCAAGATTGACTTTGTTTTCCCACCAAAATATTTTCTTTCATATGTGGGAACGTTTGAATTTCAAATGTGTGAGTTATTAAGTTTCGAGACTAATTACTTTAGGAGATTAAAATCGACACATTTGCTTAAGAATGACTACCATTTTCATAGTAGTCAACTGTGTGGGTCAAATGGATTGACTTTGAGGATCCACAAATTTTCAGGTTATTATTATGTTCCTTAAATTTATTATTTGAGTTTTTCCAGATTCTACAACCTGATCCTCTGGATCCTGCCTATGAGGAAAGTCAGCCTAAAGAGATTTATGTAAACCCTTTCATAGAGCCTGAACCTGAACCATAGGTAGATATAGTTGTCTTAAACAGAAAACTAGATAAGGGTGTGCTTGGTTTGTTCACTTTCTGGGTCTGCTGCTGTTTCTTCTATTCTGGATAACATTATTTTATTCATATGACCCACAGTAATTCCGACTATTGCTATATGATTTATTGAGATGACTAGTTCTTTCTTAGTCTGGATGAAGACTTTAAACTTAGCACTTCTTGGGAGGTAACCCATTCTCATGCGACACAGTAATATCTTTCCTTAACTACTTTCCTTCGACTGGTAGCAGTTTCTCTTTGTTCATATATTTAATCAATCATCTTTAGAACATTGAGGACAATGTTAGATTTAAGTTTGTGGGTAAGGGAGAAACTTTAGTGAAACATGAAACTCCAATGTCTAAAAACTTGTGAACAATTCAGGATGACACTAACCATTCTGGGTAGATGGAAACTTAGCTCTTATCTATAGGAATTGGTGAGCCCAGCTGAATGGTCTATTCATATCTTAATGCACTCAGGTGTTAGAAATAACATGATAATCATTGAACAAGCATATCTCGGAATCATCATAATCATATCACTTTCTGTTTTTATTTTTGCAATTTTATGTTTCTCTAAGTGATTTGGTGGGGCCCTAGTAATTCCATAAGGTTGTAGATTGGATGCATTAGAATTTTATTTTTTTTTAAAAATAAAAAAATGAAAATTTAAACTTTGATAGAAATATGTGCGTGTTCTCCTTGTCTCCATCGCCTAAGCAAAGAATGCAGGATCCATGGGAATTATCATGTAACCTGCTGAAAAGGAGCATGCGCTTAGATTTAAAAGATCTAATCATTTAGCCCAAAAAAAAAAACAATAAAAAAAAAAGAAGAAAAGTTATGTATATAAATAATAATAAAAATAGGAGCATCCGAGCCGGACTTTATACTAATATTTTGGGAAACACCGTTCACCTTAGTCAACATATGCACCATTCATTACTTCTATTTTCATCTTTTAATCTATCCCTGTGTTTGAATTAGATTGATTTCGAGCAATGAGAATTTTTATCCAGTTTCAGATGTTCAATGATTATTTGAGTAGAGTTTTGCATTCTTATATGAATTTTAGTACGCTGAGTGCAAACTCATGTACAACAATTGGATTCATACAGGGTAATGATTCTTATAGTCGAAGAATTTAGTACGCCAACTAAATAGCTTGTTTAGTGTCTATCCCCAATCGTTCACATGTAGCTAGGGTTTGATAGACACATTTTAGTGTCTAAATTGTACCTTAGTTTCTATTAAGTTAGTATTCGATTTTGCAAATATTACGTGTTTTTATGCTTTTGTAGGTACATTAGAAGAATAAAGATTTGTGGAAAAATTGGCTCAAAAAGTGTTAAAGGCACCCGGGAAAATTGATTAAGGCACCCACACTTTGGATTGGGGGCACCCCTTTCATTTCAAATTCAAAATATGGCGGGAACACGGGTGTTAAAGAAGAGAAAGTGCTGTGCACTCTATTCACGTAATTTGTGAGTTGTTTTGAGTTCCAATTTGTTCCAAAAGCTACAAGAGTCCAAGACCAACTCAAACACATCAAGTTAGAGTGATTTACGCCGGAGAATATTGCACAATCATGAATTTGGACGGAAAAATGGATTCCGGCTTGGAATCGGATTTGTGAAGATTTGGATAGATTTTAACGTGTTTGATTGGGTTTGGAAGACTCCCTAGGGTTTGTACAACCTATATATACCAAGAGAATTGATTAAAAAGTGGTGGGGAAGCTTGGAGAAGCTCTAAACTCATTGCCGGAATTGACAGTGTTCCGGCCGTCGACTGTTCTTCCTTGTCTGTTGACGGAGAAGAAGACTCAGCAACCTTTACAAACGTTGTTGTTCCTGTTTCGTTTTCCTTCTTCTTTCCTGTTGCTTATTTCCTCTGTGTAACGGCTGAACCTTCACCTGTAACGCTTATAAGCGTATCTATTCAGCTGTTTTACACCTATTTCACCATTGTAAGCACTTTTTGAGCAATGAAAGAGTATTTTGAGCAAGTTTTCTCCATCATGAGCTAAGTTTATTTACTGGGATGATGGATAAGGTAAATTCTCAATTTTATGTGATTTAATTATTTTCTAATAATTATTTATAATTCTTTTGTTATTAGAATTGCATAGTTTTAAATAGTGAAAACGGTTTTCTTTCAACAGTTGTGCTTTTGCTTGATGGATTATGCTTGGTTAATTAATTTTGATAGTCCATGCTTGTGATTTACCTCTGTTTGTTAGCATAACAAAACCAATTTTGGCAATTATTTGTGTTTCAATTAATTTAAAAAGAATTATCTGATTAATCACATAGGTTGTTAGATTTACCTGATTCCTGATTCCTGTTCCTTTTAAAATTATTTAAAAATCATCCTTAGGTTATTTAGTCTTTTTCTTACTCCTGGAATTTTCTAGAATTAATTTAAATCATTATTTTCTAAAATCATTACCTTTACAAGTTCGAGAATCGAACCTCTTTTTACCACTATATAAAATCACATCAGGGTTTGGAGAAAAAGGTTTTGTGGGTACACCTCTTGTAAACCCTCACGAGACAAAACTCGTCCACTAGGGACACCTAGGGGTTTAAATGCTTGTTGCACACGCTAAGTGCAATCGCGATGCCTGCAAAAGTGAGTTAGGATTTTTTTTTTATTAGATTTGCTCGAGGACTAGAAAATAATAAGTTTGGGGGTATTTGATAGACACATTTATGTGTCTTATATAGTCTGATACTTGTATTAATAGTCCTCATATTTTGTGCTAATAATATGATTTTATGTGCTTTTAGGGTTTTTGGAAGAATAAAATTTTGTGGAGAAAATAGGCTTAAAAAGGTTAAAAACACCCACAAAAAAAATGTTAAAGGCACCTTCATATTGGATTAGGGAACCCACCTGGAATTGATAAAGGCACCCGATCAATGGTTAAAGGCACCCACCTTCTCATTTCAAAAATTAATTTTAGGCGGGAAATGTTAACCATCAAATTGTCCGAGTATCTTTCGAGTTGGAGAAGAATTTCAAGAGATTAAAAAACGGATCTTGTATTACCATGTTTAGAGGGATTCGTACACATTCGGAAGAGTTGAAACCTAACAAGAATCTCGTTGAAAATCTCATCCTCACTGTCGGGAAATAACTCAATCACGTAAAAATATTTGCTTCCCTGTTCCTATTGATAAGTGCATAATTTATACATTTTAAGTATCATTTCCTTATACTTATTTGCTAGATTTTTTGTGAATTACCGTGTGTTAGTATTACTTTTGTAGTTTATGTGTTTTATTAGGTTACATCTCTAAAACAAGTGAAATGGAGCTTCACAAGAGAAGAATTGCCAAAGACCAAGTGGAACTCAGTCTATTCCAGAATTTCTACCCTCCATCTTGTAAAGAGTTATATTACGAAGCCGACGGCGAAAGAACGAGGTCATTCTGAATGCTATGGCAAAAAGGTCATTTCAAGGGAAACTGCTATTGGCCACCCATCGTACGTTAAGGGGCATCGAATTCTAATAGCACCAGATGATTTAGCTTGAGGAAAACTAATTTATAAAGGCACCAGTTCAATTGCTCAGGGCTGCCATATTTCAAATATTATTAAGAGCAACACCTATTTCTCTCGGGGCACCTTTATCTTCCTATTTGGGTTCTGGATGAAAGTTTGGTTTGTACGACCAAGCTTGGTACTGCCGCTAATGGTGGAGTAGAGTTTCCTTCGAGTTCGTTGCTGGCTGTAGGATATGGCTCGAGGAAGTGTGACAGTCATGGTGATGGTTAAGGCAGTTAGAAGTTGTGATGAAGTTTCCAACTGCCATTAATGGCTGAGAATAAGGGTGATGCTTCTGTGGCTGTTCGTTGATGGATTGGTTCGAGATGGAAGGACTGTTGTTGATTGCTGATGGGTTTGTGAGTATGAAGTCAGTAAGAAGAGTCAAGTAAGTCTGGGAGGTGGTTGTAGTTGATAGTGATCATGATGATCGCTGTGATAGTGGAGAAGGAATTGATAATGGTTTTTGCTAGGTTGCTCGAGTTTGAAGTTAAAGAATTGAAAGACCGACAGTAGATTGGCAGGTGAGGATCATGATGCAGCTGTGGTTTGATGACAGTGATGAAGTTTAATGGTGGAATTGAGGTGGCTAGCTGGTGATGAGCTCGAGTTAATGGAAGCAGAGATGTTGTGCAGTTGGCGACAATTAATGGAGAAGGAGTCTTTCATGGATGTGATGATGCTCAATGATAATGGCAGTTAGGCTTGGGTGAAGTTGATAATGACCGAAAAGTTTCTTTGTTCAAGAAGAAGACATGTGATCACTACAAGAAAAAAGGGTTTAAGCGACATGTCGTTTTAAGTCGCTTAAAGCCTCTTTTGAGTCGCTATAACCATTATAGCGACTAAAAATGGCAGTCGCTTCAGTGGTTGCAAAAAGCCAGCCTTGTAAAGGTCTTCAGCGACCATGCAATCTCTCTAGTAATCAACCAACTTACCTAAGGCGAGTACTTTTCTGATTGCTTAACATTTAGATCAACTACCATGGAGCAAGTAAAATGGTGATCGCTTAACATGTAGACCAACCAATATAGCAACTAAAACACCTAATTGATATATACATGGAACAACCAATATAACAAGTCCATGCTCTCTACCAAGATAATCGTCATAGATTTGACCCTTATTCCAATATGTACAACCCAGGGTGGGCAAGACACCCTAACTTTTCCTGGTCTAGGGGTCAGTATGAAGGTCAACCTAGTAATACTAGTGGTTATGCACATAAATCATCCGGTCCTACTGATTCTTCTAACCAAAGAGTACCTAGTATGGAAGAAAGTCTTCAGATGTTTATGCAGGCCACCCAAAAACGACTAGAAAATATAGACAAGAACAATGCAAGGTCCATAGCAACCTTAGAAGGACAAATAGGTCAGCTTGCTAGCCAAATAAGTTGGATAGACAAGGGACACTTCCCAATTCAAACACAACCTAACTCAAAGGGGTCTTATGAGGTAAGCACACCTGGTGTTAATCCCTCATATTATGTCCAGGCCGTCACTACCTTGAGAAGCGGCCGGGTCATCGTTAACCTTGATAGTGATCTTAAGGAGAAGGAGAAAGATAGGAACCCACCCACTATTACGCAGGAAACACCTTTTACACAAAAAGAAACCAATGAAACTAAAAGAGGTGAATCTGAAAACACTTATGTTCCTCGCGCTCCATTCCCCCAAAGGTTAGTATCCCATAAGAAATAAACCATCCCTAATGACATATTAGAAGTGTTCAAACAAGTTAAAATAAATATTCCCCTCTTAGTTGCCATTAAGCAGATTCCTATGTATGCTAAATTCTTAAAAGATATGTACACGGTGAAACGAAAATTAAATGTTCACAAGAGAGCTTTTCTTGCTAAACAAGTGAGCTCTATTGTTACTCAGAAAACACCACCCAAATACAAAGACCCTGGTTGTCCTACTATTGCTTGCACTATAGGAGAACACAAGATTGAACATGCTTTGTTAGATTTAGGGGCCAATGTGAATCTCTTGCCATATTCTGTGCATGAGCAATTAGGACTTGGTGACTTGAAACCCACTAGTATTACGCTCCTATTGGCTGATAGGTCCATTAAAATTCCTAGAGGAGTGGTAGAAGATGTTCTTGTACAGGTTGATAGTTTTGTTTATCCTGTGGACTTCGTAATTCTTGATACCCAACCTGTGACAAACCCTAGTGGTCATATTCCTATTATTTTAGGACGACCGTTCTTAGCAACTTCTAAAGAAATCATAAATTGTAGGAATGGTATTATGGAACTTACGTTTGGTAGCTGGGAAATGGAAGTGAATATTTTTCATATCGTTCTTCTCCTGATCTTGACAAACATGAAATTGTTTGCATAATTGATGAAATAGTCCATGAAACTTACTTGCAGAACCATATAGATGATCCATTAGAAAAATGCCTAGCCCATGATAGATTTGATATGGACAATGATAGTGTTATTAATCAGGTGAAAACTTTGTTAGATTATGCACCACCTGATCATAATTTAGAAGAAGCAATTGACTATTTTCAAGAATATGACGATCTAGAAATTAGGAAAATTATGACTAGTCTATCTAGAGACACCCAAAATTCTAAGTTTGGGGGTGATTATCATTCTCCCTGTGCCTTACCTTTGACTCTTAGAAAGGTCCTTAACTTGGGACTTGAGATATGCACCTCTACTATTTTGCAAGATTATCTCCAAACTATACTTCCTGAACCTAATGTCCAGAAAGAAGTTCCGTTTTTAGAAACCCATCCTATGGTCGATGTGGTTTACCTTGGCGATAATACCAAGATTGACTTTGTTTTCCACCAAAATATTTTCTTCCATATGTGGGAAGATATGAATTTCAAATGTGTCAGTTATTAAGTTTCGAGACTAAGCCTGATTACTTTAGGAGAGTAGAATCAACACATTTGCTTAAGAATGACCATTTTCATAGTAATCAACTGTGTTAGTCAAATCAGATTGACTTTGAGGATCCACAATTATTCAGGTTATTATTATGTGCTTCTAAGTTCTTAGTTGAGTTTCTCCAGACTCTACAACCTTATTATTTTGATCCTGCCTACGAGGAAATCAAGACCGTGAAAATATTTTATCTAGACGCTTTTATAGAGCCCGAACCTGAACCACGGCTAGAAGTAGTTGTCTTAAACAGAAAACTAGATAAGGGTGTGCTCGGTTTGTTCTTTTTCTTGTCCTGTTGCAGTTTCCTTTTACTGGTGATAACACTATTTGATCTAGATAACCCACAGTTGTTCAGGCTATTGATATATGATACTATAAGGGAAACAAGTATCATTTGCTTCAAGGCAGTCAACCCATCAGATTTATTTCCTTCACCTTATGTTTTTAGTTTTTGATTGCTTGTTTTATATCATTTTAGGATTTCCCATCTTGATTTTACATTGGATGAGTTAGTTTACATTGAGGACAATGTAGAGTTTAAGTGTGGGGGAGTTAAGCATATATAATTCTTAAGTATTCACTTTTTAGGCAGAAAATTTTTAAATTATTTGCATGAAAACCTCCAACTTTTAGAGATTTTAGAGTCACTCAGTATACTTCTAGCTACGTTTACATACAAAGTTCTAACCGAAACAAATGTACTTAGAAGTATTAGAGAACTATATTCGGAGTGCTTAGTTGTTGAGAGGTGATGTGATTTGGGATTACCCAATAAAGTAACCGCAATCGCACGGCGTCTAACTAGTAGACAACGGCAAGTACGGGTCGAATCCACAGAGAGCGGGGAAATACTGCAATTAATACCTCTAATAAACTAACCAAGAGGAATATTTTTGTGATTTTTATATTAA
>JAJJMC010000796.1:0-10878 GCA_023531435.1 Papaver californicum | reverse complement strand
ATGTTTTCTAACTTCAGATTACATCCCTAACCAATATAGAGAGTTTAGCTCATCATGAGTTTCTTAAAACCCATGGAAATAATTAAAAGATACAATCAAACCCGGAAGAATTGCGACGAAGAGTTTCTGCATAATCGCCTGTATGAAAAGGTGGCCAGCCTTCAAGTTGTGCTGTCCCCTTTTCCTTTGCTGTGTTCTTGCGCCTCTTTTCTTCTCCTCCAACCTAATATCCTGTATGAAAACGTGAGCTAGATGATATTCTATTTCCAGCCAACTTCTCCCTCTTATACGTGTGGGAAATTCCAGCCCAACCGAGAATTCTTGCGTTTTTAGCTTTCCTTACGTGAGTAGGCTTGTGTCTTGCCTTGTATAGTAAACCTGACCCCCAAATATCCCTTGGACCTCCAATATGTGCTATAGTTACCTCCCCAAAAGGCTTGCCACGAGAAAGGCCTGAGTTCCTTTTATAGAACTTGAGTTAGCCACTTTCACAATCCTAGTGGAATTAGGAAATGTGCTAAGTTTCCTTATTCCATCCCAACAAGATATAGCAACTCCAAATTCTTTCCTAATCCCATATAACTTCCCCAAGCTAGCTACTACTCCACCAAGGCTAGCCACTAGTCCACCAAACCACTCTAGCACCTCCAACTAACCACTTAGCACCTTAGCACCTACGGTTCAGCCAACTTAGCGCCTGGGCGCTAGCAGCACAAGCTAGTTTGCCACCATGTGGCTTTGCCCATAACTTCCTCATACGAGATCAGAATGACCTCGTTCTTTCTCCGTTGGATTCGTAATTCAATTTACTACACTGTGGAGGGTGAAAGGCCTAAATTCAGCAGTTTTTTACTGGATCCTCGATAATTCTTCTCATACAGCTCCATTCTGCAGGTTTCTGAACTGTAACCTGAAAAGACAACTAAACTTCGAAAGTAATAATAAAACATAGTAATTCACTCAAATATAGCAAATAAGGGTCAGGAAAAACTACTTAAAATGTATGATTTATGCACCTATCAGTTAGGATTTATTTTCTTAGATTTTTTTGTAAATTTATTAGGAAATTTTTGTTAGAAAATGTCGAGTTGGTATTACAATAAATATCCGACTGAGTTTCAAAATGGGCATTACCATTAATATGATCATAGTGTGGATAGTACTTGGGACCACTACCAACCTTCTGAAGGTTATGGTTCATACCATGGAGGCCCCAATTACTATTCGTACATACACCAGTCATATGAACGGGAAAATGAGCAGAATTCGAGTTCTTTGTCTTGGAGGGATGCCCTAGAGCAGTTGTGACCTAGTACTCATCATGAACCTATTATGCCTCTAGAAGAATCACTCAAGAAGTTATCTGAGATGACACATAGGTTTAAATTAAGTGTGAGGGGAACAATTACTAGTCCAACTCTTTCTCTAGTAGAATCCCTCAAGCAATTGACTGAGAATTCAAAGTAGATGACTGAGGATACAAGAAGAATCATAAAGTAGATGACTGAGGATATAAATAGGTTTATGTTAAGCATGAATGAAATTTCCGCAAAGAATAATATTGCTCAAAATGATCTTAATTGCCAATACAGTGTTTCCACTTTTACCCTTGATAATAATGATGAATATTTACTTAATTTAGAGGATGAGGTTAGAATATAAAGACACTATTTATTTAGATAAGGTTCAATCATCTTCATATTATTATGATGATCAGGATACTTTTGATGAGGAAATTGAAATCCGTAGTCATAATGATGGGGAAATTCTCACAAAAATTGAGTTTCACGATAATAATGATGTCTCTAGTTCTGATCCTAATAATATTAATGATTATTCACCTATTCAAGAGGAAAGGGATTTAACTAGAGATAGCATTGTTATAAACGGTGAAATATTTCCTCATTATTATGAAGATGACAATGGTTTAGAGAAACGAGTCTATTCCGAGACTAGTGTTTTAGAGTCCAACAATTCAGGGACAATAGTCTCAAACAAAGAAGATAAACTCGTAGAAATCTTAAATATGAGTGAGACTGCACCACCTGATTATAACTTAGAAGAGCAACTGACCATTTTCAGGAATCTGATGATCTAAAAATTAGGGATATTTTGACTAGTCTATCTAGAGACACCCAAAATTCTAAGTTTGGGGGTGAATATCATTCTCCCTGTGCTTTACCTTTAACTCTTTTAATTAGGACTTGATGTTTGTGCCTCTACCATATTAAGAGACTATCTTTAAGAACTATTTTCCGAACCTAATCATGTCCAAAAAGAAATTCAGTTGTTAGAAACCCATCCTATGGTCGATGTGGTTCACCTAGGAAATAATACCAAGATTGACTTTGTTTTCCAACCAAAATATTTTCTTCCATATGTGGGAACGTTTGAATTTCAAATGTGTCAGTTATTAAGTTTTGAGACTAACTACTTTAGGAGATTAAATTCGACACATTTGCTTAAGAATGACTACCATTTTCATAATACTCAACTGTGTGGGTCATATCTGATTGACTTTGAGGATCCACAAATTTTCAGGTTATTATTATGTGCCTTAAATTTATTATTTGAGTTTTTCCAGACTCTACAACCTGATCCTCTGGATCATGCCTATGAGGAAAGTCATCCTAAAGAGATTTATGTAGACCCTTTCATCGAGCCTAAACCTGAACCATATATAGATATAGTTGTCTTAAAAAGAAAACTAGATAAGGGTGTGCTTGGTTTGTTCACTTTCTGGGTCTGCTTCTGTTTTCTTCTATTCTAGATAACATTATTTTATTCAGATTACCCACAATTGTTCTGACTATTGCTATATGATTTAATGAGGTGAGTAATTCTTTCTTAGTCTGGATGAAGACTTTAAACTTACCACTTCTTGGGCGGTAACCCATGCTCATGCGAAACGGTAATATCTTTCCTTAACTCCCTTCCTTCGATTGGTAACAGTTTCTCTTTGTTGATATATTTAATCATTCATCTTTAGAACATTGAGGACAATGTTAGATTTAAGTTTGTGGGTAAGGGAGAAACTTTAGTGAAACATGAAACTCCAATGTCTAAAAACTTGTGAACAATTCAGGATGACACTCACCATTCTAGGTAGATGGAAACTTAGCTCTTATCTATAGGAATTGGTGTGCCCAGCTGAATGGTCTATTCATATCTGAATGCACTCAGGTGTTAGAAATAACATGATAATCATTGAACAAGCGTATCTCGGAATCATCATAATCATATCACTTTCTGTTTTTATTTTTGCAATTTTATGTTTCTCTAAGTGATTTGGTGGGGACCTGGTATTTCCATATGGTTGTAGATTGGAAGCATTAGAATTTTAATTTTTTTAAAAAATAAAAATGAAAATTAACACTTTGATAGCAATATGTGTGTGTTCTCCTTGTCTCAGTCGCCTAAGCAAGGAATGCAGGATCCATGGGAATTATCATGTAATCTGCTGAAAAGGAGCATGCGCTTAGATTTAAAAGATCTAATCATGTAGCCAAAAAAAAAAAAAAAAAACAATGAAGAAACAGAAGAACTAAAGTTATGTATATAAGTACTAATAAAAATAGGAGCATCCAATCCGGACTTTATACTAATATTTTGGAAAACACCGTTCACCTTAGTCAACATATGCACTATTCATTACTCTTATTTTCATATTTTTAATCTATCCTTGTGTTTGAATTTGATTGATACAGGGTAATGATTCTCATATTCGAAGAATTGGATTCATACAGGGTAATGATTCTTCTAGTCGAAGAATTTAGTACGGCAACTAAATAGCTTATTTAGTGTCTATCCCCAATCGTTCACATGTAGCTAGGGTTTGGAGAAAAATGTTTTGTGGGTACACCTCTTGTAAACCCTCACGAGACAACACTCGTCCACTAGGGACACCTAGGGGTTTAAAGGCTTATTGCACACGCTAAGTGCAATCGCGATGCCTGCGAAAGTGAGTTAGGATTTTTTTTTATGAGGACTAGCAAATAATAAGTTAGGGGGTATTTGATAGACTCATTTATGTGTCTTATTTAGTCTCACACTTGTATTAATAGTCCTCATATTTTGTACTAATAATATGATTTTATGTGCTTTTAGGGTTTTTGGAAGAATAAACTTTTGTGGAGAAAATTGACTTAAAAAGTGTTAAAAACACCCCCAGCAAAAATGTTAAAGGCACCTTCATATTGGATTAGGGAACCCACCGGGAATTGATAAAGGCACCCGCTGAATGGTTAAAGGCACCCACCTTCTCATTTCAAAAATTAATTTTAGGCGGGAAATTTTAACCATCAAACTGTCCGAGTATCTTTCGAGTTGGAGAAGATTTCAAGAGATTAAAACACAGATATTGTATTACCATGTTTAGAGGGATTCGTACACAATCGGAAGAGTTGAAAACCTAACAAGAATCTCGTTGAAAATCTCATCCTCACTGTCGGGAAAGAACTCAATCACGTAAAAATATTTGCTTCCCTGATTCACTCGACTCTGTTCCTATAACAATCACTATGTTTTGGGCTAACTCTGGCAACAAACAAAACAACCAAAGAGGAAAATCAGGATCGAAATATTTGAGAGAAAGAAAAATCCCGAGATTTTATTTGGATTGAATGAAAAAATATTGGGGAGTTAATGGGAGGATTTGGATGTTATAGTATAAATAACAGTCGACCACAAAGAGTTTGGGGGAGGGGGGATGCAGAGCTCAGATAGAGCCAGAGAATCAAAGAAAAAAATTCCAGGAAAAAAATGGTTCGCAGCTGGTGAAGAAGAAGTTGAAGAACACAAGGCGCCCAGAAACTGTCGCTGAAGTTGTCGCTGATTCAGTCATATTTCTAAAGTGCCTGGAGTCCGTCCTTTATTTCTTCTTGGACGCAGAGAACACTTCTATCTAACGCTTATAAGCGTATTAAATCTCCTGTGTTACTATTATTTCACAATTGGAAGCACTTTTTGAGCTATGAAATATATTTTTGAGGGATTTTCTAATACAATGAGCTAAACCCCATATGAGGTGACGGAGGAAGCCATTGTTTCAATAAAAGTGGTATAATTTTATCTTAATTAATTTTTACAATTTCTTTATGAGTATTTGCCTTGGTTGAAATTTGATTTATTGCCATTTGTTAAGCAGTTGTGATTTCGTTAGATGGCACATGCTTTGGCCTAGGTTTTAGATGTTCCATGCTTTTGTTATACAATTGTTATTATGAAAATCTACTTTTTGCAAAATTTTTGAATCAAATTAAATTTAGAATTGCACAATTATAATTATTGAATTTAATCAGTTTAAAAATTGGAAAATAGTGGAATCCTAGCCTCAGTTCTCTCTCAACTTTGTTAATAATTTTATTTGAGTTTTGCTATTTCTAGTCTTAGAAATTAGATTTAAAAACAATTTTTCACAACTCCGAAAACAAACCCTATTTACCACAATATACAATGACATCATGAAACTCATTACCCTTATTCATTTTGAGTCAACAACAAGGATCATATGGAGTACAAGCAGGTTTACAAATCAAACTGATTATATTTTTTGAGCACATATTCAACATAATGAGATTGACTAAGACTATATCCTTTAGAATTTCTTCTAATCTTCATCCTTAAGATCATATCAGCGGGCCTAAGTCTTTCATGTCAAAGTTCTCATTTAGCATGTTCTTTGTAGAATTAATTACATTCATGCATCATTCACAAGTTTAGTTTAAACACACTTGTCAGATTCATTGATTTTAAAACTACTAGAAATCATTACATGATCAAATTTTGTATGCTACTGCTTAGGTGCTTGTTTCAAACCATACAAAGATTTTTTCAGTTTACAAACTTTGTTTTCACAAACTTTCACTACAAATCCCTCAGGTTGGTCCATGTGAATTTCTTCATCTAATTTACCATCTAGAAAAGTTGTCTTTACATCCATTTGATGTATCTCTAAGTTATGAATGGCAGCAAATAGCAATTAACATCCTAATGGAAGTAATTCTCGTACCAGGTGAATAACTATCAAAAAAATCTACACCTTCTTTCTGTTTATAGCCTTTAGCTACTAATCTAGCTTTGTTTTTTTCCGCAGTTCCATTTACCTTACGTTTCCTTTTGAAGATCCATTTACAACCTTGGGTTTACACCCTAGAGGTAAATCTACAACCTCACACGTACCATCTGTATAATGGAATCTATTTCACTAATGGTAGATTATTTCCACCATGGAGCTTCAAAAGAAGTCATGGCTTCTTTATAAGTTTGTGGATCAGTCTCAACTGAGCATGTTATGAAGTTTGGACCAAAAGATTTTTCAGTTGTAAGCCTTTTACCTCTTCTAGGATCAAATTCAACTTTATCTTCCTCTAAAGGTAATGTCTGACTGGTCAAAGGGACATCTAGGAGATCAACACATATCATACGAGAATCATATTTCAATAGAAAAACATTTTCAAAGAACACAACATCCCTAGATTTCATAATAGTATTCACACCAATTTCAGAAATTTCAGAACTTACAACCATAAATCTATATGCAGTAGTATGCTGAGGATACCCTATGAAGACACAGTCAACAATTTTGGGTCCTATCTTGGTTCTCTTAGGGGGAGGAATGGAAACCTTATCCAAACACCCCCACACTTTAAAGTATGCATAAGAAGGTTGTCTACCTTTTCATAACTCATATGTAGTTTTGTATGATCCTTTCAAGGGTACTCTGTTCAAGACATAGCAAGTTGAGAGGAAGTCCTTCCCCCACAAGTTTGCTGTTAATCCTGAACTAATTAGCATGACATTCATCATCTCCTTAAGGGTTCGATTCTTCCGTTAATCCACACCATTAGATTGTGGTGAATATGGAGGAGTTACTTCGTGTATAATGTCGTGTTCTATGCAAAAATCTCTTATAGGAATTACATACTCAACACCACCGTCAGGCCTAACAGTTTTAATGGTAGCACTCATTTGGTTTTCAACTTCTAATTTATACATCTTAAAGGCTTCTAAGGCATAATCCTTACCTTTAAGCAAATATATGTGACACTACCTCGTACAATCATCTATAAAAGTGACAAACCATTTCTTACCACCTCTTGTTTGAACAGATTTCATGTCAACTAGGTCTAAATGAATTAATTCTAAGGGTTTAGAATTTTTTTGAACATTTTTTCTAAAAGGTTTCTTAGTATATTTTGATCCTACACATACTTCACATTTATTTTCATCATCCAAATTAAATTTGGGTATGCAGCCTATGCTAGCCAGTTTATGCATTGACTTATAGTTTACATGTCTAAGTCTACCATGCCAAACATTTAATGACACACAAACATAAGAAGAAGAATCAATTTTATTCATTTCATCAGAGGTTGCATTAAGCTTATAGAGACCATCAGTCTTATAACCCTTACCCACATAATCCTTACCCTTAGTGAGAACAACTTTTCCAGATTCAATTACAATTTTAAAACCCTTATCATCTAAAAAACCACAAGAAACAAGATTTTTGCAGATGTCCGGAACATGAAAAACTTCATTCAATGTGAGAGTGTTACTAGAAGTGAGCTTTAGCCCAATTTAGCATTTTTCCTGCAACCTGTGCTGCAGATGAGTTACCCATGTAAAGTTTCTCCCCTTCCCCTACCTTCTTATAGGAGATGAACATATCTCTGTTTCCATAGACATGCTTGGTAGCACCAGAGTCTACCCACCAGTCTCTCAGGTGTTACATTGGTTACTACATAAAAGTATAATGGTATGAAAAATAACAAGAAAGCAATGAATTAGAGTAACAAGCAAATGCAAAAAATGCAGTTATTTTGTATTAACTTCATATTTGTACTCAAGAAGTTTGATAAAAAAAGTATATTTAAATTTCTTGTGGTTGATTAAGAAAGATATATGAAGAGTACGGTTGGTGAGATATGAGGTATTATAGTAAGTGTACTACATATTGGGTTCCCATTTATATTTGTTATCTGTCTTTAGAGAAGAAATGGAAGGAAATATGAAAAAAAAATTGATTTCCTTAATCCTATGGGTCCGGTTGTCCAACGGATTTTCAAGGTTGCACCCGGGACCAATCTACAATTTATTGGATTTCAAAAACCGCATCTACGTCCAACCCCTTAGCGAACGGTCCGTGAATCTACCCACAAATATACTGTTGGTCTAGGTCAAACACTACGCCAAATTTACATCTTAACAACAAAATTTCGTAACGTCTTATGAGCCGTTGTGAATTTGCAACTAATTTCAGCCGTTCTGTAACTGATTTTGCCTGTTATAATTCTCAATGGCTGAGAAATTACACGCGCGAGGAGTTCATGTGCAAGGTAACACCTGAGTGTATGGAGACTAATATACTTCACTAATGTACTTCCTCCTAAAATTTTGAAATATTTTAAATCTAACGTTTTATTCCTCCCATCATGGATTCTTATTCTAAGTTTCTAACCATAATCCCAAACTATCTTGATCCTCTTTCACTCTTTTTACTCCAGAAGCGCCTCCAACTACAACTAGCAACTTGGAAACCCAAATCCATTTCACCCTCTCTTTCGATATGGGAAAAAAATCTCTCTTTTTTAGGTTCATGCAATAAAGCCTATCCATCTCTTGTTAATCTTCATTAGGGTATTTTAAACTCAGTGAAATGACCAAGTTCGTTTCTCTCTTCCCAGCTTGTAAGTAACTCTTATTTCTGATTTAATTCGTTTCATGGATGGAAATTTATTTGATTTTAGATACATGGTTTTAATTATTAGTTTAATTTAGATAATGGGTTTTGATTTTAAATCTCTAACTTCTCCCCTTTCTGCTGTCTTTATCAACTAAAACCCCTAGCTTCGTTTTTTCATATATTTCTCTAAATCAATTTGAAAAACCCTATTAATGTATATTGTGATGACCAAAAATCGGGAAGCTTTGGATCACAATCAAAAACATTTAAATCTAGGTACAGTATGATATCTTATCGTGCAATCAACTCCCATGATCATCTAGACAATGAGAATTAATTAATCAATCAACTTAAAATGAATAAACTCAAACATTTAACGTGGTTCAACAGTCAGACTGTCTACATCCAAGGGTAAAAAAGATTTGTATTCATTTTATCATACATCATAATAAGATACAACAAATAATTGATATGTCATAAAATCATGAACATAATAATCATCGTAAAACTGAACTTAAAATTTTACATAAGTTCATACCTAAACTCTTTGTTCTCACTTCAATGACTTCAGTCTAATTTCTCCCCAGATGACCCAACCCATTTTCCTATTTGTGAGCTTGGTATTTATAGCCAATTTGGTGGATCCCACCAATCTAACTTTTCACCTATTTATTCTTATCCATTCTTAGTGCGATATGTAGTCCCGCAAAGCCTATTTGTAATTTCCGCAAGGCCTGATCGTTCTTCCCACAAGTCTTAGCATGTGTATTGTTTTTTTCTCATAATTTCTCACTGGTTATCCCGCAGCTCTTCTGTGGTCTTGTAGTTAAGTTATATTTTTTGGATTAGGATGACTGTTGCGGTCTTATTTGAGTCATGGCATGTTTGACACGTAGCTCTTTAAAGTGAATTTTCATGCTTTAGCTCTTTTTGTTCTGCAGCTTGTATAGTCGACATATGTCAGTCATGCATTAATACTCATTATTACTCTTTATTGAGTCATGCTTTCCCGCAACCCGTTGTCAGTCGAGCAGTTAATGTTGTCTGTCTTGGGCAGTGTACCTTACTTTCCCACAACCCACGTGTTGGTCAAGTACCAAGGTCATTTGTTTTGAGCAGTGTGCCTTACTTTCCCGTAACCCACGTGTCGGTCATGCATTAATGTTGTCATGTTCAAACTTTATCGAGTTTGCAACTGTCAATTCAGTGCTAAAAAGAATTTATTCCAGTGTTTATCGTCTCATCGTGGCTCGTTACTTCTTCAATAGTTTTTGGACACGTGTACCTCAGAATTTATTCTCTCACAATTTGCCCCCTTTTTCCTTTTTTTTTTAGGAACTGACAGTTGGTAAAAAATTTGAAAAAAGGAAAAATAATAATTACCTTTTCAATTCCCATGCCTGCAATAACTTCCTTTCGCACATTATACTTTTATCCGCTTTTTTCGCTAGCAGTGTTTTTTCTTTGCACGTTTTTGTCAGTTGGCGTTTTTCGAGGAAATCAAATTTCTGAAAAAGTTTATTTCTTTTCAGTTTTCGACGGTTCGTCAATTTCAGTTTTCTCCTATTTAATACCAATTATTTCCTTCATTCCATTCTTTATACTTCTTGTCTTCTTCTTCTTAAAGTTTTAGTGCTTTTCATTCTTTTGAACTTTTCAAAGATTCTTCAACTCCTTTTCATTTTCCGAACTTTTGTGATCTAAGATTCTTGCATCGGGATCAAGTTTTATCTTTTCAATAAATCATATTTTTCTTCCATCTTTTACTTCACTGTAAGTAACTATTTTGCTTTTTCTTTTTCGTATTTGCTTGTTTATCAGTTACTGTATCTGTACCTTAATCATTGTAGATGATGTTAATGATGTTTTTATCTGTTTATTTGTTTGAATGAATGATGATTGTAATGTTGTTGATCTCTCTTTTTGATGATTGGTTTTTTTATCATGATTCCTTATTTCTCCTGATCAGAGAATGATTGTTGATTTGTATTTTGATGTAATGATCATCTTGTTGTTATTTTGTTTTGCAGCTTTTTTGCTTTGTTTTGCTTTTGATCTTAATAAGCTTATTTATTTTTCTTTCCCGTGTAGATAAAAATTTATCATGGCTGGAAAAGGTAATGCTAAAGTTACTGGTGATGCTTCTGATAGACACATTTTAGTGTCTAATTTGCACCTTAATTTCTAGTGAG
>JAJJMC010000788.1:948252-1021414 GCA_023531435.1 Papaver californicum | reverse complement strand
CTTTCTGAGTATACATATTATGATGAATACCGAACTTTGAATCGTACCAGGATGAGTTATGCTCGTGTTTTTATTGAGATTATTGTGAAGTGTAATTTTCCTACTTTTATTAAAGGTATCAATGGGTCGGTTCCAGTTCATAAATTAGTGGACAGGAACCGGAGCTAATCAAAAACAAGGCTAGTTGTCGAATCCAGGGACGAAGTCGTGACCTATATGATATTGGGTCAAACAGTTTTTGTTCTGACATTTACATTTTTTTATACATATTTAAGTTAAGGTCCCTACCCCTCGCACCCACCAAAAATATGCATTGGTTTTCTAGGAAGGTGTTTTTCCATCGTTATCTTAACCATAAGGCTCCACCAATACGGGCAGGGTACGGGTCATAGGACCATGAAGAAAATGAACATCAATATGAAGACTCAAATATGAATCTAACGATGACGAGGAAGAATATCAGTTCAATGGCGATGATCAACAAAACTTCCGAGGAATCTGAATCTAAAAATGACGAGGAAGAACGTCAATTCAAATTTAACATTAATTCATTTAAATTCACACACAATAATCACCATTACATTCACTCTCTTCAATTTACTCTAGATGGCAATATCATTCACCATAAACTATCTAATTCTCGTTGTCTTCTAACTGTATAGTCATTCTTCATTCATCCACAGCCTTCTCTCGACTACAACCATAAACCCATAAACCAAACATTTAAAACCTATCTATTGTTCTTCCCTGAAATATCTCCAAGACATCAGTTTTAACCGAAAGTAATTCATGGCATTAAGATATCACCATCCACCTTGTTTTCTTCATATCTCAGAATCACGAGCTCAACCCATAATTCCTTGCTCAATTCAACTTGTTCTTCTCTGAATCATCTCTTTTTTCTAGCCACAGCACCACAAACCAAATCCATGCCATATTCATTATTGTTTCACAACCCATCTCTTAAATTCGAACCACTAGAATCATCAACTTAGTTTCTCATTCTTGGCCATTTTCCATTCATTCTTTCTCGATCTGAATTTTGCTTGTTCAGTAACAAAACCCAAATTCTCACAAACACCAACAACGAAACTCCTCCATATTTTCATATTCTTTTGTCCATTCTCTACATTTCTTCTTTCTTTCTCGCTGGATTCAAAACGCACCAGAGAACCTAGGTAGCCGGCGTACCTTGGCCTTGAATTGGATTTAGTGAAACTAGTTGTGACCTAGTGTGTGTTAGGTTAATAACTTGGATAGGGGAATTTCTGGCAGTTAGCGAAGTGGTTGCCTACCTTTAGCTCTTCTTTAAAAAATAATGAGTTTTCCCCTAGTAGTTCTCTGAGTTGCTTTGTAAAACTGGATGTCCTCTAGTAATTTATGATTTCCACACCATTGAGACTTGTGTGCTTCTAGTTTTGTGCCCATTAACTCCCAATACCTCCGAGAAATGCCTTGTTCCTTTAATTTTCTTCTTTTGCTTCATGTGACTCCAATATACCTATAAAACTCAAAACAAACGTAAAATACACAAAATACAAGATAAATAACTAAGAAAAGCATAATAAATTAATATCCAAATTATGTAAATTATGCACCTATCACCTTTCAGTAACTCTGAAGTAGCAATGTGGTCATACCTTCTCCGAATTTTGGTATAAAGAGGAACATAGTATTTTGGTAGTATGAAGCCTCCCACGACATGGTGCTTACGAGACAGGGAATTTATATGCATCTCGAAAGAAATATCTCTGGTTTGGTATTCATGAATGGTGAGACAAAGATCGCTACTCGAAAGATTAATTGGTGGGTCAGAAGGAGTTTCAACCTCGACGTCACCATATTTATCCTCCTCGGCAGGAGGAGACCCCCTGGATTTTCTTTGTCCCTGGCACGTGTCCACAACCCTCATCTCTTGTCGAAAAAATCATATCAAAACATCTGTATTGGGGTGCTTCCTTGGATCAGAGTAAAAGAAATAAAGCTTACTTACAGTGGTATTTGAAGGCGAGCTACCCTTTATGATAGTTTTAGCCCTCAACATGTACGGAACCTTCTTGATCTGAGGCTCCTGCAAGAAAGATGATATTCACCAAATAAGTTGGTTACTCATAAGTACCAGAGTATACAAGAAAAAAAAGACTATTTACCGGACTAGGCACCTACGAGTTGCGCTGAACAAGAAGGTGATCCTGATTTGATCTAATGTTATCAGACATGATGTTATAAAAGGATACTAGACTCCGCAAGCAGTGAAGATGACGAAATTAGCAAGAAAGAAAATGCTAACAAATTATTCCCTTATATAAAGGAGAAGTAAAACCCTAATCTTCGAATTTTAAAAATTCAACGCAGACTCCTTCTGAAGGGGAAGAATCTGAACATAGCCAACATGACCCGGAAGCTGACTGTAATGACTCCTAGGTTCCGTTGGATAATGAGGTCGTTATCAAGTTATGCATCTCACCCAAGTCAATAACATGCACGGAGACCAACTGTGAAGCAAGTCAATCAATACGTCACCTCTCAAGAGAACCTCTCCTGGCTCACGACAAGTTGGTAATTCCAACAGGAACAGGGGCGCCTATTATCTCCAACCAAACTTTTTGATAAGGGGCACATATCTCAAATATTCAAAAAGCTAAGTACACTTCCTTTTTCTCTTAAAATTCGTGTTATGCATATGTAATCATTGAAAGCATATTGTCACCATCTAATGCTTACTGAGCAACATCACTGTTCCTAACTAACCTAAAATGGTCTTAGCTAGCATATTTTAGCCTATTAAATCCTTAGCCAACATATCACCACCTTGGCACCTAAACCCTAGCACCAAAGTGCTAACCTTAATCTTAGATCCAAATACGCTAACCCTAGTGGCCAAATGTGCCATAAGGCCTATGTGCCCCCAAAGCCACACCCATGGATTCTTGGTGACGCCCTTGGTCTTCTCCCTAGCGCCCTTGACCCCCAGCCCGTCCCTAGCCAAAGTTCATGCACGTCCTACCTCCACTACGCCCCTAGCCAGCCATGCAGATCGCTAAGTCCTATGCGCCTCTAAGGACGATGCGCCCCTAGCTAGCGTCAGCGCCATAGCTCCTCCACGTCCCTGACGAACCCCTCGGTGCCATAGCTCCTCCATGTCCCTAGATAGCCTCAACGTCCCAGCTCTTATGTGTAGCTAGCTTCTTCAATAAGCCTCCAAAATCAAACGCCCCCTAGCTCCTATACGTAATTACCAACCCTAACATCCTTGGAACTTATGCATCCCAGGCATGCCTAGCATGTCCCTGGAGAACGGTTATGGATAGTGCGCCCTTGACTTAGCAAAGCCATACTTAGCGACTTAGACACAAGCGCATTGACTTTAAAACTAACTATTCTATCCAATTGAAGTGCTAACTTCGAACCTCCTAGATACTGGCTTCCTAGCTCTAATATAATTAATATTTACCAGAAGTTGTGCATATTGGTTTTACTCCTGAGGCGTTAGCATATTAGCCTTTTATATTAAAAGAACTAACACATTCTTATTTGCGCTAAGTAGCTAGTGCTAGTTTCGCTAGCTACTTTCCTCATAAATACCCATTTCTTCTTAATGTAGGTCATATATTGAGTCTTATACGAATTCCAGCAGGTCTCATTGCTCAAGGAGCCCTCTACAACATTTGGCATCAAATGCCTCTCAGACTTACAATAAGTCGCTTCTGAGCTAATACTAAGCCATTAAATATGCCACATTAATTTCAAGAAAGTACATGGCCACTGAATTTCCCAGATTCGACGCTAATCAGTCTGGCTATAAATCCATTGAGTCACACAACTTGACTCACTGACTTAGCAAATCATTTGACTTGACCTGACTAATCAAAACCATAGTGGTTTATGACTCCACTATTTCTACGAGATATCAAATACAACTTGGGGGGATTCTCATTGGGGTATTGGTCAAGCGGTCTAGGACATCATGGGTGGTGAAACAACCTCCACGAACAAGAAGGTAACAAGAAGTGGGCGGTTACAGAGCAGTTGAGAGGATGAGGAGTAGTGGTCAGACAGGTCTTCTCTACTTTCTAGGCATCATTCCACTACAATCTCCATAATCATCACTTCTCCATTTCTCCTTAACTTCCTCGACTTACGAAAAAATCAAGTCCTCTTAATATAAATAAATGATTTTTATCTATTTAAAAATAAGACAGAAACACAATACAGACAAGATAACCAGTCTGGAGAAACAAACCTACAGAATTAGTGATTCCTCTCAGAGAATCTACTTTCTTCTTCATACATTATCACACTGATATTTTCTCAACCTTTTTTGCTTCCCTTCCCTAAGACCTACCCAAATCCTTTCCATCTTTGTAATCGAAGTAGGACGTGAACAACCATTTCTTGATTTAGGCTCGTCCTGTTCGAGCTTGATCTCTCGAACCTACCTGAAAGTACCATTTTGCAGCATATTTGTTTTCATCCTAAAACAACCGTACATTTTTTTTCACTCTAAAACACATGTATATGGTACATAATGGTAAAAGCTCTGTTTTTTCATCTGTGTTGATCACCAAGCAATCTACATTGCTTATATTTTCTTATGTGGATATTCTCTGCACATACTTGAAAATAGGCCGAAAACATATCATTATTTTTTTATTTTCTTATCAGTAGTTATATCTTGAATTTTGACCTAACATATCAATGCCCAATCCAAACCATACAACCCTACTAAAATTACATGAAATAATGAGCAAAATTTGTACTATATGAATCGTTACATAAAACACACCACAGCTCAACATGCTACAAAATTTAATGCAATGTAAGGTCGCACATTCGATTCCCCATAGTTAACATTTAGTTAAAACAATTCTTAAAAAAATTATGTTAACTCGAATTATGTGCGTGTGATACCTAATTCAATAACTAGGGATGAACCTACTCATATGAATGGGCGGTCTAAAAAACAATTATATATTTAATCCTTGCCTAGATTGTACGAACACGCCTAGAAAGATGTTATAACCGTATCAGATACACGATAGACATGACACACACCTGACACTTGTCCGACACGTAATGGACATGCCATATTATATGTATCCTAATAGTCGATATTGGATATTTTTCGGACACTGATTAGATACTTTCGGACATACCATAAATAATTCGTATTGGTTTGGAAAATCAAAATAAATTAAATATGGTCCTAATTTATTATCTTTTTTTTATCAAATCCAAATATTATCCTTGAAAGATTTCATCATTATTTCATATTGTTAATTTTATTTAATAGCAATAAAATATTTAGAAATAAGAACAAGCATTTTTGCCGAGTAGCTTGTTGTACAATCTCATTCTACAGAAACACATGTAACGTATCTTTGTAATATGTTTTTTCTGTAACCATGTCACCGAGGTTATTTGACTCGTACAAGTCACGAGTCGACTCATACGAATCATATCACCTATTTTCAAATCGAATCACAACGTGACTATGAATCAAATCTGAGATAAATAGTGTATATTCCTTTTTTTTTAATATACGATTCAGACAAAAAGGGATCGATCCTGACACCTTTAATTTATTGTTTATGGGCTATATCATTATACTAAGCTAGTTTTTTATTTATAGATACATGTACATTCTATTTATATGAGAATTTATTATTATTTGCTGTATATATATTTTATTTTTAAAAACGGTTAAGGTATATATAAAAACATCCATGAATTATGATTTACGTTTCATTATACGATTTGATCCTTTAGCTTACGATTTACAATTTTACAACCTTGCATGTCACCGTATTATAACTTATAATTGTATTTCATGTCCATAACCGTGCAACGTAGATCCCTGCATTTAGCTTGTGAATTTTACAAAAATACGAGACTTCCCCTACTTACATTCCTAAAATTGACACCTTACGAAGTAATCCGTGGGGAACAAAAAGTGTAGCACTTTCGTGGATTGCATAACTTTCGCAGAAATCTACGCAAAAGTAAAATAACATCCCCTTTTCATACACTGTAGTGTACTTCGGAATTATAACATTTCCTTGTGCTCCACGCTCATTTGGATTTTACCTACCACAATAATTCGAAACTGTACCTAATATTTCCTATGACCGAATTACCCTTACTTTACGCTGTAATTATCGTGTAATATTAGACTCTCTCTAGAAAGAGATTACTTCCATCTACTGTGACATATTCTGACTCAGAAAAGAAAGAAAGGACTCTCTCTAGTGCGCTTTTTCCCTCCACTTCCTCTATCTAATCAATCAGAAACGCCTTTTCCCTGTGGCTGTTTCTTTCTCGTCTGTATCAACTAATGAACAGAAAAGTTAACGGAAAACCCTAAAAATATCCCAAGAAACTTCTTAATATAGTTCTGATTCAATCACTGTTTCAACAAAAGGGGAAAAGGAAAACAAAAGAAGAAAGAAAGAAAGATGCTTGCCCTAACCAATTACTCTTCCACCATGACATCAGAAGAAGATTTTCAATCAGGAGAGAATCTATCAGTATTAGATGTATTAAAATCAACTACAATTTGGGTATCATCAGTAGAAGAAATAATACAATATAGGTTTAGAAATAAAAGTTTATTAGAAGAAGCATTAACACATTCATCTTATACTGAATCACCTTCTTATCAAAGACTTGAATTTGTTGGTGATGCTGCTTTAGGTTTAGCTGTTGCTAATTTTGTTTTCCTAACTTATCCTGATCTTGATCCTGGTCAGCTTTCTCTACTTCGTGCTGCTAATATTAGTACTGAGAAACTTGCCAGAGTTGCTATTAGACATAATCTTTATCCTTTTATGCGTCATAATGCTCCTTCTCTGGACATTAAGGTACGGAAAAATCCTTCCTTTGCTCTGTTTTAAGTCACAACCTTTTTTTTCTTCTTCTGTTTTTTCTATTTGTGAAGGAAAATTTGGGCTCTTGATTAAAGGGTTTAAGGGTTTTGGTTTGAACGTGTTATTGTGATTCTTGCATGGTCAAAACTTCTTTTGTTTAATTGAAAATTGGTTCTTGATTGCAGTGTTAAAGGCCTTTAAGGGGTTGATGTTGTGATTTTTGCTGTTTCTGCTTGAGATTTGTTTTTTCTTATTTATGAGTTTGAAGTGTGAACTGTTTCTTTTTTTCTTGTTTGGAGTAAATATGTTGATTTTAGTTAAAAAGGGGTTGATGATCTGGGTTGATAAGGAATTGTTCTGTTGTGTTGCATGAAAACTAGGTGAGAGAATTTGCTCTGGCAGTACAAGAAGAGGGAGATGAAATTCCACACGCTGGAAGTGTTAAAGCACCTAAGGTTTTAGCTGATCTTGTTGAATCAATTGCAGCTGCAATTTATGTTGATTGTAATTTTGACTTAAAGCTTCTTTGGGAGGTACTTTATATGTAACATATATTCACTAATTTAGTGTGGCGTTTGCTTAAATTTTCGTTTATTTTAAGGGGGGAATTTGATGTTTGCAGTACTTTAGTCGGCTGTTGGAACCAATTGTAACTCTAGAAACCTTGGAGCAGCAACCTGTGACAATGTTGTATGAGGTTTGTCAGAAGCAAGGGAAACATGTAGATATTAAACATTGGAGAAAAGGAATGAGAAATATTGCTAGTGTTTATGTGGATGGCAAACTTATAGGATCAAGTAGTTCTGATCAAAAGGATATTGCAAAAATTAGTGCTGCGAAAGAAGCTCTTGAGAGAATGTATGAGATGGGTTCTTTGCCTTTGGAAGATGGGAGTATTGTCAAGGTGAATGACTTACAAGAGATTGAAGGTGCAAAACAAAAATTGAATTCACTTTGCACCAAGAAACGATGGTCAATGCCAATATACAAGTATGTACTTCCTCCCAACTCAAACCTCATATATCAGTAGTTAAGTTATTATTTTTTCCTTAGATGAGAGCGTATAATTTGTAGTGAACCTGATTACATTGGCGTGTAGCCGCATGGATTTGTACTGAAAGTACCTACCTAGGTGATTTGGTTTCGTATGCTAAGTGAACTTCTGCGTGCATGTTAAGTATATTATTAGAAGAGAACACATGTATGGAAGATCCATTGCTAATGCACATTAGAGATATTTTCGTCAGTTTTGTTATTATTGGTGCATAGCTAGTGTGAAATAATGTAGGAAAATGAGTAGGGGAAATCGATTTGGTAGAACTATTGTTGTCTTGTTCCTTGGGATGGTTGCTTGGTTTTGTTTTTTACAATTGGGGTATTGCCAGTGATTTCCGTGACTATCAAAACAAGTTAAGAAAAAGGCAGGTTTTGAAGAGAGTTCTATTCGTAATATTTTGAGAATAACTTGGCGTGTTAGGATTTTGATTGGATTAAAAATGATTTGCATCTTTGTTTTATCACTATCAATATATCAATATTACAACCTGGAGTTAAAGAGAAAGAGAGAAGTCAGCCGCTTTTCGTTACGTGATTTTAATTATAGGTTTTTATATTTACCCTTTAATTTAGTGAAACCTCATTTCAATTCGGTCTGCATGGCATTCTATAACTTTTAATAAAAGTGCTGAGATTTCAAATGCAGAACATAGGTATTTTTGTTCATGTTTCTTTGTTTTCCGCCAATCCAAATAAATATTATTTGAAGTAAGTTTCCAAAAGTTGTAAGATGACTCCATTTGGGTTCCAGATTATTAAGATATAGGTACTACAGTTTCAAATGTTAAAAAACCCATGTTTTCCTGCAATGTGTTGATTTAGTTATTAGCTCACCACAGTATTGAATCTAACCTGTAACAATGTATTGGTGTTTGAATTGGCATCTTCAAATGCATCTATGCGTGCGCTTTAGTCAGGATTTGTGGTGTCCAGAAACTTCGCTAGTTGCTTATAAATCTAATAAAATTTCTGTATCTATCGGTACTTAGTTTTTTCATTTCTCATCATGAAAGGTTTCAGGTTTAGTAAGATTTTTGTATTGCAGGTAGGAAAGTGTTTGTTAAGTTTTCTTTTTTGAGCATGAAAATTTCTGGACCTGATAAGCTTTCAGATGCAGTTATGTATTTTCTCTTCTCTTCAAGTCTCGGAGTTGTTATCTCACTTTTTAAGCTACGAGACTCTGCCTATGAATAGAGATCCCTAGATCGTTGAGCGAATTAAAAATCTGATAAGCTTTTACTTCAGATTTTTAAGTTCCAAATGTATAGTCTCTTTCCCTTGTGGAATCAAAAGACTTCTGCCTCGAGAATGTAGGACTTTTATTGCTTCTTGCACGTTAAGAGCTATCAAAAGAATTATGTAGCATTTGCAATAAAAATCCTTGCTTGATTGAGGTAGAAGTAAATCTCTTGAATCTATAAGAGTAGAGTCCTTATGTTGTGGAGGTTAAATATATGAAGGGAAAAACCCCCCAGGTTTATACATTCAGTCGGTAATCTCGAGATCTCAAGTTATCTGTAGAGTCTCTTAATTTATTAAGAAATGGAAGTAACACTTTCTACTCTAAGAGAAAGGATAATTGATGACTTAGAAATTCAGAAATTGCATGCCATGAGGAAAAGGAAAGAAGAAGTGCAAAATGCTTTGGTAATTGAATTAGTAAAATTTAGTTAAATCTAGACGCTTTCATAATGAGTGTAGAACAGAACTACTTTACTTCTTGTTATAAATTCGATTTAATACATTGTATGGTAGTAGCAGTAGTAACTGTACCTACAAGTATATATATTTTCTTTCCTTCCTCTAGTGGTATGTTTCATTCTGTCAAAAAAACCGAAGAGTAAAGTGAAATATGCCATTGTGTTTACGATCCTCAAGGGGTCCAAGTTAAAAAAGCTTTCCTGATTAGAACTGTGTTGAAGTTGAAGATGAGAATGCATGCTGCAAAAACTACAAATATCGTATATAATGTTATGCTGAAAGGAAGTATTGAGTTTAATTTCCTAGGGCTTGGTTCAGTACAGGTCTCAGCCACTTCATTTCTGAATCTTGTTTTGATGATAAACTTTACTTATATGTTGTTAATTTACAAAAAATACTTAGTTGTTTTGTATCTAGAAGTTCAGTATCTAGTAGGATTTCGACTGTGATTTGTCTGCAAAGTTTTTGAACTCGTTCCCTTATGTAATAACAACACCTCTTTCTCTGCACAACGTATTTGGTGTACTTTGCAGAGTTGACATAGAAGTCGGTGCGGCACATGAGAGAGGATTTGTTTGTTCCGTACAGATTGAAACTGCTGCAGGTACTTATGTAACATCAGGAGATGTAAAGACGAAGGTGAAGGAGGCCGAAAATTCTGCGGCTTCAATGATGTTACATGGGTTAGAAGACCCAAAATTTGGATTGGGGAAAATCTCCTGAATAAGTGGCATCCCTGAAACCCATTAGCTATACTTTCATGTTATTTATGTTCTTTTAATAACTTGTGTGTACCATTTGTCTTTGTTTCTTATTGTTACACTTTCTGTCACACTATTCTGCAGATCCTTTAACTTTTCATCTAAATGAAGTTATCTATTCCGTGCCTGTTTGATTCCTGGGATTATGTTTGGGCTTGTGCATCTGTCCTATATTCTTGATTTAAAACTAAGCTACACAGATTGTAACGCACCCTATGTTAGGTTGATGTTCAAATCTATGATGGTGACTGGGTTGGTTAAGAATATGCTAATAGAAGTTGCACGGCTTTATGTGTTGCATAAATTAATGGATAAGGCCGGATCCTGTGAATAAAGCTGAATCTCAAACAAGTGTTGTATTCATCTAATACTTGAGCTGCCACTTGAAGTATGGATAAGCATTGATATTTAACCTAGCGTATGATTTAGGATCTTTTGGCAATCTTCTTGGATATAAAGTGTTTGAGACATGCCTCCCTTGGCCATGGAACCGCTCGCAGTAGCAGAGCTAAAGCTTTTGCCTCTGCTGGTGAAGCTGCAATGGTTGGTCTCTGGCTGTACTGCAGTTACCTGAATGATTTTTTAACCACAAAAGCCCGTGGCCACTATAGCATCTGTCCTAGCAGTATCCTACTTTAGAATTACATAATTACATTAAGACTCTATATCTCTTTCTGAGTTGTTTATGTTCAGTAAACTCCTAAAGGTGTTGCTAGTTGATTTCTTTGGATTGCCAAGGATATTTGAATGCTAGATTCACATTTCTCCTTAAAAATTCTGTTATATCTTTCCTACCAGATATACCAGCATTTTGTTGCTGCTATATCCAAAGCTTTTTCTTGTTTGTCTTTGGCTGCCCATATTTCATAATGTTCCAAAAAGTGATTGCCAGATAAAACTGACATCTGCATAGTTAGGGAAGGAAGAAGCAACGACATTGATTCAGCAAAGTGGCACTCAAATAATTAGTGTGTCAGAAGTTTTTGGTTCCCTGTTACAGAAGATGTATTTGTTCTCTATGTTGGCTACAAACTGAGACATAAGTTGTCTAACTGGTAATACATTATTATATGGACATTTTCCATAAGTAAATATTCAAATTTCAGAGTGAGAAAACCAAGGTACCAAATCCGGCACCAACTTTTGGATATAACGACTCCTTGAATGATCTTAGGGAGATCAACATCCTATTGTTTCAACTTTAATTATAAAGGATAAACAGTTATAATTCAGAAAGTAAAATAAAGCAATGATACCAAGATTTGTTAGCAATGAAATTACCAATTCGTAGAAAAACCCTAGGACTTATTTTAAAATGAATAATCTTAGAATTAAGAAGTTAAAGACTACTTCATCTATCTAGTATAACCGAGATGGATCATCAACCAGTTACCCGTTCCAGCAGTGTTCCACCAGTTACTTCGTATAGGAAAAATGCCTCAAATGTAGAAGAAATAACTGGAAACATATCATATGATATGAGAAAATCTAGCATGGTTCCAGAACCATATACATGATAGTATTTTTTTGTTGAGACAGTTACATAAAGCGTTAAGTAATAGCGACGTGGTTCAGGAGCCAAATTGTCCTTGGTTTTGGAACCCCTAAGAGGTGGTTCTGGAAATTATGGCGTATTCGAAAACCCTAGTTGTTGGGCATGACCTTATCGAACTTGGATCAACAAGTCTCTTACGTAGCAAGTCCAAATCCTCTCTGTATGTTATTGATCCAACGATCAATATGAGTTTAGCAAAGTAAGTGTAACCAATTCACTTGAAAGATATAGTGAAGATCCAAATACCTCTTGAAAAGTATTGGCTTCTTCATTAGCTTTTCGTCTCTGAATTTTCAGTCTCCAACTTTTCACTATTTAAGTGGGTAATCGAATAATAACGAATCAAAATCTAGACCTAAAACCTAAACTAGACGAAGTAGACTTACGTCAACACACGATATGTATGTTTTGTCATCTAATATTGATAATTTTTCAGATTTGACATACCAACGTATGTAAAGGTCAAATGAACAATACTCTAACATAAGATAAATGATTTTTTAGATTATCTAACGGTAAAGCTACATCATTTTTTATTAATTTAATTAATTTAATCATCTTTTATTTTAAACGAGATAGAAAAAAACCTAGAACTTTAGTAATAAAGAGATAAAATATTAGGTTAAAAAAATGACATAAAAACTTGTTTAAATATACATAAGGTTTAATTCGATGGATTTGTTATTGTTACTAATATAATAAAAAAAAATTGGGACCTTACTGAGCTAATAGAAAGATGCTTATAATCTAGTATTTTTAAATGGGTTCCAACGTATTACTATAAGTAGCAAAATATAGGATCTGGGGCGCCTGAGCTCGTCTATGCTCAGTGACGACCCTGATTAGAGCACCCACATTGTTGTTTAAATTTGGCAATTTTGGATTAGAATGCAATCGGTATAAATACATACAACTTTTCATCTAAACTTGCCAAAGATGGCAAATTAGGAAAGCAATTGAGATTTATAACAACACCTGTGTTTAAAGTTTGTAGGACGATTTAAGTTTGGGTAAGGAAATGTCAATCAATTTCAAAAATCGTACTCGGTTTCAGAATGAGTAGGATTTCATAATTCACATTCACTTTCATATCACAATTAATTGAGTTCGAGTTCATACTTATCCTTAAAACTCGTATGAACATACTTACCGTAAGATATCGTAGAAAATTATAGATATGATTCTGTAATACAAAATTTCATCTCAACCTTAAATCGCGTATAATGTTTTTTTACCAATTTCTCATTGTATTTGTTTTGAAAAGATGAGTTGTTATCTCCAAGCAGGAAAATTTAAATGACAATTTTAAAAATGTTTATTGTGGATGATCTTCATATTATCTTCGGAATTTGAATATGATTCTGCAATACTTTACTTTGTGTCTTGCCTATAAAATTATTGGAAACTTCCAAATTACTAATTGTTTTTTTAAAATCATTATCCTAGGAGTATATTACTTGTCATAGTAAATGCTCGGTTGAACCCACAGACGTTGGTATGTCAAGTCTATTGTCAAATTTAGATGTCAAAACTATTTCTTGATTTATAGCCTATTAAAGTTAGCTTCAGTCTAGATTAGATTAGGTAGTAAAGTCTTAAGATTATACAAGTTACTTTTGAAGATCACACGAAAACATCATTTTCGAAGAACTTCGTCAAATGTTAGTAATGAAGAATGATTCTCCTTTTAGAATATTTTTCCCATTTATCTATTTATCGTAGCAAAGTTGAGGACTTTAGTAAATGATTAAATTGCAAAGAAGAATAATACCACAAATAAGCCAATGAAAAATATCTAGTGATGTTTCAAATTCGAGTATTCGCTTCAAATTTTCTGAAAAAACGAACCAAGAGAGAAAATTTCTATCAACTTTGCGCATTAGAGTTCGCAAACCGAATTGGTGCGTTCACGAGCCTACTTAGCGTCGGAGGTTGTTGAACTCTAAATTTAACTTGAGCTGGCGAACCTACTTTGGTGAGTTTGTAAACCTAGTTGAAATCCAAAGTTCCTGAACTCCAATTTTACTTTGAGTTCGTGAACCTACTTTGGTGACTTTACAAACCTAATTGAAATTCAAAGTTCCTGATCCTAAAAATAACTTTGATTTTGCGAAGCTACTTTGGTGAATTCGCGAACTTAGTGAGATTTTGAAGTTCCTGAACCCGAAACTCACTTGAGTTCGGGAACCTACCTTGTTGAGTTCACGAACCTAAAAGTGCAACGACCAATTTTTATTCTTGGGTCCATACACTTTCCTTCTTTGCTTTTGAAGAAATACTTTTCACATGCTTACAAATTGTTATCCTTCGTTAATTCCTTTGCAAGGAAAATTTTAATTTTTTTTCAGGATTTGATCTAACTTGTGAATCAAGTTTTTAGATTTTGTTTTAGGAAACTTCCACATAGTGTGCATATTGTCCATTTATTAGTTTGAATATATCTTTGGAAGTAATTATCTTATGGAAGTTACTCGTCGTTAAATCAGTTTACTACTTCAAACTATGGAAAAAACTTCAATCGCAAGTTAAGTTCTAACTAAAGAAACAAGTTTTATGTATCTTAGGAAATAACCTAGACTTAGCAGTTTGATAAAATATGCAGGTCGTAAAAAAACATTGCTTTAATCTTAAGCAACCTAGCCTTGATCGATTACTATATATTGGAGATATCAACAACATAGATAACTCAATCTTCCACACCCTGTGTATCTTGTTACAAAGTTTGTCCTCCAATAGCGGATGGTTCTTCGAGAACCGAGGTAAGAATTTGAAAGACTCACTTGGGGATTCATGAAGCACGGGTTCACCTATCTTCTCTAAGATAGTTTCATAACTTGTATCTCGATTTGATATGTTCATAATTATTGTCTATTCCAAGGTCCTTATCTTTTTCTTTAAGGCTATTCAGGGATTATTGCTCAAGTTCACATTTGATAGAAAAATTCAAACTCGATTAAGTATAACACTTATCTATTGAAATCTAGTTTCGAAGTTTTCCACAAGAAATCATCTCAGACAAAAATCTAGTTTGATATTCTTGTGATATAGATTGATTAGGTATCTCTATAATTTTTTGACGAACAAAAAACCTAATCTTGTGATTTAGATTCGTCTAAATCAAATGAAAGATTTATTTTACCTTGATTCATAATCAAAAAGGAAATGACCATGCGTCTTGTTTGAGGTAGGGTAGCGCTAGTCTTCACGAAGGACTGTGGAGCAACTCCTAAGCCTGCAAAGGACACCAGCTAGGGGAATCAAGAGAAGTAGGGAATAACCGCATCAGAGTAGCTTGAAGGGTCTATTTTGTCTCAACTACATTTCTGACCTAACATATTATAATAGGATAGTGATTGTAGCGGCTTAATACAATGTGTGTTTGATAGACACATTTTTGTGTCTAAATTGCGCTCGATTATCTATTTTGATAGTGTTTGATTTTGTACTATTTATGGGTTTATATGTCTTTGTAGGTATTTTCGAGAAATGAATGATTTGGAAAAAATTGGCTCAAAAAGTTGTTAAAGGCACCCCGGGAAAATTACTAAAGTCACCCGGGGAGAATTGATAAAGGAACCCATCTCTTGGATTGGGGGAACCCTTTTTGAATTTGAAAAGAACGAAAATGGCGGGAAAGACTTTTCTTACGGGAGAAACTCCTGTATAGTTGCTGTTGTGTACTTTTAGTGATTTGGAGTAATTCAAATTCACCCAAAGTGAATTCAACAACCTGGATAACATTAACACACGTCACAAAACGTGTTTCATCCGGAAAAATTGGACACGAGAATGAATCTGGACGGAAAACAGAGTTTGGGTCTGTTTCGGATATCACAAATTTTGAGATTGATTTGGACGTGTTCTTTGAGTCCTTATCGGTTAAGAAGAGTCTCTAGGGTTTACTAAATACCCAAGAGAGTCGAGGAGGAAGCCATCTAGAGGTATCCAGAGCACCGGAAAAAGTTGACAGAAAAATAGTTCCTGCTGCTGCTGCGAAGAAGAGGAAGAACATATGGCGCTGAAGGACTGTCGTTGATACTGTCCCTAGTTCTGTCGCTGACGCAGCTGCTGAAGCAGTCTTATACCAACATACATACAGTCCGTACTTTATTTCTGTTTCCTTTACCTTCTTCTGTAACACAAAGAACACTTCTCTGTAACGCTTATAAGCGTGTCTGTGCTGCTGTCTTACCTCTATTTCATCATTGTAAGCACTTTTTGAGCTATGAAATATATTTTTGAGGGTGTTTCCTATACAATGAGCTAATCATCATCACTGGGGCGATGGAGGAAGCTATTTCTCCAATAATTAAGTGGTAACTTCTATTTTAACTATTATTTACAATTCTTTATTATTAATTGCTTTGATTAAATTGAAAAAAATGGTTTTTCTTAAATAATTGTGTTTTCTTTTGATGGGTCATGCTTAGTTTTAAACTTTTGATGTCCGATGATTTCGATTTACAATTATTCTTTCAAAAACCTAACTTTGGCAAAGTTTTGATTAAACTGAATACAAGAATTGTAAGATTTTATCACTTGAAATATTGGTTAATAGTGGAATCCTTAACCCTAGTTTTTCCCATCAATTTTAAATCAACTTTGTTTTAATCTTCTTTATTTTTAGTCATTAAAAATTAAGTCTAGAAATCGAATCTTCACAAGTCTGAGAATCAAACCCCTTTTACCACTATATTAAGATCACATCAGTGTTCAAACTAGACTAAGTCCTGCGGTTAATTTGCTCCACAGTTTTCCTTGTTAACAAAATTCCTGGTGTATTGATTTATTTTTATTTTCACATTATATTGATTTATCTTTATAGTTAAAAGTACAAACAAGTTGTACGTTAATCATCCTTGTGATTCAAGAATCTCTTTTAGAGATTATCCAAGGATATTTCTTGTATGCGTTTTGATTAAGATTCAAACAAGAAATAAGTTTATAGGTTTCAGAATGAAAAAGTTGAATGTGTACTTGGTACCCTCCCCTTTTCATTACTAATGGTTTTTTTCTTATAAAATACACGTCACATGAAAGTGATATTTTCCGTTTAAGTTGAAGCATTTCCCATATGATTGAGCCATAACAAGATAAGAAATATTTTTAAATAACAAAACAAAAAAAAAAGCTTTGTCGGTTGTGATATAAAGGATATAGTTATGCAGAACAATGGTTAATTCCATGAAATTTTTTTATCATAAAGGAAAAAGAATTAAAAATTAATTAATTAATTTATATGATTTTTTAGTAAAAAAATAACAAAGATAACAATGTTTTCTTTTCTTTTTTCTCCCATTGTAGAAGATTTCTGGCGAGAGTACCGGTCAGATTTTACAGAATCCCGCGAACTCAGATATGTTCCATTAGAATATATTTGAGCTCCTTTTTCCTTTTAAGTTCAAGATCTTTAGTTCGTATTTGATATTTCTTTTATTAGTTCTTAAATTTTTAGTTTTTTAGTTTTTGTTTGATTTATCTACATTTTAATGGTGTTTTTTTCCGCATTTAACTGATGCTTCTTGCCTAAAATTTTGTGGTGCTTTTTCTTTACTTTAATGATTATTGGTTTATTTGATATGTTTTTTAAGTACAACATCATATTCCGGTCACCAGGACTCTCAATTCTTTGCTCAATGTTTAAAACAGATTACTCCGTTTCTACTGGATCATCGTTTTGTCAAGAAGACAACTTATCAAAAGGTTGATAGATCTTACGAGACCATCTTCGCTCCTCTTCAATCGGTTATATCATTTTCGTATTAGATCGTTTCTCGTAATTCTTTTTTTTTTCCGTGTCAGGATTTCTGATCTTATATCATCACAAGTATATTGTTCTTATTATGTTTTGGTTCTTGGTGTAATTGAAAATATTTTATGAATAAAAAAAGATAACTAATATTACGGATTCATCGGTATATCTATTTTAAAAATACATGACGGGTTCTAAAAGCATATGTTATGGGATAAAGTATATTAACGCTCTATCTCATTAGAAACCAAGTAATATAGGGGAAATAGTGTTCCCACTATACGGCAGACTGAATGTCATTTGGTGAAAAGAATCACCGAAACAATAGACTGTTTGTCGTCCGATTTTTTATTAGGTAAGACAGACGGTTGAAATGTCATCTTAACACATAAAAATCTTGTACGAAAATTAAGTGTCCTCCAAAAACAAACGACGTGCAATTAGTCATACAATGTTCCCTTTTGAACAACTACTTCAACTGTAGTTGAACCCAAAGTACAATATATAAAATATAGTAGTTTTTTCTCCGATAATAATATATTATCAATCTGTTTTAGGACTAACTAATTTAACGAAAAGAAGTCCTCTTTTCGGAAGTCTTGCTCTATTCATGTACAATGCTAATGCTAAATGTTATCGTTCTCTAACTTTAAGATTTAAGTTGTAAAAATGTGGCTAAAAATCTTTTTTTAACTTGATTCAAGTTATAGTTCAAGAGCTTGCTTGAACGTGAACTTGAATCAAGGTTGATGCACTCAATCGTTAGGCGTAGATAAATTTTACATTGGGTGCATTAAATTTAAACCATCAAATTTCTTCGTAAATTGATATCCTATGACTCCACCATTTACGTCTAACTATTTGACGTATCAAATTTGATCCATCAGAATTTTTTTTATAAATTAATATCCAACGATTTTAATTTTACATCCAATCATTATACGCATCTTTGAAAGTTGAATCTATCAAAACTATAACATTTAGCCTCCTATTCACAGTGACGAGACATTCAATTTAAAAATTGAATCTGGACAACCACATACGGTTAGTCTAATAGGGTATGATACCGGTCCAAGAGTAAAAGATGTTTTGTGATTTTGGCATCTTCCAAGTTCAAACCAAATGGGTAGCCTTATTAGTAGCCATGTTCACGCAACAGTAACTCAATGTCACTTCTAGTTCTGCACCGACTAAATTCTCAATTCTCAGTTAGTTGTGATTGAAATAACAAAACATTGAGTAAATACGGGGGTCCAACTTCCTCATTCTAATCGATAGTAACTATTTTCATGAAGTAGTACCGTGTTATGAATATAAACTATTTACGATTGATGATCGACAACAATTCCGAATTCTATTCACACTCTTAACCACTTCATTAAATCTTCTTCTACTTCTCTCGCTAGATCTCTTCCTTCTTCTACAGTGCGTAGATAGAGAGAAAAAGAGAAATGGCTGTACATGACCAGCCTGGTTTTGGATGGTGTAAACCAGGTGCTTTAAAGATTGTATTAGGGTTTCTAGGTATGGGTTTGATCGGTTACATCTTAGGACCTCCTTTATACTGGCATCTAACAGCTGCTCTCAGCCATGATTCTTCTGTTTCTTCTTCCACTTGTCCACCATGTGTTTGTGATTGTTCTACCCAACCACTTATATCTATGCCTGAAGGTAATCTCATAATTTAGATATTTTCTTTCAAGTTTTTGTTGTTTTTAGTAATGGGTTTATCCCAATTGGACAGAGTAGGGTACTCATTTCTTAGATCTGTCTTAATTAAAGTTGATATTGCTCAGTGATTGGAAGAGTTGTTCATTAGAGATCTTTAAAAGGAAATAAAATTATGGGAAAATGGGAAATTGGATTTTGGTTGGATTTACTTATCAGCTTAGGTTAGTAAAGAAATCCATAAATCTTGAATGATCTCTCTACTTTTCTATGTTAATTGTCCTTTCTGTTCGTATCAGTAGTCCAATAGTGTTACTTTGTTTTGCGCCACCATTAGAGAATATAGATTTGTGATAGACAATAGAATATGAGATACTAGAATATGAGGAGAATTAGTTCTGAAAACCTAGATTTAATGTTATTGTGACTTCTTGCGTGTTCTTTCTGGGTAGTGAGGCATGGGAACAAGCATGTCTTGCTAATCTATGATTTTCATACCACCATCTAAATTGTAACCTCTCTATACAATGAACTAGTTTTTTCTGTTATAATTTGCAATTGGTAGAACGCAATGCCTAAGATTTAGTAAAATCTGCCTTGTATTAGTATTTCACTTATTATTCTGATTATTATATTTTATGATTGTCAATAAGCTTTCCCTAGTTCTTATGCATTTTCAATCTATTCTCTTGCAGGATTGAGCAACAACTCATTTGCAGGTTAGTTTCTTTTGATAAGTTAGATAAAGTTTGTGATGTATTTAGAATTTAGATTGATTTTTGAGTCGTTATTGTGCGCCCATCCTCGCAATTTATATCACTTGGGTTGGTGAGATGTGTTTGTTGGGTAGCTGATAACTCACTTGTTACGAAGGTTCTTGGAGGCAGGGATTTTATCTCCAATATGCTTGGATGTGGGATGTTACTTTAGACATATTTCCACATCTAAGAGCATAGTTGACCGACTTGTTAACTGAAACTGATGCTATGGTTCAAAAGCATAAACTGTATATCGGATCGATAGGAGATTCATGGTGATTAGTCTTTAGAAACTCCAGGCTCAAACACCTGAAAATAACACCTATGCATCATTGGCATTTTCAGGCTCAAACACCTGAAAATATTGGATCAATAGGAGATTCATGAGGGTCTATTTTTACCTTGACTGATAGATAAGGTGTGACAAGTTTTTATTTTTGCACATGGTTATGGTACTGTGTTTGATATATGGTGTGTGTGACTGATCCACTTATACGTCAATGAACGATGACAAGGGTGAAACCGCAAATTACCTATAATTGCACTAATATAATAGTGCATTACTTAAACTGCAGATTGTGTAAAACATGACATGGATGTCAGTGAAGACATGGAGAAGAATTTCGCAGAGCTCCTTTCAGAGGAATTGAAACTTCGAGAAGCTGAAGCTTTGGAAAGTCAGCGTAAGGCTGACATGGCATTACTTGAAGCGAAGAAAAGCGCATCTCAGTATCAAAAGGAGGCAGACAAGTGCAATTCAGGTATGGAGACATGTGAAGAGGCGAGGGAGAAATCTGAAGCTGCATTAGCAGCGCAGAAGAAGTTGACTGCCATGTGGAAACTGAGGGCTCTTCAGCGAGGATGGAAAGGAGCAGCAGTCACTTCAAGATAAGTAATAATTGAATTATTGAGGGCACCCTTGGTTTCTGTCTTCTCGTGATGCTATACACTATTAATAGCTTTAAAGGATAAACCTCAAAGAGGATATTTTGATCTATAACGATGTCCGAAATGGAAAAGGTTTTGGGTTCTGCTTTTCCCTTCGTTGAGTCCAGCCATCCAATTAGTTGTACTTAGATCAATGAATCTGACAAACTGGTTCAAGGTTCTAGTTATCTTTATTTTGTGCTACTTTTTAGTTGGTATAAACATGTATTGTCCGCCTATTTCGTACTCTTCTATGTTCAGAACAGTTAATGATGTTTATAAGCACAAGTGCATTCCTCGGATCTTGTGTCACAGTTAAGAAAGTCTTGTTGAATAGCACCGACTCTGATTACTTTTTTTCTTTTGCAGTGTTAACACAGGTATGGCATTTAAGTTTTTCCTCCATGCTGCATTCTCCTTTTCAGTTTCACAACGCATTTTGTCAATGTAAACTTATAATGGAAAACACCTGCCACTGAAAGATATACAAATTGTCTTATCACTGAAATGAGTGATTTATACATATATGGAAGTCATGTTAAATACAAAGACATCTCTTCAAAGTATTTTTTCTTTGCGTCATTCCATGGAATTCACCTTCTAAGAAGTTCCATGGAGCATCAAGCAGCGCAACCCGGTTCTACTTGACTAAGCCCGTGCTCGTCCAAGGAGGGAGTTTACTTACTTGCTAGAGTCAGGCCGAAGAGTATGTCCTACATGTGAGGGAGTTTTCTGTGCTTGTAATAGGGTTTTCCTAAACCTCGATATGTCAAGTGTAACGTTCTGCCCACGAAGATAGATTTTGCTTGAAGCAGTAAAACCTTGCTTGCCTATAGATGCTGGATTGTTAATCACTGGACTGTCTGGACCGTACTTTTCCAGAAGCGAGCTCTCTTCTGGAATGATCTTCTACTCCAAATAGAGTATATTCATTTTTCCAACCTTGCTACCATAGTAAGTTGCAGAGGCCCATTCTGCCCCTAATGGAACCACCTGCAGCAGCACTGCTCCATCTGGCAGAAATACTGCATTAGTAAGACCTGCACCATGGACTCCCAATAAAACACTGCATGAGTTTATCTCGTCAGAAAATCTACTCAAATTTGACATATGTTCTGGTGTTGCCGTGATCGCATTGAACCCTAATTCAGTTGCCAATCCCAATATTTCTTGTTCATTCAAGAGTGCTCTTGTCCTCTGACGTGAAACTAGTATTAGCACAGGTTTTTCAATCTCCGTTGCATTCTTTATCTTCAGATTGAATGAGTATCTTAGAAATCTCCTGAAATCATTCATGGAATAGCCATCGGGGATGCCACTAGTGTTGCACGTGAGGTCGCCATGGTACACAAGACCGATTACTCCTCCAGGGAAACAATGTACCTTCTCGTCTTCTGCTGGGTTGATGACTTTGTAGTTTGATAAGCTAGTTAGTATCTGGTGATATTTTGAATCCCAGTGCTCTTTATAATCAGTGACGACTAATTGGACCTGAGACTGGAAATGACGAGTTGTTAGAAACAATGGGACGATCACATCATTAAACTCATGGAAGAAATTTCCACGGTAGCCACCGGAGGAAAATACGACTGCTGGAACGTTATGGAAGACATCACATGGTGGTGGTGGTTTGTTCTTTATACCACGAATCATCTCCACCTTTGCGACATTACTCAAAGCTGCTTTGTCTCCCTTCCTGGCATATGGCTGGACTGTCCAGTTTATTGGTGGTAGAGACTGTTTTTGTGGAATGTAGACTGTCGTGGACTGCATGTCAATTGTAACAAGGTCCGTAGAAACACAAACATCCGAATGGAGAGATGATGAATCACTAGAAAATCCGGTAGTTTCAAGTTCTATGTGACCTCTTCCTGTAATTTCCAAAGAGTTGTGTTTTAACTTTAGTTTAGACAATCAGACATGTTAAATACATTTTAGAAATCAGAAGAGAACACACCTCGAACAAGCCTTTGTATAGATCCTATGGCACCATCTCCCGTAAATGTATTCATCTGATTATTACCATTCCAATTTGAAAGCTGGTTCGTTCCTTCAGCCATTAATTCATAATAGTGAACCATGAAACAAAGGAAAAGATAATACTAGTTAGAAGAGGAGTTAGAAGACATGGCGAACGAAACAGGTATAAGAAAAATGAATAATGGATTAATATAAACATACATAAAACAAGGGCGTTGATACTGTTGGATCTGAAGAGTGCAACGTAAATGAGAGGTAAAAGGACCAAAACCAACGTCACACTGATCGGTAGTGCCCCAACTCTTAACGTTTTCTTAGTTAACTCGAACTCTGAAACTATAACAATGAAACAATCGGTATCTGGGGTCGAGGATGTTGAAAATGATTTAGTAGGGACACGAGAGTATGAACTCTATCACTCTATTATGCACATTCATTAGTTACAAGAACCTTCAGTGTAAAATGCAGTCATAGGAAAGACCAAAAATCCATGATAAATGAGGATCTTGGATTCAAGGCATGCCCAAATCTTGGATATCGCCGGTATGGTCGTCGAAAGATTCACCGCCATTAATGAGAAGTATCTGCTTTAATATAATTATATCTCCTTCCTTAATAGGACAATTTAAGAAGCGGATACTCTCCGTGTAAGTATGTATCTCTGGACAACTGATCATATGTGTGTACATTATGTACTCTTTTTTGTTTCTGCTTACAGACTACATTTTAAAATTTACTACAATACATCCCAAAATTTCAAATAGTCATACAGATTTCTTCTTTCTTTTTATGGATTTTGACCTCTACTTAATTTAGTTCTTGTCTACTTTAATTGTACCATCAACATACACAGATCTGAGAGGAAATTAACCTCGACGCAGGATCTAGAATGACTGGATGATCTCGCTTCTTGACTTTACTTTTCAATTAGGGAGCTCTGCTCTAAATTATTGTTCCAATCTCAATAAATTGTACTCATGTCACTAATCGTATCATCATAGTGCGTTGTGCATGACAATCTAGCCTTAGTGGCACTGGGACAACCTGCAGAGAACTGCTGCTTCCGTCGAGAACATTTCATCAGTCAGAACTGGACATAACACAGCAAATGTCTATATTACTAGCTAATATCTGCAATTTCTAAAGCCAAACATATGTGCATAAATTAGATCAGAATCCTCTCTCCTTATTTGCATATACGTTCCCCCACTAACAAAATTAGTAAGACATACACAGCTCAACATATTTAAGATACATGGTGTCAGTTCAAGCTGGTTGAAGATGCATACATTAGTTTTCTTACTTCATAGTTTAGGGATTTGACCTTCGGATCAGTTTGGTGGCTTGCCCCAGGGTTCCCCTAAACCTCGAAAGGTTAACGGTGACGTTCTTCCCATCAATATAGACAGCTCGTAAAGCAAGATAACCTTTCTTGTGTATAGACGCTGGATCTGTGATGACCGGATGGTCTTTACCGTACTTTTCTTGAAGCGAGCTCTCTTCTGGATTTATCTTGTACTCCAAATAACTTAAACCCATCTGCTTTGCGGGATCACTGTAATAGGATGCAGATGCCCACTCTAGTCCTAGTGGAACCACCTGCAGCATCACTTCTCTTTCTGGCAAGAATAATTTGTTTGTAAGACCTGCACCATGGACTCCCAATAAAATACTGCACGAGTTTATTTGATGAGAGAATACGTTCAAATTCGACATTTGATCCGGGGCTACAGTGATTACTTGGAAGCCTAATTCAGTTGCCAATGCCACAATCTCATTTTCGTTCAATAAGACTCTTGTCCTCTTACGTGAGATTATCATAAGAACAGGTTTTTTGATCTCCATTACATTCTCTATCTTCAAACTAAATGAATCTCTTAGGAATTTCGTGAAATTCTTAACGGAGTATCCACCTGGGATTTCACTAATGTTACAAGCGAGTTTGTCGTGGTACTTCAGACCCATCACAGCTCCAGGAAAGCAGTCACCTTCCCATCTTTAACAGAATCCATAACATTGTAAATTGACAAGTGAGTCAAAACGTGGTTATACTTCGAGACCCACCAGGCCTCGTGATCAACAGCTACAAATTGGAGTTGAGACCGGAAGTGGTAGGTTGTTAAGAACAACGGGATGATCACTTCACTGAATTCATGGAACACGTTCTCTGAGAAGGCACCTGTAGAGAATATGACGGCCGAGACGTTATGAGTCACATCACATGGAGGCGGTGGGTTGTTTTCTATACCACGAAGTATTTCCACCTTCCGGATAAAACTCATTGTTTCACTGGCCTGCTTATTGGCATATGGCCGCAGAGTCCAATTCATTGAAGGAAGTGACTGCTTGTGCGAAAGATATACAGTCATAGATCGCATATCAATCCTTACAGGCTCTATAGAAACACATACATCGGAGTTGATAGATAAATCACACGAGAAGCCAGTTGCGTCGAGTTTGATTTGATCTCCTCCTGTTGTCACCATGGACTTGATTATTAGTAGTTTGTCTTTCACTTTAGCTTAATACAGTATTGTGAAAAAGAAGAGAAAATTGAAAAGAAAACAACATCAATTAACAACACACCTCGTACTAGTCTTCGTACAAGTAAATCTGTAGCAGAATCTCCTTGAACTTGTTCAATAATTTGGTGGTTGCTTAAACTTTTGTTGTTACTACCATTACTCCAATTCAAAATTTTGTTCATCCCTACTTTCCATTCAAAAAAAGTAAACACTTTTAGAAAAACGACATGTAAATCAACTATAAGAAACATTGTACAAATAGAGCTGGCATGGAATCATGGATTGTGTACTCAAAACACATACTTGTATTATTAGCTAGTGATGAACTGGACCCGAAGACTACATAAATCAATGGAAGAAGAATTAAGAAAACGGCCGCACTCATCGATGCACTGATTCTCCACTGATAATCCCTTTTTAGATTACCCATAATTAAACTTCCAAACTATAGATGACTGAAAATCAATAATATGTCAATCAAATTTTTTGCCCCATACTCCTTATATCTGTTCTAGAGCAACAAGTGATGATTTTCTTATGTTATAAGCAAGTTTCTAAGTGATATTCCTCTAAAAGCTCACTCATTATCTTTGTTAAACTATTGGATTAATGCATGGTTGGCAAGTGAAAACGATCCGTGAATTGATTTATTATTTAAACATGGGAATTGTTTTGTGCATTAAAGCCAAGTAAAATGAAAATGAAGCGCACTCAAATTCAAATAAGTCGTGGTTTGGTACTACGTTCTATTTTAGTTGCCCATTTAAAACTCTCTTAAAGTTTCCCATTTCATTCTCGCGTCAAATACTATATTTCGATAAACACTCTTCGTCTCGATGTGTTTCGTCGTATTGCTCAATTTTTTAATTCTTTCCTTAGAAAATCATTCATATAAAAATATCTCATTAAATTTGGGTTTACGAAAATTATTTTAACTCTATCACTAAAAATTAAAATAAGATCGCTATATATATAAAAAAAAACTTATCCAACTATTTAAATAATATATTTAAGTAGTAATAATATATTCAAATGTTAGTTAAAATTGGTTAGTGATTAAAACTAGATTCTAGTTAGTGTTAGATGATAAGAATTAGTGTAGAGTTATTTTTCAAAATTTGTAGAAGAAAAAGAAGAAAAAGTTGAAAAAAACTAGAATTTTGTGATTTGGTAGTAAAGATGAAAATTTATAGTATCGCAAATCAGATTACGAAAGTGAGTTCGATCCTACCAATTTGGATTATTTGTAGGATGAACAAGAACGTGTGAACCAAGGCATATTTGATGAATTTACTCAAGCTAATGAAGAATCTAACCGGGAAAATGAAGGTATTAGTGCTTCCAATCATTAGGTACACGTTCTTAGGATCTCAAAACATGTTTTTCAACCCTATAATCACCCAAAAATGGATTTTTTACAGAATTTTGACCTGTTCTTTGGGCTACGTACTACCCAGAAGCGTTGGATACAATGTCATCGTATCCAACGATTCTATATTTTCTGGAGAATATGAACCGGAACCGATGGATGTGGTCATGAACAACGACCGATTCTGGTATATATTTTGGCGGGATTGGTAGGTCAAATGATCGGCCTTTATGGACTCATTTATCGAACGATTCCATTCCTTGGAGATTTCCCAAAATTCTCCAAGGATAGAATCGTTCTATATGTGTTGCTCTATGCGTCGATTCTAATTGAAAAAGTGTCCAAAGAGTTCCACTTTGATGAATGCTAGAATCGGCACACAAGTAAGTTCACGTGTACCGATTATATCCTTTGGTTTTTTTTTCCAAAAATGTAAACAAGACAGAATCATTCGATATGGGATGACATAAAAACCAATTATATGGAATCGTTGGGAACGATTGTCCCATGTCTACCAATTCTGCTAGCCTAATTTCTTCGTTCTATATTGTAGATTGTTGAAACAGTCGGCGACGTCAACCCGAACCCGTGTCTCAGATTGGGCCTGATATTTCTGACCACTGCTACACTGATTTGGTTTGGGTAAAGAGAGACGACTCAAAACAATGGTTTACGAACAAAAGGATAGAGATCAACCAAGCATTAGTCTTAGGCAAACATTCTAAGGGTTGATCATTTGAAAATTGTTTGCGAGATAAGTGGCAAGATTGGAAGTCACTGGGCAAAGGAAAAACCGTATGTGAAGAAGATGCACACGGTCTACATTACTAAATCAAAGAAGTATGAGTGCCCGTTTAAGATTATAGTGAATAGACGCAATGGTGTATACAAGCTATCAAGAGTGTTGAATGGTTGTCACAATCATGATGATCCGGAATCTCTTATTGGACACGCTGTCATCTGTGGGTTAAAACCACATCAAAAAGCAACGGTTAAGTCGATGAACACAAGCACACCAAGTAATATTCTTAGGAAGATTAAGACGGATGATCCTAAAAACTTGTCCACTCTGAGGTAAATCTACGCGGCAAGAGCAAGCATTAGGAGGACGGAATGGGATGGTAGAGCGGTTATGGAACAATCTTAGTGGTTAGCCGAGCAACACAACTACACAATGAAGAAGCAGGTAGTGGACGACAAAGTGACTCGTATTTTCCTGCCGCATCCGAAGATGATCCAATTGGCTCAATGCTTCTATCAAGTTTCGTTCATGGATTGCAGTTACAAGACAAACAAGTACAATATGTCGTTACTAAACATATGTGGTCACACTTCGGACAAACAAACTTTCTCGATGGCATGGGGTTTTATGGATCGGGAGAATGAGGTGAGTTTTATTTGGATTTTGGAAACCTTGAAAGAGATGTAATGTAGCGATCAAATGCCTAGGATCATAGTGACGGATAAGGATCAAGCACTAATGAATACAATAGAAGGTTTTCCCGGGTGCCAAACAATTTCTTTACACATGGCACATACAATGCAACATCAGAGCGCATTGCAGGGGCCACATCCAGAGGCCAAACCAAAAGAAAGGTACTGCTCATGAGAAGGATGAAGATGATCGTCTTAGTAAACTAACTCTGGAGGAACGATAGGAAGAGAAGAAAAAAATGGCCAAAAAGTACGAAGATAATGAAGAGAAATGGAAAGCTTTTCAACATCATTGGGATTTGATGGTATATTCGATGTCCGAGGCCGAGTATAAATCTAATTTACATGAGCATACCGGGGCTATGTGTGAAGACAATCTCGCTCCAACAAAAGGGGTCGCCCGAAGAAGCCAGAAAATGGACCAAGTGTCAAACAAGCCAAGTCAAAGGATCATAAGGATCCGACCGTTCCCATTGTTTCAACGCACGAAAGTCAAGCGAGTTCAACACAAGACAATGAAAAGATTCTCATCGACCCTTCGAAAGAAAGTCAAGCGAGCTCAAGACGAGTGCGACTAAAAGGGGAAGCAAGGCGAAAGGGGTTCATGGTTTCCCCGCAAGAGACGTTGACTATAAGAGAGGCAATTGGTTATCAAGTAACACCTAGGGATGTGTTGGGTAGACCCCATCGAACGTGCTATACATTGTTCCGTGAGTATCTTACGAAATTCCCTTCAATCATTCGTCTCTACGTGTTATCTACCGACGACGTGGATGAGGATGGAAATCATGGATTTCATGTGCGTCCGAACAAATAGGCCATTTAAGTTTCGCAGATGAGGAGAACCTAACTCAATGACAATATTTTAGAAAGATGATGGCCTTATGACTACAAGAACATAAGAAATTTTACATCTCGATGATGAGGGAAGGTACAATGGAAGATAAACAAGTTGAGTTCGACGAATTGGTGGCTCGTGTTCAAGGGACGAAGGGGGATGAACCAATTACCAATAAGAATTGGATGACCATGCCTCAATGTGGCCATCTCTTGGCGGATACGTGGAGTTGTGCTGTTTATTATTTTGGCCAGGGAGCATCTCTTACCTTCACACCAAAGAGAACAAAGTGTGATGAATTGCTTAAATATCGAAGAATTATTATAGTCAACATTAGCAATATGCATTTTATCAGTCTTAGGCTACGCGAAGATTATCCATTACTTCCACTTTGTAGGTTCACTTATTTTGCAGGTTTCACCAACAACACCTCTAAGGAATGCTGAAAAAATACGAGACCAACATGAAACTTTGGGATGAATTGGTGGAGCTGGAACAAATCAAGGGTATAATCGTGTTGAATTAAATATTTGTATTTTGTTAAAAAATAAACTTTGGGATGCCCATGGTTTGTAGCTTTCATATATTGAACACCACTCTTAATGGATGAAATCGATCTTCTTTTGGGTTACTTTGAATTCTTGTTGGAACTTTTTTGAAACAAAAGCAGTTGCAGGAAAAATTGAAAATGAGTTACTCGGAATCGGTGGATACGACACATATGTATCGACCGATTCTGATTCACATTTGCCAGAGAGACAATCAGAATCGTTGGATACATAAGTGTTTTTTCCACCGATTCTTAATTTGCAGTTGGAATCGATGGACATGTATGTGCATGGTCCAACGATTCTGGATCACAATTGCAAATATTTGATACTCTTTACCACCAATCATTTAATGTAACTAGGAATAATGAAATTCAAACCATTCATACAACATATTAAACCATAAGTTCATCCATCCATCCACAAACAAAATAAAAATAAGTATATGAATAAAATAACACAAACAAGTTAACGCAACATGTCTTAGTTTAGGATAACCAACAAGTATTAAAAATATTGGATTAGGTATCAACCACAAGATCATCTCCACCATCATCTCCACCATCAGCTCCACCATCAGCAGCAACATCTTCAGCAACAACCTCTTCAAGTATTGCATCTTGGGCTATCCAATTAGAAATATCCTCTCTTAAGACGAATGTTATTTCGATCACCTCCTCAAGCTCCTCCATTGCCAACTGACGCAGGAGTTATATGACTTCTTCTAATTCGGTATGGCTGGGGATGGGGCAGCAGAGGTCGTGCACAACCTTTTTCTCTGGCTGCCTATCAATGTCACACTGTCTAGTTGGACCATAACCTCTTTTGCGGCCGTCCATAATAGCTACACAAATAAATAAATTGAAAAACACAAAATTGAATCAACAATTACTTAAAAGTACAATACCACACAAATACTTTTGGTTCCAGCAATCAATATTATCTAGTTCAGCTACCAGCAAAAAATTCTGTAAATAATGAAAAGAACATAATCGTTGGATAAGCCCATCTTTAACCAACGATTCTAACTGCAAAAGCTATCAAAAAACACCAAGCAAGAGTCGTTAGATAATATCATCTTTATCTAACGATTCTTACTGTAAAAGGTAACAGAACACACTATGCCATAATCGTTGGTTAGGTAGCATTTTAGATACCGACTCTTCTTACTTAAACACAAAAACTTTCATTTCCAAAATCGTTAGATATAACCAACAATTCTCATAGGGATGTAAAAACATGAAAGCAAGAGAATCATTGGATAATCAGGTGCATATCCAACGATTCCAATATAGGAAAAGTAAAAAAATAAAAGACCAAATTCGGTGGATAATAATGTATCTTATCCAACGATTCCAACATAGAAAAAGTAAAAAAAAATGAAAAGGTGAAATTGTTGGATATGATCTGCCGTATTCAACGATTCTGGTAATGGTAACTTTATACGAGGAATATGAAATGAGAATCGTTCTATATGGATCCATCATATCCAACAATTCTGTTGCATGTTCTATGCTCATGAAGAACATAACCAGAATCATTGGATACGATGGTTCCACATCCAACGATTCTAACAAAAATCAGGAAATGAATTTACGAAAACGAAGATTTTTACAAATGAATCTATCACAAATGCTATTATAAGAAAGGGTTTATAGAGATTTCCCTTATAGTTAACTCGGGATGATGGGATTTTGTTTTTGGAAAAGCTAGGGTTAGAGTTTTTAGATTTTAGAAAGTAAGAGGAAATGAAAGATTCTTTTTATTTTGTTTTTGATTTGGATTGTAGTGAAATGAGGAAAGATTTTTGTATTTGTATTTCGATTTAAGTATTAGGATTTAGGGGTAATTAATGAGTAGAAGATATTTTAGTAATTTTCATAGTAGCTAATTAGACACCCTTTATCCCCTCACCTAGGTGGGAGCAAAATTAGGTAGAAACAAAATAATTTCCGTAGGCTCCAATATAACCAGGCAAAAATAACCAAAAAATAATGTATACCTTGTCTTGAATTTGTTTTAGTTAAGAAAAAAAATGGGACAAATGTCAGTATCCTATAGGTTCTGATAGGGAGGCATGGAGGATCCGAGCCCATTTAATATGCTACCAGATTTCATTTGCCTTCCTCTTTCACAGATCCTAATATCAAGCAATTTTTGAATCAACTTTGACCTTGATGCCTCCAATTAAGTTACCACAGTCTAACTTGTTTTTGTGATATAATATGTTTTATAATATGCTATGTATGAATGTGTTTTCTGCTATTAATTTTTGCAAAATGAAGAAGCATTTCAAATATTATGCAAGGAAGTTGTGAGGTATAAAATTCCTGACACCACGTGTTCAGATACTATGAAAAGAGTATCAGAATATGATGGAACGAGAAACATTGAAACAAAGCTTTTTGATAAGAACTGAAACAAACATCTGAAACAGACAACATCGTTACATGATCGACACGTAAGTTGCGAGAAAGCATGGCACATTTGTCCGAAACAAACATCTTCGTTGCATGACTGACACATAAGTTGCGGGAAAGCCTGACACAATGAATAAAACTGACAGACATTAATGCATGATGGACACGTCTCAGTTGAACAGGTTGCAGAACAAAAGAAACTAAAGCATGACAAGTCACTTTCAATAGCCACGTATTGGACATACAAAATTCAGAATGGCCACATGTCAGACATGCCATAATTTTAATAAGACCGCAGCGTTCATCTAAATCCAAAAAACAACAACTTGAGTACAAATCCGCAGAAGAGGTACGGGATGCCAAGCGACAAACTAAGGGAAATACAAAGTACGTAAATCAAGTCTTGTGGGAAATACAAATAAGTCTTGCGGGATACGCTTCGTTCCAAAGTTTGGATAAGAACTAATAGGTGGAAAGTTCAGATTTGAGGGACCCATGATATTTGCTATAAATACCAAACTCTAAAACAGAAAGAAGGGACTGGAATTTTTTTAGAGAATTTGGCAAAAGGGATAGGATTAGAGCAAAAAGTTTAGGTATGAGTATTGTGTTAATTATAAGTCCTAATTCATTAATTCTTTGATAAATTTTACTTGATGTAAATTGTATTTGATCCTTTTGTAACATACAATCATGAATAAAAATCATCCAAAATTTTTACCGCTCGTGGATGTAGACAATCGGTTGTTGAACCACGTTAAATCATTGTGTTGATTCATGTTTCAATTTCTTGTTCTAATTGATAACATGTTTCGTTTTCATTATATGAGATTTGATCTGACTATGTTTCTAACTCTGATGGTTGTGATACAAAGATTTAGATTTTTGGTAATCACAATTTGGCGCTAGAAACAGGGATAGGTAAATGAATTTATTCTACCTGTCCAAATCTTCATTTTAGAAACCTTGAATTTTGTTATCTTATAAAACCCCCATTCCAACATTTTTAATCAGGATTCTTTTCAACTGATGTCTATATAGAGTTAACTGTTATGTTTGTACACAACACTTCTTTAATTGATATCACTCATTTATATTAATATTCTTGATTACCTCAAATGTTCTCTTAACCATGGGTTTGAAAATTTTGCTCATAAACTTCCACCAAAATATTATGTTTTTTAACGATTTTGTAAAAGAATTAGGCTTGAAACCATTAAATTCATGTGTCTCTGATTCAATTGATTGTATGAATTAAATTTGTATTGCAGTTACCTAGTTTTGATTCTCGTTAAAACGGAAAAATAAGTTTTGGATTGAATTTCTGAACTTGCTCCTGATTTATTTGCAACAAATGATTTGATGAACCTATAAAACCTGAATTAAATTGGAAATTTGTTTAACTTATATGTGATATATCAAATTTTAATTAAAGCTAGATGTTTTCTATCAGTCAAATTGTTTTATATATGTATTTCGGATGTTAAAATTTTATGAAACACATATCTCATTATCTGAACTTTTGTTAGAACATCAACCAAGAAACTTCTAAAACATCACTAGATTGAACAAAGCAGATATTATAATATTCAAAAAGAAATTACATAAATAGAGACAGTTGCAAATAAATCCGTACAAGAACAAGATGTTGATATAAGAAATATGGGAAATCAAACAATAGAAACTCTTCCAGAAAGAGAAATAGTAGAGGAGTCCCAGGGACCACAACCTTTGGATGCCAGGAAAACATCCCAGTTAATCAACCAATTAACCAACCACATGAAAAAGCATCACAAACAGGGTTGACCCCATTAATCAACTATTTGAAGAATTGAATGAAATATTTAAGGCACAAAAAACTTATGCAGAAATAATTGCTCTCTTAATACAAGAAAATCAAATGCTCATACAAAAAGCCCAACAAGATGCGGAAGCATCTGTTACCAGGATACATGGGAAAGAAGTAAGCTCAAACATATCTTCAAAAAGTAAAACAAGGACCAATAAATATCAAAGAGTGATGATAGTGGAACCCGCATATGATACATATTTTCATTCAAAACAAAACAAGAATAAGCAGCGGTATGAGCCTGATAGACTAGATTTTGATGATTCAGAGCTGAAAAATAACAAATGGAATAAATATTTTGAGGACTTGGAAGAAATGAGGAAAGAAATAAAAACTTTGAAAAATAAACAAGAAGGAGGACGACTTGAAGAAGTGCTAAAAGAGGCCAGTAGAACACCATTGGCACCGCACCTTGCGCATGTGTCTATCCCGCACAAATGCAATCTCCCCATCTTTGAATGTTATGATGGGACAAAGGATCAGCATTAACATGGTATGATAATCTACCAGAAGGGTCAATACACTCGTATGCACAGTTGACCCGAAAATTCTTGGAAACGTACATGTATAATAAACCAGCAAATGCTGGAATGGAAAAGTTATTTGCCCTTGCGTCTTGGACAGATGAATTAATCCGAGACTACACAGATCGATGGCAGACAATCTGTCAAGCAATAGGACATATTAGTCCGAAAATTTCTATTAGTTGCTATAAATGGGGAATAACAAACCGAATGAGCCCGCTCTTTGTAGATATTCATGGAGAAGATCCAAAAACTGAAGGGGATCTAAGGGTAATTATTGAAATATATGCAAGATTACAAGACATTCAAAAACAACATCCAAGAATAATTTCCCAACATCAGAGAGTTGCCAACATGGCAAATTTTGTGGAACCATCAACAAATTCTAGAAAACGGTTTGCGGGTGAAAATCCTTATATAGAATTCAAACGAGGCAGGGCAGATGAAGAAACAAAATTCAACCACCAATTTGAGGATCGAGTTTTTACTAAACTCAACACCCCATATTCCCAAATTCTAAATGCAATTAAGAACATGCAAGATTTTGAATATGGTCATGGGCGAAAGGAAGGCAACCACCACACACACAGAATTCAAAGGATTATTGTGAATATCATTGCTTTCATGGCCATCCCACAAGCAGATGCAAGAATTTAAAATTGCAAGTTCAAAAATTAGTTGATACGGGAGAGCTGAAAGAATTTCTTTATTTACCCAACCCACCACCAAGGCTCAATATAGGAAAAACTATAAATATTCCACAGAATAACCGAACCATCAATACGATTTCCTATACCGAGTCAAGTCAATCATCTATGAACGAAACCATTGATAAGAAGCTGCGAAAAAGAGTTGACAAACATGAAATTTTTAAAGTTGCAGGAAGAATCACAAAAACATGGGAGAAATGGATGGCTTCCCCATTAACTTTTTCAACGGACGAAGTTGATCAAGAAATCGAAACACACAATGATACGCTGGTACTCACTTTACCAGTGTCTAGATGGAATGTAAAGAAGATCCTCATGGATGGGGGAAGTTCACTTAATGTGTTATTTTATGACACATTCCAAAAAATGGGATTAAAGGACGATCAACTCACACCCTCTTGTTACACTATTTATGGGTTTAATGGGATAACATCAAAGCCAAAAGGAGAGATTTTACTTGATGTTATGGCGGGACCATAAGCATTTTAACCAAATTCAGTGTAGTAGAGGCACCGTCCCTATATAATGCAATCATTGGCAGACATTGGGTTCACCAATTGAAAGGAGTAACCACAACTTATCATCAATACTTACGATTCCCAACACCACAAGGAGAAACAGAAATAAAGGGGGATCAAAATGTTGCAAGATCTTGCATCCTCATAGAAACACACATGAATGAGGAACGAATTCAACAACAGCAGTATAGAAAGAAAGAACAAAAAACTAAAGCAAAAGAAGATGGAATAAAACAATATTTGATTGAGACTGCGGGTAGAGCATTGGTGAATGAAACAAATGAAAACATTCCATCAGAGGGAAGTATAACAAAACCTGACAGAGGCAGTATTCCAGAATAGCAATTATATGGAGCTCCCATATTTTTAGGAGTTCCCAAATCTACTTTTTCAGCAGTTGAAGAAACCAAAAATGTAAATATAGGAACAGAAGAATTCCCGAGAATAATTAAGATTGGAATACTAATGGAAACAGAAAGGGAACATGATTTGGTTACTCTACTTAGAGATTATGTGGATATTTTCGCATAGAAAATGGAGGATATGCCAGGCATTGACCCAAGTATCGTTCGTCATGAATTACATATACATCCAGGTATTACACCATTTCGGCAGCGTATACGCAAAGTGGCCCGAATATCATTTATCAGTTGAAAATGAGCTAAAGAAGCTCATGGATGCGGGATTTATTCTAGAGGTGCGCTACCCAACCTGGATATCCAACATGGTACCAAAGAAGAATGGAGGAGTAAGGATTTGTATATATTTCACCAATTTGAACAAGGCATGTCCTAAAGATAGTTATCCGCTTCCTAGCATTGATCAATTAGTGGATGCAGTTGAAGGACACGAGGCTTTATATTTCATGGATGGACATTCATGGTATAATCAAATTGCTTTAGCTGAAGAGGATCAAGAACATACTGCATTTTTTACCCCGCATGGTTTGTACTGCTATACCCGAATGCTATTTGGACTAAGGAATGCAGGCGCAACCTATCAACGACTGGTAGATGAAATCTTTAAACCATGGATAGGCCGCACCTTGGAAGTCTATGTAGATGATATACTAATAAAAAGTAAACTTCCAAAGGATCATTTACAAGATTTGAGAGAAATATTTGAAGCTCTACGCAAATATAAAATGAAAGTTAATCTGGATAAATGTATTTTTGGAGTTACATCTGGAAAGTTCTTGGGTTACTTGGTCACAAAAAAGGGGATTGAAGTTGATCCAACAAAAATACAAGCGATTGTTAATATTCCATCTCCAAGGAATATAAAGGAAGTAAAAAAATTAAATGGATGTTTAGCCGCACTTAGCAGATTCATTGCCAGATCATCAGACAAATGTAAACCATTTTTTGACACATTGAAGAAGAAAAGCAAATTTGTATGGAATGAAAATTGTGAGCAAGCCTTTCAAAACATCAAAGCTTATCTCGCCATATTACCCGCACTACAAAAACCGATGCCTGAAGAGGTGCTTGCCTTGTACATAGCTGCAAAAGAAGATGCTGTAAGTGAGGTATTGGTACGAACAAATGAAAAAGTAGAAAAACCAGTTTACTACATCAGTAAAACTCTCAATCTTGCAGAAAGGAATTACACCAAAATTGAACAATTGATATTAGCACAAGTTTTTTCCACACAAAAGTGGCACACATATTTTCTAACACACTATGTACGGGTACCAAGTAAAGCCCCGTTAGAATTTGTATTAAAGAATGCGGGAAAAGTAGGGAGAATAACAAAATGGAATGCAAAATTGGAACAATTTCATATCATATTTGAAATACAAACTGCACAAAAATCACAAGTCTTGGCAGATTTCCTTACGAATTCACCACTGGATGACAATTTTGAAATCCAAGGTTTGCTCGGGATAGAAGATGATGATTCCCAAGATATTATGAGTTCTGTAAACTCCCGCAGATGGGAAGTATTTTTTGATGGGGCACGAAATAAAAAAGAAGCGGGAATCGGAATTATGATTACAACACCTACATGAGATCGTATGGTACATGCATTTCGTCTTGAATTCAGTGAAAATACAAATAATATAGTAGAGTATGAGCTGTGGTTCATTCCCTACAGCTCATCATCGAGTTGGGAATAAATGATGTGCGGCTTACAAGTGATTCACAATTTATAATTCGCCTGGTTGAGTTGAAATATCAAGCGCTCGATGAAAACTTGATAGACTACAAGAATCTTGTTCAAAAATTGGCATCCCAAATTCCAAACATAATTTTTCGACATTTATCCAGAGAGAAAAATCGTCATGCTGATGCATTATTATTCATTTCTTCAATGATAAAAGATAAAAATATATCAGTAGTCAAAATTGGGAGAATCTATGAGCCATCAAATAAGTTATGGGCAGTCGAAAATATGGAAGAGGAAGTAGATAAAGATATTGAAGATGCAGCCATTAAAGATGATGCAAACTTTCCACAGAAACCAGAAAATGAATCATCTGAAGAAGATTGGAGGATCTCAATACATCAATACTTACAAAGTGGGATATTGCCCGCAGACACTAAAGATGCGAGAAAAGTGCAATCAAAATCCACAAATTATCAATTGCGGGATAAAATTTTATACCGCAGGTCTTTTTTGGAACCGTTACTTCGGTGTTTGTCACAAAAAGAAGGACAACGTATTCTCACATATATTCATTATGGAGATGCGGGAAATCATAGTGGAAGACGATCGCTCGCACTGAAAGCAAAGACGTAGGTTATTACTGGCCATTATGCACAAAGATGCGGACAACCTGGCAAGAAGGTGCGAAGAATGTCAACGGTTTGCAAAAAGAATTAAAGCTTCCGCAATGGAACTCAATTCTGTACTCAGCCCATGGCCGTCTGCAAAATGGGGAGTAGATATCGTTGGGCCCTTAGTGGAAGGCACACAAAAAAGAAAATACTTGATTGTAGCAACTGATTATTTCACTAAATGGGTTGAAGTCAAAGCTCTTGCTCGCATTAGGGATACAGACCTTTTTCAAGTTTTTATTCGAAGATATAATTTGCAGATTCAGAATCCCAGTAGCTATAGTCTCAGACAACGGACAACACTGCAAGGAAAAAATATTGATATGCTTTTCGAAGCATTTAATATCCAAAAGAAAAAGTCCACTCCACTTTACCCCCAAAGTAATGGACAAGCTGAAGCTACAAATAAAACTATTGCCATGAATCTGAAAAAGACTCTAGATGGACATCATAAACGATGGTGCGAACAACTTCATAATACTTTATGAGCATATCACACAACTAGAAGAGAAGCCACTGGAGAATCACCATTTCTTCTTACTTATGGAGCAGAAGTAGTTATTCCAACGGAAATTATTTTACCCACAACAAGGACAGAAGCATGGGAAAAGAATTTAAACACAGATTTAATGCTTGAAAAGTTGGATGACTTATAAGAAAGAAAAGAGGTTACGCTCCAAAAAATGGAAAATTATCAAAGAAGATTGGAAAGAGAATATAAAAAGAAAGTAAAGTTGTGGAACTTTATTGAAGAGAAGTATGTTCTGCGACAAATCCCAACTACCAAAGAGATAAAAAAGCAAAAAAATTTGCACCCACATGGGGAGGACCATATGTCATACAAGATATTGCGGGACAGGGTTTATACCACTTGCGGAATATGAATGGAAAAGTCTTACGACATCCTTGGAATGTACAATATCTCAAACCATATTATCCATAACCAACAATGCAATCATACAAAAATTTGGCTTCATACTAGGTAAAGCAGAACAAATGCAATCTCTCTAGAAAGTCCATATAAATGCCTATGAGTGTAGGACTATTGGATCTTTCGCCACAGAGATGCCTAACATGAAATTAATTATTGTATAAGGTATTCTCCATCTCAGGAGGTACTCTAGGGACTGTATCCTAATTTCCTCCTGACCAGAGAGAAGTTAGACATGTGACTGTACCCTCAAAGTAACTCGAGATACAAAATTTCCTTGCGGTTAATCAATGCACACACTCAATCAATGCACTAACAATGAATATATATTTATAAATTGTTTTACAGGAACAATAATACGAAACAAAAGAAACTGCTAATACAATTTGAAAGAAGGAAAAAACTAAGGAGCAAAAGGATTTGCACCAGGAGAAGGGTTTTGAGGAATTTCCTTGCGGCTATAGACTTTGGTGAATCCATCAACTTTAACCTTATCAAGCGTGTTGTTGATCGCTTTGGCAACTCCAACACGAGCTTCAATTTTCAACCAAGAAATTCTAGCTTTTGCGGCTTCAAGCTCTTGCTTATACATGTTCACCTCGGCCGCAGACTTTTGTACATGCTCTTACCAATAATTTCTCCTCCCTTGCTCCGAAGCCAAGTCACGAGTCAATCTATCAACTCTGTCCTCCGCTTCTTTAGTCTTAGAGGAGAGAAGATCAAGTTGACATTGCGCCTCATTGGCCTTGACAGTAACAAGCTTCAACTGCCCTTTGATTTCTTCCAACTTAGCATTGGCAGCATCAAGCTCTCCTTCAGCCCTAGCATCTCTTGAGGTCGCATCTATGGTTTTTTCTTCAAAACCTGTAACAAAAATAACAGGTTAATCAATGCGGAAATAATATTCAACTTCAAATATGTAATAAAATAAGATACCTCTTGCGAGGGATTCAAACTCTTCTAATTTGTGAGCCATTGCGTCTTTAGAAACATCAAGGAAATCATATTCTTCTGAAAGTTTATGATAATTGTCTGTAAGTTACTGAAGATCTTGACGACATCGATCTAACTCAGCTTCTTTCAATGAGTCATTATCCCGCAACTGATTTGATTCATTTGTACACCTTTCCATCTCTTTATGCAAGCGGAAAATATCACTTTCACGCAGAAGAATGGTATCAGATAAGCTGCGGATTTTAGCCTGAGCTTCTGCAAGTGCATTTCCTTTAGCATGAGCCTCTGAAGCTAAATTATCTCTGTCTTTGATCAGTTGCGCCATATAAGAAGAAAGCTGAGAGTTATGATGTGACCCGGAATAAGAAAATCCCACAAGGATATTCTTGCGTTCCACACAGAGCTTGTGATTTTCTTCTTCCAATTTTTCATATTGTGCCCGCTTCAAGAACACAATTCTTGGTCCATAGCAAAGTGGCATTATACTCTTTCTTCTTGTGGATATGTTCTACATATAAAAGTCGGTGCTTCGATTCTAATTCATCGTACTTTGATTTGGTTTGGCACATCCTATCAACCAGGTTATTGAATCTTTCCTTGATCTCCACATTTTCATTATTGACTTTCCATACATGTTCTGTCAGACACATATCTCTATGTTGCATCCTATTCACGAGGTTTGAATCCCCCGCTGATCCCACAAAGCAATTCAGAAACATATAAATAAAATAAAGAAAGTGATATGAGAGAAAAAGTGTTAAACCTTGATTCTGAAGATCTAGTAACTGCTGACGAAGCGTGTCATTTTCCCGCTTCAAGACCGCAACTTCTTCTTCCACAGTCCTAAAATGGGTTTCCATCTTCATGGATCGTCCTTTGTAAAATTTATAAGCCACATATGCGGCATTCTGACCCCGAGCAAGCTACAATCTACCGGATTAAAGTTATAAATAAAGATGAAAATAAAACAAAATTTAAGGTCATTAAAATAATAAAAATACCTACAAGAGAGCTTGTTGCGGGAAAGAGTACGCTTCACCATCCGCAAGAGCAATCGTCTCCGCCAGAGAGGAAGGAAGGTTTATGTCAAAGGAAGGGTTGACGGGATGGCCTTGGCCTTTTAACCAGGCTTCTCTCACTACGTCATACGAAACAGACCGCGTGTACTCCCACAGATTAGCAACCGCGGGGCTATCTGACTCCATCGGCTGAAAATCGCATGGAACAGACAACAACTCTTTGGACATAAACCAACGGAAGGCCTCCTACTCCTCCTTGTCCATAAGACTTTTATCTTCCGCTATTCCTTTACCTTTATCCCTGTGCGGGATTTCTTCACTCATCTGAACCGCATCAGTGACAACCGTGCTTACGAAATTACCCTCAGTAGAAACAGCTTCCACCGTAACATTTGCCGGTTCACCCTCTTCTACCGTAATATTTTCCTGCTCACCCTCTTCTACCGCAGCATTTGCCTGCTCATCCTCTTCTATCGAAGCATTTCCCGTCTCACCCTGAACGGGGAGATCCTCCTTATAAGATAAATCATCTTCACTCGTAGAAGGTACGAGAAGATCATCTTCAAACAAGGGAGAAAAATGGAAGTGAGGAAAGAAAACTCAGGCTCAGTGGATTGGTTCGGACAACTGACCGCAACACCTGTAGCTTCCACCGCATCATTAACTAACTCCGAGGGTGCAACATTTGTCAGCTGGAGCGGGACATTCTATTTTTCCACATTCTTTTCAGGTTCAACAGAGCTATCCTCAATTCTCAACTCTGGTTGAAAATGGGCTAAGTCACGGATTTCTCCTTCCTCCCTATCAGTAGAAACACGAGGTGTTAGATTTTTTCCGACCCTGTCAATGTACCACATGAACTTATTGAATAAAATTCATAAGGATCATATAAATTCATTTGGATATATCAATACCTTTTCTATTGGAGTTGCGGTTTTGCGCTTAACCCCCGAATCACCTTTTGAGCCCCCTTCAGCTTGCGGCTATAAAAAAAAAGAGAAAACAATTAGACAATATTCAAGGCGAGATGAAGAAGAATAGAGAGAATTCTACATAATACATCGTCAAGCGAGAAAGAAAAGCCTTAGAAGTTTAACTGCCAAGGGAAGTATGGATGAATGCGTGATGAAAGGTTGCGGACCACACTTTCTTGAACGAACCCGTAAACCCATTGTCCTTCAATTATCAGGGGAATGCGGTACCACCTGAAATCATGATCATCACGAATCCTTTCCCGTAAAGGCTCCCGCGTCCCAAGAATGACATTAAATTTAGAATTATCAATTTCCCAGAGCAGATGAAATCCTTCGCCACCTATACGACCCGACCGACACTCCACTTCTTGTAATTCTTCACGGCTATATTGTCAGCATACATAGCATGGAAGTTATTTACGGTATAATGCTCACGTTCCGCAGGATTAGGAACGTAGCATGAGAAATTTGTTTCTCCTCTGCTGCGCTTACTACATTCATCCAACACGCGCCACCAATTCCCGTTGTATTGGGTAATGGACCGGACCAAACCGTGTTTGGACTTATTTCGACTCGCAAGAACCTCGTAATGAAAAGAATCCCACTCTTGTACAGTGGAAGCTTCAAGCCCGCATCCAACGCTCCCGCAGTTATTAACAGCCTGTTGTTGATGTACTCAAATTTCTTTATCATATCAAGCGTGATTTCATCTCCTTCAGCAGAATCGCAAAAAGAAACTTTAAATTGTTGAAGTTGGTGTTTCTCTTTAAAATATTTAATATTCATTGACCTGAAGCCCAAGTTTTCATTTAAACGCTTATTTTTAGAGGATCATCGGTCCTTACTAAGTTAGAAGGTTGAACTCATGAACTACCAGATTCATTTACCACTTTCTTCTTCTTCGTAAAATAGCGAGATGACCATATGGAAAGAACAAAAATATGGTTATTTAACATTCTTATTTTCTTGCGAGATGATCAAATGAGATAAATTCATGCTCTTGGTCAAACCTTCTTGCATATGGAACAACAATACGAATTTATCATTCTTACCAAAAGCAACAATAAATTTATCATTCTTGCGAGATGATCAATTCAGATAACCATATGGAAAGAAGACCTGATCCCAATGCAAGAAATCCTTAATCAACACAAAGTAGATTAAATTACGAGGAATCACAGAAGAATCACTGAAAAGTTCAGTTTCAGAAGAATGAAAAGCAACAAAAACTTTAAGAAGAAAAAGACAAAGAGGATGAAGAGTGAAAGAGAGATATGACCAGGTTTGTATTAAATAGGAGAGGATTGAAACTGACGAAACCGTCGAAAAAATAAAGTGGGAGAGAGTAAAACTTTATCAGAGATGTGATTTTCTCGAAACCGTCAAAACCGTCAGAAAGAGCTAAACGTGTAAACGTGGGAAGAATTTATTAGTGGCGTGAAAATCGGGAAAAGTAAAGTTAAACGTGGGAAGTAAACTTATTAGTGGTATGAAAATCGGAAAAGTAATAACTATTTTTCCTTTTTCAAATTTTTACCATATGTCAAAATTTAAAAGAAAAAATGGGCAAATTGTGAGGGTATAAAATCCCTAACACCACGTATTCAAATACTATGGAAAGAGTATCAGAATATGATGGAACATGAAACACTGAAACAAAGCTTTTTGATAAGTACTGAAACAGACATCTGAAACAGACATCATCGTTGCATGATCGACACGTAAGTTGCGGGAAAGCATGACACGTTGTACGAAACAAACATCTTCGTTGCATGACTGACACACAAGTTGCGGGAAAGCATGACACAATGAATAAAAATGACAGACATTAATGCATGATGGACACGTCTCAGTTGAACAGGTTACAAAACAAAAGAAATTAAAGCATGACAAGTCACTTTCAATAGCCACGTATTGGACATGCAGAATTCAGAATGACCACATGTCAGACATGCCATAATTTTAATAAGACCGCAACGTTCATCTAAATCCAAAAAACAATAACTTGAGTACAAATCCGCAGAAGAGGTACGGGATGCCAAGCGAGAAACTAAGGGAAATAAGAAGTACGCAAATCAAGTCTTGCGGGAAATACAAATAAGTCTTGCGGGATACGCTTCGTTCCAAAGTTTGGATAAGAACTAATAGGTGGAAAGTTTAGATTTGAGGGACCCATGATATTTGCTATAAATACCAAACTCTAAAACAGAAAGAAGGGACTGGAAATTTTTCAGAGAATTTGGCAAAAGGGATAGGATCAGAGCAAAAAGTTTAGGTATGAGTATTGTGTTAATTATAAGTCCTAATTCATTACTTCTTTGATAAATTTTACTTGATACAAATTATATTTGATCCTTTTGTAACATACAATAATGAATAAAAATTATCCAAATTTTTTACCACCCGTGGATGTAGACAATCCGTTGTTGAACCACGTTATATCATTATGTTGATTCATGTTTCATTTCTTGTTCTAATTGATAACATATTTTGTTTTCATTATATGAGATTTGATCTGACTATATTTCTGACTCTGATGGTTGTGATCCAAAGATTTAAAGTTTGGATAATCACAGCAGCTTCAATCATATGAAGTGTAACTGGGAAGCATGCATCAGCACACTTTAGGCCGAAATACATCGAAGGTTTGTAGAGCATTCAGGGCTGTAAAAAGAGTACCTACCCGTCTTTAACCGACTCCACAAGTAGGTCAAGAACGTGATTTATACTTTTCAAGTTGCAACTCATCATTTATTCTCATAGTTAACGGCTATCGTTTTTATTTATATTTATAATCTATAATAACTTAATATTTTTTTTAATCAATAACAACTTTGAAGAACAAAAAAAAAAAAATTGGTTGGGTGATTAATTTGCAAACATCAGGGGTTTACCTCACCCCGCAACCACAATAAGCATTGTAAGATTCTTTTTCTCATTCTACTTTTCTTTGATAAAAACCGGAAAACCAATTTCAAATGATTACTCTACAATTACTATTCCAATTTTTAGGGGCGGAAATGTAATCTCGTGTCTCAAGCGCTGGTAAACTGGTTCTCATCAAATCAGTATTGCAATCTTACCCTATATATCAAATATAATACTTGGTTCTCTCTAAATCAACTCTCGATAAATTAGTGGAATAAGGATGTCTACATAGGTAATGATGTATATACCAAAGCATGAGCAACAACATGTCCAAATCTTGTGGATGGCTGGATATTAAAAAGAAACTCACCACTTGCCTTTATCACCAAGATAGAAAGCCGTACACTACTCCACTCCGGTCAATCCCGGGCTCAACTCTTACAAGCCAAATATTTCCCGAAGATCCAATCTTTCCAATCCACTTACAAACCAAATATTTCCCGAAGATCCAATCTTTCCAATCCACAAAAATACTAATTTCAGGGGATTTGGTACCGGCTTAAATAATCTCGCGTTGTTCGGACGATTTAAAAAGAATTTGGGGCGACTTATTTATACTCATCTAATAGATGTGGCTATGGGATGTCTTAAATGATAGGTAAAAATACCTATGTACACTTTCACTAATAAAAGTGTAAAACCTAAACTCATTTCATGTCATTCTAACTCTTCTTCTTCTTCTCTTCCTCTTGACTACCGATTGAGAGAAAAAAATTTCTCTCGTGAGATTTTTAAAACCAATTCATCGTATCGTCGTTAATCGCCGTATCAAATTATCGTCGATTTTTCGATATAAGGATGGCTCGAAAGAAAAATACAAGTCGTCAATCTGATAATAGTAACTAGCCAAATTTTGCTGAGAGATTAAGAAACAAAGAGGTTATTGAAGAACATAGTGAACACGAAGATGATGATCTAGATACTGAGACTGAATCTGACAATCAGACTCTCCAACAATATATGATGGCCCCAATTAGGTAAGGGTATACCACTATTTGGGTTTATTTTGCTTCAATTGATTGAAGTCGTCACTATAATTTCTAGGGTTTTCGGTTTTTATCCAAAATCGGTAGTTTCATATATGTTTAAACTCCCGATTATGGCAGAATTCATCATTCCTCAAGAACATCGACTTTAATCGGTAGTTAGAGTTTTTCATTAACTACCAGTGAGGTCTGGTTATTTTCTTTCTGTACTAAAATTTAGGCTTAATCAGTAGTTAATTTTTTAATCTAACTACTGATTATATTAGATTGTTTCGATGTAGAGTAATATAGTTTTGAACCAATCGGTAGATATGTAGTAGTTGTTAACTCCCGATTAAAATATTCTGAAATTGAAAAATTATTAGGGCTACATTGTAATCAGTAGTTATGTGTGATTATTGTCTCTCGATTATATTTTCTTAAAACCTTTGATTTTTCTTTACCTAATCGGTAGATAGGTTTTGTATTTGACTCCCGATTTTTTTATAATCGTTTGTTATTTTGTTTATTTGACTACCGGTTATATGTGTATCCATAGCTTAGAGTTTTCTGATCCAAATTTTCTGCATAATCGGGAGATAATGTAGGAACCGTGCTACCGATTGTTTTGTAATCGTTTGTTAGTTTGTTTATTTGACTATCGATTATATGTGTGTCCATAGCTTAGAGTTTAATGACCCAAAATTGATGCATAATCGGGAGATAATCTAGGACCCGAGCTACCGATTATGAATAATCGTTTGTTTTTCATTTACTTTTTCTACCAATTATATAATGATTAAACGGTGTCTTACGACTAATTGTTCTTTATTTTTATTTTTAGAGAAAGCGAGCTAAGCAAGCCCAAAATACAATTGTTTCGGGGTCTCGTTGTGAAGGGGGTAAGAAAGTATAGTGCAAGAAGAGAAAAGAGCGATAGAGGAATCTCTATCACCGAATGAACTTAACCAAGTTTACAACCAAGTGATCCACAAGTTGTGCGACTCATAACTAGCGGAAACTGAAGACCATTTATTTCTCTGCTGCCCTTTCCCCCCGGAAAGTATGGTTTGTGCTCTTATTTTGTCATTTACCTACCCCCTCCCATTTAAAAACTATATCGGATTGGATTTCTTGTCCTTCTCTATCAGAAAATCACTTCCTCGTAGCCACAATTTTTTGGTTGGTATGGAAAAACCTTTGTTCAATTCCTTTTGAGGGATCCTTACCTTGCCCTAACATGCTGATCGACATCGTAATATTTGATCTTAGAGAACCCTTACCATCACCCCGTCTAACCATCACTCTTCTTCTATTATAATTAACCGACCCAACCACGCATACCTTTCCACCCGATGATTGGGTCTTTACAATAGAAGCATCTTTCCAAAAAAGCCAATAATTCAATGGGGTTCACCGATCTTCTTTATCAATGGAAGATGAAGTTTTTGTAGATTCTGTTGCAGGACCCGATTAGGCTTTATTCGCCCTTCATGAAGAGTCGCAAGCCCTTTACTGGGCCTGTTCATGGTTGCAGGACAACCAACTTTATACGATTAATATTCACTCAGATTGTAAATAACTTGTGGACACATTATCTACCTGCAACATAATTGTAACATGACACGTGCAAACCGCTATCCAACAATAAAGATCGTACTAAAAGAATTTTCTCAAGCCGCCTGTTCTTATATACTTAAACATGACATCACCACCATAGATATACTAGCCAAATAAGCTCGTACAATTTCCATACCGTATTTTTATTCCACATCATTGCAGCAACCATTGTATTTAGATGTAATCTATCGTCTAACAACGGGGCATCGTTCTACATCACAAAATACCGATGTAACCTAACTTTGTTAACTTAATATATTTATATTTTCTCATAAAAAAATCAAGCAAATAAGTAAAATTAATGGCAATAATTGGGTGATGGGCAATTTTGGCAACATGGTAATCTGTACCCTGAAAAGTGGGGTTGAAATTACCTTATTGAGTATGGATATTGTTCTTTGTTTCTAAAGAACACCATCCACAATCAGCAAGGTTTTAGATGAAGACCTTACCAACTATGAATAATGTTATTCAAAAACGATTTGTGTACAATCGATAAGAACTATTCGACTCCGTCAATTATGGGTCCGCATATAAGAACTGTTAAACCAGCAAGGTCGATAATGAGAACCTACCAATTCTAACTGTTTTTTTTTCTATTATCTTATGTTTTGAAAAGAAAAGAAAGGCAATGAGTATATCTCCTAGCTTGATTCCTCGTTGCAGAATAAACATTTAGGGGTTAAAAGAAGGGTGTAAGTAGGGAACCCTATCAATGAACCAAGTGAACAAATGTTACATTGAGATAACATGGATTGATGGTTTTGACTTAGAGATAGTACATTTTAATTTAAACATGATTAATGTTATAGTCAAATCAAGCTTCAATGAGAAGAAATGGTTGTTGACAGGATAGTCATAGGGGATTTTAACCAAATCTTAGTAAAAGTGGATAAGAAAGCAAGAGTTAACTTTATTAAAAGAGAAGCACAACCCTTTAAACAGATCCTCCAAAGATCTGCACTGGAGGATCTGGGTTATTCAGGTGGTGCTTTCACTTGGTCTAACCACATAGTAGGATATGAACTTATCCAGGAGAGGTTAGACAAGGTAATGACAAATGTAGAATATCATGATCATTCCAAGAATGTTATTTTACAAGTGATGCCCCCTGTAGGGTCAGACCACATCCCTTTGTTGCTCCATCTAGACCCAAATTCTACAAATAGACAAAATTTTACATTTAAATTCTTTGAAACTTGGTTTAAAGAGATCTCTTGCATTGATATCAAAAGCACTTGGTGGGATAAAGACTCTTTTAATCTAACTGAATCTCTAACAAAGAACTTGGAAAATCAGGGAAACAAACTTACTCATTGGAGGAAAAATGTGTTTGGCTTACCCAGTAAAAAAATAAAATGTCTTATCTCTAAAATTGATAAACTTCATAAACTAAAACAAAATAAAAGAATTTTGGATAATATCAACTCTAAGATGCAAAAGCTTGAATCTCTTTATGATACAGAAGAAGAGATTGCTACACAACTATCTAGAGATAATATTTTCCAACTAGGGGAAAGAATCACAAGGTATTTTCATTTGAAAACTATAAAAAGAAGGAAAAAAAAATCAAATCACTTGTATTCTAAACTATGATAATGAGGAAGTTGTAGAAACAAATGAGATTTCTGAAACACTTAAAACTCATTTTGAAACCCTCTTCCAAAAGGTTGATATTGTTGAGAACCCTGAAACTCTAACATATATATCAGTGGGAATTTTGGAGGAATATAATTACAATCTTATGAAAATGCCATCAAAAGATGAAATTTGGAGGTAATAAAAGCAATGACACCTAACAAATCTCCCGCCCCTGATACGTTTCCAGTGTGTTTTTATAAACACAACTGGGACTTAGTGGGGGACCAATTGGTAGGAATGGTTCATCAATTCTGGAATTATAAAAAAAATGAATCCAGAACTGAATAGACATTTTCTGTTTCTAATTCCCAAAGCCTAAAACCCCATCTGACTTCAGACTAATTGGTCTGTGCAATATTCCTTATAAAGTTATATCAAAATTCATGGCAAATAGGCTGAAAATGGTGCTGGCTAAAATTATATCTCCCTCCCAGTCAGCCATCCTGTCAGGACGACAGTCAACTGATAACATCATAGTAGATCATGAGTTAATTCATACTCTAAATCATAAAAAATTAAAACTAGGTTGCCTAGGGGTCAAGATAGACATGGATAAGGAATTTGATAGAATTAGATGGGACTTCTTGTTAAAAAAAGTGAAAGCAATGGGCTTCTGTGAGGAATGATGTACTATGATTCATAAGTGCATTTCAACCTCATCAATAGCAGTATTGCTGAATGGAATCCAGGTGACTTTTCTAAACCAAAAAGAAGATTAAGGCAAGGAGATCCCCTGTCTTCTTACCTTTTTCTAATATGCATGGAGGTTTTTAGTAGGCTTTTACTAGCAAAATAAAAAATAGGGATATTCAAGGTATCAAGATTAGTAAAAATAGTAATGTTATCTCTCATCTGTTTTTTGCAGATGATTGCCCCATCATCTTGAAAGCAGATTTAAAAAAAAGGCAAGAATTTATTAAATACAATTCATTCTTTCAGTAAAGATTCTGGTCAACTTATCAACTTTGATAAGTCAGGGTTATTCTTTAGCAAGAGAATTCATCCTAAAGTTAAAAGACTGATGTCTAAACTCCTAAAAATAAAGAAGATAAATATAAAAGATTCCTATCTAGGAGCTCCACTTTTTATTGATAAATCTAAAATGAAATTTTTTGATAGAATAGTGGGAAAATGGAGGCAACGGTTAAAGGTTGGAAAAGTAAAATTCTAAATCAACCAAGTAGAATGGTGTTAAACAAGCCAGTGGTTTCAATCTTACCTATATAAAAAATGGGTTGCTTCAAGTTACCTAAAAAAATACTCATAAGATTAACTCCATCTAGAGAGAATTCTGGTAGGGGAAAGAGGCAAACTCCAAAGGAGTTTACATCAAATCTTGGATTTTGCTGTGCAAGCCTATTTCTCAAGGAGGTTTGGGTTTCAGAGATGATAATAAAATGAACCATGCAATGATTGCAAAGATTGCATGGAGAATTATTAGTCAACCAAATTATTGGTGGGCTAAAATAATGGAAGGAAAATAATATAACAACTTTTCCATTTTTAAAGAAAAGAACAAGAATTTCAAATCTTCCTGGATGTGGAAATGCATCATGCATGGGGTGCGACTAATTCATAAGCATATCTTCTAGGAAGTAGGAGATGGCATGATCTATAAATCCCTAACTTACAATCAACACTACACCAAATCAGTCCTAATAGAACAATCATGTTAACACTTGTGTCAGACTTGATTGACCCTGACACTAAAAAGTGGAACCAACAAACAATCATAAACAACTTCCCTCATATAATTTCTCAGAAGATTATGCATATCCAGTTGTTTGTCAACAATAATAATAATTTAGAGAATGATACTGCTAGATGGATGCTAACAAAAAATGAATTTTTTTCTGTGAAATCTTTATATGATAATATTATGAATCCTGGAATTGAAGTTCAGGTGCAAGATAAATTTTGGGTAAGATTTTGGAAATCAAATCTTCCACTGAGAGTAAAGCTGTTTCTTTGGAAATCAAATTACCAGTTAGACAGATTATGGGAAGCTATGTTCCAAATATTGATCAAAATTGTATCTTCTGCAACACCAACATAGAATCAATGCAACATCTTTTCTTTGATTGTTGGTATGCAAAGTCAATATGAACTTTATCTCCTTTCTCTGTAGGGATTTTAAGAAATGTGCTAAAGGATTCTTTCATCAATCTGTATAAAACATGGGAGTCAGATCCTACTTCCTCTTTGGAAATCTTTACAGGAAAATGCTGGTTCATCTGGAAGGAAAGATGCACTAGAATTTTTGAGAGCAAATCAAAAACCTCACTGCAAACTAGTATCATCATACGAAGACATCTCATTTTTTGGTGTATTCAGAAAAGGGAAACAAATACAATTCAACATATGAATACACTAAACTCTACATCTTTGCAAATTTAGAAAAATCCTGATATTCACTGTCTTAAGATTAACTTTGATGCTTCTTGGATTTTAGACATTTTAAATTCAGGTTATGGTCTAATAATGAGAAACAATGCAGGAGAATACAGATGAGCTAAATTTGGAGTGTGCACAGATGAAAATCCATAAAAAGCAGAGGCTCCAGCTCTCCTACAAGGAGGTAAATGGACTAAGGAATTAAAGATTGAGAATTTTTGGATTGAAGGGGATTGTGAGAGAATCATAAACTTCATCAAAGGGAAAGAATCTCTAATATCTTGACAGAATCAGAGTTTGGTCAAAGAAGCAATGTAAAATTTGAAAAGATGTAACAACTTTTTTGGGTATTGAATACATAAATAGACTAGGGAATGAATCTGCAAATATTTTGGCGCAACAAGTAAGAAAGTCGGGATGTTTAGTTGTTGGATGGATTCCTCTCCGGCCTTTTTGGACTCGGTCTTATATAAAGATAAAACTAATATTACTAGTGGTAATAGGCTAGATATGTTAAGAGAGAGACCAATGAATCTGTTTCCTGATCCAACTACTGCGGCACCAACTATGCAGTTATAGGAGGGCAACAGGTTCAAGCCTTCTCTTTCACTTGTTGTAATTTTCTTTACTTGTTTTTAATTTTCTTTGTTTTTGTCAACTAGATTGCTATCTGCTCTGTTTTTAGTTTGTACTTGAACTAGTCTTATCAATATAAGAACTTATTTCACAAAAAAAAAATGAACAAATGTTACGAGGAAATATTCAAATGAAGCCATAAGAAGAAACGTAAGTAAAATAAAAATACGTTGCAGCTGCAAAGAAAGGTGAAAAAAACCTCATAAGAAAGAAAAGCACATTCCCCACCATAACTTGATGTTATCGGCTCATCCCGATACTTATGGGTGAAATCAAGGAAATTTGTTATTTGGATACTAACATTCATGGGATGCTACAATCTACTCAATGATCGTAATAATCTCAACTTTATGTTTTCTTTAAGCTATTCAATTCTCAGTCAAGCGTTACTATTTTTTTTATTGTATATTGATTTGTTTTGTAAGCACATAGGATCCAATACATCTTTTGAGATACCAGTCATCATATTCGACACACACAAAATGGCCGCTGGATAAAAAATGTATTATGGCCGTCGGAAACCTCTGGATAAAGTATCTGCATTTGCTCAGAGATATCATCCAGAAATGGATACGTCATCTCCCTTTTGGTTAGATGACAATGACTCATGATAATATTGCACAGATTCTAATCCTTTGGGTATATGGTAAATCAAAGACAACTACTCGCAGGAGTTAGAATGCGAAAATAATTATGCTTTAAATGCCAAGTGCTTTGATTGGGATAAAGAGACGCCAGAGTATGAGTTCAAAATGTTTGGTTAAAAGGTGATACAATTCAACTAAAGAGTTTGAGTTAAAAGTTCGAGAACACTCCCAGTCTTGAAAGGGAAGGATATAATATACCTAGATAAAAGTTCATAATACGTTTTTAAAATAAGTATTATATTAAAAAAGATGTACAAATGTACAAGAGGGTAGTAGTCAAAATTTTTATTAGAATTTAATATAAATTATAAAAATTTGATGGATATCGAACATCTTTCCAATTATCCTTATTAAAGTGAATGCTCGGTTGAAATCACAGGCGTAGGCATGTCAAGTTCGTTGTCGAATTTATATGCCAAAACTATTTCTTTATTTATAGCCTACTAAAGTATGCTTCATTCAAGATTAGATTCGGTAGTAGAGTCTTATGAACTCCTCATTTACTCTCGAATATTGAAGATCACGAAACCATCATTTAGAAGAACTTCATCAAGGTTAGTAGATTGGGTTTTCCTTTCAGATTATTTTCTCTTTTATCTATATATCTATCATAGAAAAGCCGAGGACTTTAGTAAATGATTATATACACAGAAGGATCATGTAGAAGCCAATGAAAAATATCTAGTGATATTTCGAATTCGAGTCTTGACTTGAAATTTTTCGAAACAACGAACCAAGTGAGAAGAGTTCTACGACCTTTACGCATTTGAGCTCGCGGACCTACTCAAATACGAAAGTTACTGAACTTGGAGTTCACTTTCAGTTCGCGAACCAGCTTTGGTGAGTTCGTGAACTCAATTGAAATCCAAAGTTCCTAAATTTGGGATTCACTTTGAGTTTGTGAACCTACCTTGGTGAGTTCACGAACCTAATTTAAATCCAAAGTTCATGAAATCAGAATTCACTTTGATTGCGCGAACCTACCTTGGTGAATTCACGAACCGAATTGAAATCCAAAGTTCATGAGCGAACTTACCTTTATGAGTTTGTAAACCTAAAGGTGCAATCGGCCAATTTCCAAATTTGGGTTCATGCACTTTCCTTCTTTGATTTTCAAGGAAAACATTTCAAACCCTTACGAATTTCTATTCCGTTGTACATAAAGTTCTAGTTATTTCCAGGAATTGATCTAACTTGTGATCCAAGTTCCTAGTCCTTGTTTTAGCCTTTTGGGAAATTGTCACAATGTGTGCATATTGTCTATTCTTAGTAGTTTGATGTCGTCTTTGGAAGTAATTTCTTTATAGAGTTTAGTTAATGCTAAATATGTGTAGTACTTTAAAGAATGAAAATAACCTCATTGCAAGTCAAGTTCTAACTAAACAAAACAAATTTTCTATGGCTTAGTAAAGAGCTTATATTTAACAATTGAGAAATAACTTGGGTTGTTAGAAATTCATTGCTTACATACTAAACAACCCAGCCTTGATCGATTATCATATATTAGAGACATCAGCAACACAAAAAAATGAATCCCTATACGATGTGTATCTTGTTGCAAAAATTCTCTTGCAGACACCTAAGGTTCTTCGAGAACCAAGGCACGAGTTTAAAATATTCCACTTGGGATAGTTTCGTAACCTGTATATGTATTTTATCTGATTGTAGTTCAAGTCTATTCTAAGGTCATTCTCTTCTGCTATAAGATCATCCAAGAATTACTAATCAAATCTAGATGTGATAGAAAACTTCAAACATGATTGAGTATAATGCTTATCAATTGAAATTTTGTTTCGAAGTTTCCTATAAAAATTCATTTTGGATTAAGTTCTAGTATGATATTTTTGTAAAGATAGTTGATTAGGTATCTCTATAATTTTTTATGAGTATAAATCCTAGTCTTTTAGGTTTGGATTCGTCTAAATTTGGGGATAGATAAAAACGCCTTGATCTTGAATCAGAAAGGAAATCACTTGGCGTCCTGTTTGAGGCAGGGTATTGCTAGTCTTCACGAAGAACTATGGAGCAACTCTGAGGCCTGTAAAGGACATCATATATGGGAATAGGGTACACAGGTTTTGCGATAATCAAGAGACGTGGGGGCACAACTACAAAAAAGTAACTTGGAGGGTTTATTATGTCTTAACTTAATTTTATACTGAATTTATAATAATAGACTAGTGTTTGTAGTGGCTTATTACAATGTATGTTCAAACTGGACGAGGTCTCGAGGGTTTTCTGCTTCGCAATTTTCCTCGTTAACAAAATTTCAGGTGTGTACTTTGCTTTACTTGTATTTTTCGTATTATATTGATTTTATCTTTATAATTATAAAGTACAAACAAGTTGTACATTAATCAATCCCTTGTGATTCAAAATCTCTTTCTGACACTATATAAGGTAATTCATTCGTTGTGTTTAATTTTGTTTAAGGTTCACGTAAGAAATAAGTCTATTAGGTTTTGAAATGAAAAATTTCTTGGTGTACTTGGTACCCTCCCCTTTTTTAAACTCATTTCTTCTTATTCAATCAAATCAACTTAAAATATCCAACATAATTCAAAAACAAATAAAATCAAAATATAATGATATAAAAATAATATTAAAATAGTGAATTAAAGCATCAAAAATAATGCAACTAATCCACTTATCACTGATTTTTCTTTAAAAAAAACTTCGGTACGTTCAATTTTTATGTATGATTTGACGTTGACATAGAGTGTGGATCTACATGCAATTTCCTATGATGAAAATGGATGACATCGACAAGGATTGGGTGACGGGAACGCCTACAGGAAGTGATACTCATTCATGAAAGGTCAGCCGAGGACCAAAGAGAGAGAGTTAGATTACTATGAGAAAAGAATTAGACAACATGTTGGTCCCAGAGGTAGGTTTTAATCCTTAGGTGAATGAAAGAGAAGACATTCTTTTTTTGACGGGAAACATAAATTCATTAAGGAAAAAGGGGACCACGAGAGTCTACAGATAATTGGGAAAGGAACGGAGAAGGGTCTCTCCATATCCTCCCCTCCCCAGAAGAACGAGCAATATTAGCTATACAGTCCGCTATCTTGTTGTCCTCTCTGTCTATAAATGTTAAATTACAATAAGGAAATGAGTTTAAGAGTTTTTTACAATCCGATAACAAAATATGGAAGGACCAAGGGCTGGCAGTCGTGATGCTGTTGACATCGTCTATGATTGTCTTAGCATCACCCCGGAGCAAAACTTGACTCCAGCCTTGTTCATGGGCCCAGACAATAGAATCTCTCAACGTTGTGGCTTCCGCCTGGTGGCTCGAACTAACCCTTGCAACTCCAGAGAGACCTGTGATGAATACACCTTTTGACGTACGGGCTATGGCAGCATATCCGGCTACATAATCAGAAACAGAGTAAGAACCATCAAAATTTATTATGACATAATCCAATTTTTTTGCAGACCAGATTGAGACCATAGGTTGTTCATAGGTTGTGGCCTTTCTAGCATAATGCACTTGTTTTGGTTTGGAGATGGGCTTGTTTCGCTGATTTTGAGTATTGATGGGAGTCTAATTTCCTGGTTTGTATTTCCGGTTATTTGATCAGAAAGATCGGTTCCGATTGGGGGGGGGGGATTTTGGACACTGTGGTTGTGGCGATTGCCTTTACCTATGACTAGGTTATTTTGGGTGCCTTGTGACTGGGGGTAACCCTGGGGATTTGTGGATTTTGGACTGGGATTGTTCTCAGGTATGTTGGGAGTAAGGCGGGTGATGCTGGAATGATGGGTTTGGATTGGGGTAGCTAGCTTGGCTATGATATGGATGACAGTTGCGGGATTAGGATTGACTTTTTCAAAAATAATGTCGCATCTGAAAAAAAAAAGACATATAATAATAAGGCTAGAGATCGCCTTTTACAACTGACAACTTTTTCACATCCAACTATATGCAATGTATACTCCTCGTCGAGTAATGTGACAACTTGGTTATATACTAAGTGAACCTAATCCTCACATGTTTAAGTTTAAACCGTAGAAATAAAAGAGTAAGTCATTCGACAATAAAATTGAGGTAAGTCACGAGTCAACACCAGATATTGTTTATTGGAACAAAAGGCGCACATTAACGGTCGATGTAAGTAATTAAACGTATGTAGACCGAGGTTTTGAAATTAAAAGATACATGGAGCGATACTGCGAGGTTTCACATACTCAAGTGGTACATAAAGAGAAAAGAATAAGGATACTTCTTTCATCAAAGACCCATCAAGGACTCCTGAAAATATGGTATGTAATATTCTTCTCTTATGCTTTTAAGGTTTACATGATTTTGATGTATTAAATGTTTGTTGATGTAAATAAAAATGAAGAATCAAATGGGTCTTATTGTGAGAAAAATGTGTTTGCTCGATTTAAAAATGACAATTTATGTTGATTGAGAACCAAAAAGTCCACCTTCACCAACTTCAAAACTTGTGAAATATAGACGCTAGCCCTATGTTCGAGGAAAGAACCTGTATGCGAAGACCAAGAGATCCCGGGTTCAACAAGCGCCCCGGAAATGATAAAATTCATGGTGGGATCGAGGTCAATTTGCTAAACGAGGTCGAGGTATCCGTGGTATGTAAATATTTAAATATTATTTTATTAGTGCCGTCTTAATAGCCTCAAACTTTTGTTTTTCTATTTTTTAATTTTGGATGTAATTTTTCTATATTGTCTTTGTCAATAAATAAATAAATGATGGTTATCTGAATAAATGTATTTAGCTAAGTTGCCAGTGACAACTCTACAAATTAGCATAATTTGTATATATAAAAAAAAGATAATCGATAGGATTTAATCTATCGATCTTTTCGTTTGTGACATTTTCATACTGTATTTATTTTTTGTGTCCCAAAAGGTTTTAGGGTTAAAGAAAATAAAATGAAAATGAGGGTTAGATTGAAGAAGAATGATTACAAGATATCAAAATCGAACAAGATTAGCATAAACCAAATAATGGCCATTCGATTATTGCTTTGGTCACAAAAGAAAAGAAGGGTTGATATTAAGAAGGAAAGCAGAAAAAGAATGAGACTAGAGTGTGTTGAGATTCTAGCGGAAGAATGAGCTCTGTAGCGGTTGACTTCAAATGTTTGTGCAAGGCTGATGTTAAACTAAGATGCAAGCTCATGGCGTCGATCAACCTTGCTTATAGGTCACGCGAAGTACTAGCATATCTAGCTAAAACACTTAATTATTGAATTATGATATCAAAAGGCATGCACGACAGATCGAGGAACGACAATAAGCAAGAAAGGTGCAAAGGGAGTTTGCATTAAAGTATGCGAGCGTTGCAAGGAACATTGTGACCCGTAATTGGTGCTAGCGTGAGCTGTTGTTGTGGGAGATATACTCTTCAATGAGTCTCGAGCACTGGTGTCTCTACTGGAGATGAGGAAATTAGTAACTCGGGCATTCAAAAGACATGTCATGAAGATAAGGGGTTGATTTCTTCCATGTCGGAGATACGGTGGGGGAAATTACAGTCTCTCATGAAAAAGATCTGTATATCGTCGTTGAAGCCTTGATCGGCGGTTACTATAAGCTTGTCAATACTTATAATCCAGAAGGGGTGGTCATACATGGCAAGTGGCTCACAACTCACAACGCTTAAGACATCCTACCACCACTTCGCTATATTTTCCTGTTTTACGCAATATTTGTAATTCATCCAAAATGTTTACAGCATCATGCATTTATACTTGGGATTTCGGTTTATTAATCAAGCAAAGTGTTATTTCTTAAAATAAAAATATTCTTGAAAATCATTCAAAAAGAAAAATCTCTACCCACTCAAAATTCCAAAATAAAAACCACAAAAAAAGCCATATGTATCAAAACCCTATAAAACTCAGAAAATCTACAAAAATCCTTGTAAAATGGTTCAGCACCTTCAGTGTATGTCTTCTCCAATTGCTCAAGAGTCTCAGTCGCAAGCTTCAACTCCCGAGAAAGCCTATCAACTTCACATTTATCCTTGACAACCGTCTCCAAGTTATAAGATACGCCTTTCTCCTGCAAATGCTTCTCAATAGCTTCTAAATGACGATGAAGCCATGTGACATTAAGCTTAGCTACTTCAGCATCATCTAAAGCCTCCTTTCAGTCTTGAAGGACCTTCTCAGAGATTTCTCTACGAGGGAGATAAATCATCTCATGCACATTCGATAGCAGCATAGACACATCCCTCTCCAGAGTACGGTAATTCTTGGGATTACCTATGAAGAAATGGCCAAACTTTTTCCATACTTTTTCATACAGTTCGGCATAGGAAGACGGGACAGTGAAGCCTCCGACACACATATGTATATGATAAATCCTATCAAACCTGAAGTCAAAGTTAACTTCAGCGTTCGGATATTCAACCGACACAATCTCCATCACACCAGCATTCTGTACAATAATGTCATTCAGAGTGCTTTCTTCAACAACAACATCAGAAAGAGCTCACTCGTGATTTTGAGATGGAAAAGACACATCACTAACGTCACGTTTCATGGTAATCCCTAATCCTTCACCTACAAGTTCATCTCTCTGATTTGGTTCATTCTCCTCCTAAAAAGTAAAGACATTGTAGAGATAATCAGCTAAAATAGCTTAAACACAAGGAATTGAAGCACATATCATAAAATTCATAAAATATGTCCGTTAAAAACCTAAACATTCATTAAAGAGTATTTTGGGTCATGGCATATGGTTTAGAAAGGATATAAGTCATTTTGCAAAAATGCCGTCAGAAACGTTTTTGCACTACCCTCCAGAAGAACTGAAACTGGAGCCGATTGGTAAGGAATTTGGAGATGATTTATATACCAAATATTTCATATGTATGTCTAATACAACATGTTAAAATAGAACTCCAATCAGAAAAGTGAGCTAATAAGGATAGACAAAACGGCGATTACATGACAGCTGAAAACCTACAGAATTCTTCCTGAAAAGTTTCTGGACGCTCGGTGTCAGGTCTTTTTAGCCTAGCAAATGAAATCCAAATTTATAAATTATTTTTGCAGAAGTTATTTATATCTCTTATCTAAATAATGAGAGGTGAACCACCTCATTCCGACTTTGTATGAAGATTCTACAACCATTACGGTAAGAAGACCTGAATCTGAATTTTTCTGACAACGGAAATTGCTAAAGTCTTTCATGAAATCATGTATGATTCAATACATTTGGTAGTTTAAGAAATATTATAATATCACTATGGTTCTAAAACAATGGAGTAAACTAACTTGGAGTTGTTACAAGCCGTTGGAAGCAGAAATCATCTCATAATATGACTCGCCTATAAGTTCTTCGTTTTCAGCACCAGATTCTTTAATTTCTTCAGTTTGAAACGACTTCATTGTCATATAATACTTCTTCCTTGGTACTTCCAACCACAACGGTATTTCCTGATACTAGAGTGTCCGTGTTGCTAGTCATCCAAGAATGATGAATATTCATAAGAATCATAATTTATTAAGTTCAGTAAGACAAAAATTTCTACAACTCAAAAATTTTCAAAAGAAACTTTACTTACAATATAAGGTGTTGAGGAGACAATCCTATCTGGAATGCCAAACTTGAAAGGTTGAATACTCAAGTCACCTTGACGAGTTATGTTCCCAGACTACACAAAGGTGTTTGTCAAGACAAGATATAATTATACTTCATACAGAAAAGAAGAATAAGAGAAAACACAAGACGCTTACCTTCTTCCAGGGACGTTCTCCACTTTCAGGTATAATTATCCGTGGTCCCTTCTCCCCGGACTGAGGAATGACATTCTCTGCAATACTAGGTGCAAAGTATTCTCGGAACCATGACTGCAAGGAACGAATTAAACACTCAACTACTGAATAAAGAATGACGATAAACAAAGGATGATTTGAAATACCTTTGTCAAGTGAACGATCGAGTCACGCCTCGCTCCAGAAGTAACCTTCAAGTTCCGCCGAGTTGTTAAATCCTTCTCTGAAGGCTCACCACATACAACAAAAGTTTTACTAGATACAAAGTCCTTAAGGATATCAAGTTGTGCATTCCAGAAACCAACATATTCATCAGTGACATATCCTTTTCTACCAGCTTGGAGAAAAGGGATACTTCGACCAGGAATGATATGAGCACCCTCAGATCGCTGAAGCACGTCTATAGGAGACTCCTTAATGCGATTACAAGGAATAGACTGATCAAAGCCCATTTACCGAGCTGCCCTATCAATGTTGTAACTCTGCATGATATAATTGCCAGAGCAACATCGAGAATGTGCCCTGGGGTACAACTATTCATAAAAATCGCCTCACCGAGTGTAACAGTATTACCCTCACCACTTGGGGCAGAGTCCAGGACAATGTCAGAACTCTCAACAAAGGTCTTCGGCGGAATTACTTGAGGAAGCTTTGAACCCCAAGGTCTGAAATTCACCTTCTTCTCATTGTCCATTAAGCTAATAAGACTAACAGATGAAGGTTTCTTCTTACTCCAATGAAGAATTCTAGCTTACTCTATCTCTGCACTCGGATAAAAAGGTTTAGTCTTTGGCGCATACTCAGGGAAGTGTTCCCATAGCCAAGCTTGCATAAACATAACATGGATAAATGACTCTACCTTGGCATGACCATTGGAAAGCCTCATGTCACAAATGAAAGAATCCAAATGAAAGTATAAAGAGCCTAGAAACAAATTACTGAAAGGAAGAGTCTTTCCACCAGCAAGAGCAACAACAACCGAAACAAATGAAGGCTTTAATTGGCCTCCAGGAGAATCTTCAAACACGTCTCTGGAAAGCCAAAGTACAAGGAATACAACAATTCATAAAGGATCGTCAAAAGCAAGTTTGTTAATACTTGTACTTCCGTTCCACCAGTAGTTAATCCAAGTCGAATAGTTTTTGTTGTTGCAACGACCAGGTTTCTGCAACTCTTATATTTTCTGAGTAAGGATGACGCCATATTTCACCTCCTGCTCAGTCCATTCAACTAGAATGCTACCAACAACGGGCAGTTGAAGAAAGACCGCCACGTCCTCCAAAGTGATTATTAATTCACCCCAAGCGAATACTGATGAATGGGTCGGACCGCACCAACGAGGAGCCAATACAAGCAGATCTTTCGTGTCCTTATTTAGCCTCAAAGTCTCAGATACTCGCAGAGCATAGAATATCTTACCATTTTCTAAAACCAGCTTCACCCTAGGATTGTTCAACATAACTTCAGCCCATCCTGTCCATTCAGGCAGAGGAATTTGGAACGTCTTAAATTCGACAAATGAAGGTTTGTGCTCTATTCTCTGCAAATAAAATCTGACAATAGACCGTGGATAAATACCTTGAGGTTGAGGAGCGCTATTAATATTTGGAATAAAGTTACCAACATAATCAGGGGCAACAAACTCTTCAACAACACCATCAAAGAGCTTGTCATAGATGCTGGGCACATCATCTAGAGAAATAACGTCAGAGTTTTTGCTTCCATTACTAGAAGCAGAGGTAGCATTATCTCTGTAATTATTAGACATCTACAATGGAGTCGAATAACATTTACATCAGCAACTGGGCAATCATGCACATGGTGTGTCTTTATTCTATTTATATATACAATACTGATATGCAAATACATGCTTATATATATAAATTAAAACTAGCATCAAGAAAAAATTACAACAAAACCCTGGCTTGCCTGGTTGAAGTTCCACAATGCTGCATTAAAACCAATGAAGGATCGTCACAATCAGAAACAACAATTGTGGAGTTGGAATTCACTCACAAGATGATTGTACAAATTGTGCGTCCATGCAAATATTCGTACCAATTAGAATAAGATGATTGTACAAATTTTTGAACATCCATAATAAAGGTTATGCGTTATGCCATATATGAATGAAAACGCTAATTAGATGCATACCATATAATTTCAGAGTCGCGTTAAGCATTATCTCAAGTTGCAAACTTCCACAACTGAATCTCTTGAAAATGTTTAATATGCACTGAAGAAAAGTTAAACATAAATGCTAACATTAAAATCTCACAAGACTGAGAAAACTAAAATAAGCCATAGTCATGGTCACTGCATTAGTAAATGCCAAATGCTAATGGCACATAAGTCAGAAAAAAAAGTCAAAAGGCCAAAAAAGCCAAAAAGCTAACAAAGCGTGCGCCAACCAAACACTAGCAGCATTAGTGCTAGTGCTAGCTCCAGCACCAACGGCGCTACTGGCTGCACTAGCCTTTCCCATTCCCTTGCATTTTCCATTCTTGTTTGTGCTAGCATTGTTCTCACAAACTCATTGGTGGTACTATCTCACGATAAATGTACACGCTTTGAGTCCATGACTCCATTAATTCCTACGAGAAAACAAAACAATCACATGGGAGGATTATTCATGGGGTTTTGGTCTGGTGGTTATAGCAACATGGGCGTGGCAACACCCCATGATAAGGAAGTTACAAAGTAGTGGTAAGGATGAAGCATTTAGTGGAGTAATGGAGTAATGGTTTCCCAAAGATTCTAAGGCGGTTAAACCATTATCCCCACAACTTCCACTTCTCCATCTTTTCACTACCTCCACAACTTTATAAGGAAACGTGTGTTCTCAAACAATTATAAATAGGCTCTTTAGACCATTCAGAAAAAACAACAAGCTTACCATTCTCATAAACTCTGTGATTCTCAATAGTTCAACAACTCTAAACATAATACAACACACAAAATTCCTTCAACTTTCATTGCTTCCCTCCCCTAAGATCAGCCCATTTTCTTTCCTCGTCACTGAAGCAGAGCGGAACGGCTACTTTCGTGGTTGAGGCTTGCTCTGTACGATTTTGGTTTCCAAATCTAAAGAAAGTACTTCTATTGTACATTATTTTGCCTAGAATCAATTTTTAGGTATTAATACCCATAACCCTTGCTCTAATATTGAAGTTAGTTTTCTAGACCTATCCTTGAATTTATTCAAGTCCTTATTATCTTTTAACCTTTTGACTTTTTCAGGAGTGACTTTTTCAGGAGCGGCATCTAGATATTTCTTCAACAGTTTTGCTCAAGAATTTAACACTTAGTTTTCCTTCAAGACTCAGTATTTGTTGAAAGTCATTACTTACTTCTATTATAACAAGTTTTTCTCTCAAGTTTTTCATATTCAGCAGTCTTCAAACTTAAGAAAAAAACTTTGGATCGATTCACGAAACACAAATTCTCTTTGAATACTATCTTTAATGTCGAAATAACTTTTGTCAACACTACACTCAAGAGTTCTGATTCTTCTTTTTAACTTCTTATTTTTCACCAGGAAGAATATGATCTGATACATCCTCACATGTCTCTTCATCATCAGAGTCAGGTTTAACATATGAGCATTTCAAATATGAGCATGACTTAAAAACCATTTCTTGTTAACTTAAAAAAACTCATTCAAATTTCTTTCAAGGTTTCTATCATACCTTGCATTTGATAAATGAGCTTTACTGAGATATTTTATACTTTATTGAAGTAATTTGTTCTCTTTACTTAAGGAATCACCTTAATCTTGTGGAAAATGAAGATACAAAGCTAACACAAAAGGAATGAGGTCATTCCAAGCTCATACGAAGAAGTTATGAGTAAAATAGTTTTACACTCCTTTGTGTTGATTCATGCCCGATCCTGAGCCCGATTCCAAATCTAGGACAAATATTGGGCTCGATCACAAGATCGGATTAGTCCTAGAAACTGTTTTGTACATAACTTCTCTTACGGTATCCAATTAAGTGATTATTGTAGAAATTACGTAGTAAACTATACTAAGTAATTTAATATAATAAGTTGTTGAAACAACCAATGTATATTCTTTATTTGACACTTAAATCATAAGAATGATCAAGTTATTTAAACAACTAAAGCCACAAACTTTGCGTGTTATGTTTTCAATGAATACGAATGTAAGAACTTGATAGAACTGGAACAAATTAAATTCAATACCACCCTCAATCCGAAGGATGATGTCTTTGTTTGTCTTTAATACATCTTCAGCTCAGTGAGTAAATAGAGATTGCCTCAACATTTCTATGTCATAAGCCCTTCCTAATGAAGTTAACTTTAGTAACCAATTCAAGCGATCAAGTTTTGGAACTAAACTTGACATTCCAAAGCTTGGTGGGTTCAAACGAGCAATGATCTAACATTAACGAATGACATAATAATTCTTCTATTGCTTATGTTTTTCAACACAATGCGCTAGTTTGGGTGTAAATATAAGATTACACACAACTGAAAAATAATGAAAGAAACAACTCCATGTGTCAGCTTTGAGTGAGATATCCACATACCGACATTTTCATCCAATGAGCATGGATAAATCATATTTTCTTCCTCATTTTCCCTAGTACACAAGCATGCAATTCAACATACTCCTTATTTCAAATTATGCTACGATAAAATTTCCTTTCATTGTGTGGTCGCTCAGCCATCTTGGTTGTTGCATATTTGCGCAAGGTCATCTTTTCAATGTCCCCCACACATAGGTGTTCTATTTGTTCTATCACGAAATGATAACCATAATTTATTTTCATCCCCATCAACATCGCCGGTAAATACAATATATGGACGAATGATTATAGAAAGTTATTCGATATATTCATAAATCATCATATAACAAGTCTGGTTGGATTTACCTTGGACATCCCTATGGGTTTTCCTTTGGAAAAATATATTTTCTCCATATCACTTATATTGACCTTGTTGCAAGGGAACCAACAAACCCTTGGTTTACATCTTATTTACTCGCTTGACTCCCTTGTGGGTCAACCAAAGGACCTTTTCGCATCACTTCTCATTTAGTTGCTTGACTCTCTTGCGAATGAACCATTTTGTTTCACATCTCGCTAACTTGGTGTACCTTCTTCTTCAATTGTCCGACCCCGTTTCCTGGGTTTTCAATTTGAAGATATTCCATCATATTTTTTTTAGAATTTCTGGACAGTTCCGCTTCCTCATGTACTTGATTGCGTTTAGTAATTTTTGGTGATATTAGAATGATAAGTGAGCTTAGCTGTAGTTGTAGATTTGGGTCTTATCTTTCATAAGGCTTTGGAATTGTTAGATTTCAGAAAAAATTAGAAGAAATATGCATATTTAGCAATATGATGCAATCTGTCAATTTTTTAGGATCATCTTGTAAAGTCTTTATCATTTATCTCAGCCGTCGGTTAGTTTGAAAATTTTGTATAACATAGTGAAAGATGTGGCCACATTGATTCTAATTACACCTTGATCGATATTAAAAATTGTTACTGTTACTATATTAAGAATAATTTACGGTGTTAAATAGTTGGATAAATAAGATAATAAGATAGTACTGGTCTAAGTCACGTTCCGACCATAACACCTTAGATTTCGGATTTGTATTTGGGTTAAACGTTCATACGAAATTTGAGATATTACATGTTGGTATCAGAGCTAGATTATTAGAGTTTAATATTAAAAATATTAAAAATATTTATTATTTTGTAAAGGTAACTAAGTACAGCGAAGTTGTTTTTTAATAGTAAATTGTACAAATTATTTAAGGACACAACAATAATTAGTGAAGCTATAAATTATTTTTCTTATTTTCTTTCTGTTAAATTTTCATATATATTAAAAGAGAGTATGTTTCAAAAAAGAAAAAGAAAAGATCAAACATAATAATGGGGCGTAGAGATCATATGTAACTTAGCAACATTTTAAATCTTACTGGGATGACGTTTTTATGTTGTAAGCACCAGACGTTCTTGTTCTATTGTCTATATTTCAACCAAATAATTACTGGGGATATAAAGGTAATTTAATCTACAAAATAACTATGGTTTACTCGCCGGTATTCATGTTTGCACTACATCGCGAGTGCCCTACACTCTAGAACGGCAATGTTAAGTCTTCCAAAACAATTGTCCATGCAAATAAAAGTATCTTGGGTGGAGTCAAGTTACTCCAGATAAGAAAGGAACAAAAGTCAAAACATTGTATGATATTAGCTTGTTGTAAAGTACTTCATTCTAAAACACCCATCAGTACAGAGATTCCATCTTTTCGTATCCCCGTTAGTCTAATTTAGGAGGAGTGTCGTCAGTTAACTAGAGTAAGTGTTGGAATTTCTAAATTTCAAACTCTTTAAAAGGCCCGTTAAAATAAGAAAATAAGTTTCCTGACCGAAGATAATGATGCAATCGCTTACTTTTCAAGCTAATATCTAGCCAACCTAAACAGCAAAGGTAGTCTTTTTAAGTGACGGAGAATGGAACAAGTAATCGTGCTAGAAGGAAATGTTTTTGCTTGGATGTAACAACAGTCTATAATGGGACATAACCACCAAAAAAGATTGAGAAAATGAGTCTATTGTTTAAGTATCCTCTAAAATATGGTTCTAGTGAACAATTAAACATGAGGAAAGATCCGTGCACAATCTTATATACACACCATCTCACAATATTTGTGATAATTTTTCTATAAATCTTCGACGATAATAAATTTAAAGCTAAAATATTGATGATATGTTTTTTTTACAAAATTCTACATTCCTACAAAAAAAATTAAAATAATCGTGCTTGGAAAGCACACGTGTTAACCTTTTTTTTGGATGAAAACAAGCCAATCCTTAAGAAAGGAAAAGAGTAATACTAAGTGAAGTGACCGCTTAGGAAGTCCTCGTGTTTCCTCTCTAAACTATCCTAATCTGTTTTGGACTTCAGGCTTACAAGAATAGGAAAGAGAAGAAGGAGATGCTACTGTAATAACAAGCATGTTGTTAGTGTTAGAATTAAAAATAGATTTGTTACTTAAAATTAATTTTATTACTTAATATATCTTAAAGGGACCTAGTGTCACTAGTCCAAACTTGGGGTGGAAACATCAAGCCATCCATTTTCACTTCTTAGTGAATGAGAAACCTTTGGTTTGTCCCATATTGGGCAAACCAAGGAGGAAGTTTATCCTTATTACCACAAACGTTCTATATAAGGAAAAAGAACTAGTGGATTGGATATGGACTTAGGAAATGGACCACTGGGCAAATGCACACATGTGCGAAGCACCGCGGGCCGCGGGTTTACGGAGCTTGCGTGTGCTTTTGCGTGAGCCTTGCGTGTGCCTGCGAGTGCATACGTGTACCTATCAAAGATCCAACAGTTTTATATTTTAATTTTATACATTAAATATTTGACCGTTTTGTATTTATAAAATTAAATCAGGTTTAATAAACAAAATCTTTTAATTAAATATCTCGAATTAAATATGTTGAATTAAATGAATTTTGACCGTTTGAAAAATCAATAGTCTTCTTCTTCTTTAAAACAAAAACAAAAATAAGATTTTCAATTACCCCAGTCGCAGCCACTGACCTGACGACTTTTCCCCTCTTCTTGCTTTGTATGCGCACTAGTTTATTTTTTATCTTCTTCTACTGTTAAGTTCACAACGGGCCAACGAGTTTTGCTAACTGGGTTGGTATCAGGTGGTTTTATCCTGGATTCGATTTTTCATCTCTAAAGGTATAACAACAGTTTTCTAAAGGTGTATCTGAAAAATATCGAGTTAAGGGAAGTCTGTTGAACAGGTGACTCCATTTCTCTGTGCTTGTGTGATTGTCTGAAGTGTGCTATCTGTTCAAACCCTTAACTATTTTCAAGCTTCTGTTTGGTTTGTTCACTGTTACAGGATTATTCTCCAACATTCTTAACTCGATATCTTGTTTAATTTCAAAATTTTACTTCTGTAACAATGGTGAAGACTGATGTTGACAGACCTCAGAAATTTTCTGGAAAGGACTTCAAGAGATGGCAGTCAAAAATGTTATTTTTTCTGAGTTTCCACATGCTAGATGATATAGTTCTGAAGCCGTTTGATGAGTCTCTGAATGAACCTGAAAAATTACAGGACTTAAAAAGTTGGAAGAGAAGTAATTATATGGCCAAAAATCATATCTTAAACTGCCTAGAAGATGCTTTATATGATTTTTACAATGCTAAGGATAATTTTAATGCTTACAATTTATGGACTGCACTACAAGATAAATATGAAGTAGAAACAGCAGGAAGTAAAAAATTCCTGGTTGCACGTTTTCTGGAATATAAAATGGTGAATGATAAATCAGTGGTTGATCAGTTTCTGGAGATGCAAAAAATTATTAATGAAATAATTGCTGAAGGAATGGTTATTGACGAAACATTTCAAGTTTCTGCTGTTATTGAAAAATTGCCAAATTCCTGGGCTGAATACAAGAGAAGACTAAGGCATGAAACTGGTGAAATTTCCATGGTAGAATTGGGCAAGAAAATCCAAGTTGAAGAATTGTTGTGTTCAAAGGACAAGAATGTTTCTTCTGCAAGAGACATGTCAAACAAAGCTCACTTTATCGAGCACAAATTTGCTAATCTAAGTCTGGACCACAACAAGCGCAAGCCTGGCCCGCAAAGAAAAGGTACCTTTCAAAAACTAAAATATGCTATTGGTGAAATTAAGGGAGCATGTTATGTTTGTGGTATGTCTGGCTATATGGCAATTCATTGTAGAAAACGCAAAGATGCGAATTTTAAGAAAACAAATGTAAATTTAGTTGAAAGTAGTAAAAATGAGTTTTCTAGCACGGTGTCTGAGGTTAACTTAGTTACCAATGTGAGAGACTAGTGGGTAGACTCTGGAGCTACCAAACATGTCTGCGGAAGTAAAGACATGTTCACCTCCTATCAGACGGTAGGAGAAGGAGAAAAACTATATATGGGTAATTCATCTGCAGCACAGGTTGCAGGAAAAGGAAACTTTTCGCTGAAGCTCTCTTCTGGGAAAATCCTCACATTGAATGAAGTTTTACACGTACCAGACATCTGCAAGAATATCATTTCAAGTGGTGTGCTAGATGATAAGGGATTTAAGATTGTATTTGAGTCTGGGAAAGTGATTATCACTAAGGGAAAGGATTTTGTGGGAAAGGGATATAAGGCTGAAGGCCTTTACAAATTATCTGTAACCTCTGTTGAAGTTAATAAAATTGATTCTTCTTATGTTGTTGTCTCATTGAATATCTGGCATGGTAGACTTGGTCATGTAAATTATAAATCAATGAACAAATTGGCAAACTATGGCTGCATTCCAAAATTAAATTTGGAATATGAACATAAATGTGAAGTTTGTGTAGAATCAAAATATGCAAAGAAGCCCTTTAAGAAAAATGTCCACAAAAATTCTAATCCCTTAGAGTTAATCCACTCAGACTTAGTTGATATGAAATCAATCCAAACCAGAGCTGGTAAAAAATGGTTTGTCACTTTCATAAATGATTGTACTAGATACTGTCATATTTACTTGCTTAAATGAAAATATGATGCTTTAGAAGCATTTAAATTATATAAATTAGAAGTAGAAAACCAATTGAACACCACAATTAAAACCATTAGATCTGACCGTGGAGGTGAATATTTAATCCCTATAGGAGACTTTTGTGCACAACATGGCATTATTCATGAGGTAACTCCTCCTTATTCACCACAATCTAATGGAGTGGCTGAACGGAAAAACCGAACCCTTAAGGAGATGATGAATGCCATGTTAATCAGTTCAGGACTACCAGCAAACTTGTGGGGGGAGGCCGTCCTCTCAGCTTGCTATATCCTGAACAGCGTGCCCCTTAAAGGATCAGTCAAATCACCGTATGAATTATGGAAAGGCAAACAACCCTCTTATGGATACCTCAAAGTGTGGGGGTGTTTAGCCAAGGTCTCTATTCTCCACCTAAGAGGACTAAAATAGGACCTAAAATAGTTGATTGTGTCTTCATAGGATATCCCAAATACACCACTGCTTATAGGTTTATGGTTGTGAGTTCTGAAAACTCAGAAATTGGTGTGAACACCATTATGGAATCTAGGGATGCTACTTTTTTTGAAAATGTGTTTCCATTGAAATCTGAATCTCGCATGATATGTGGTGATCCCCTAGATGTCCATTCTTCTAGCCATATTTTACCGATAGAAGAAGATGAACCTGTTTATGAACCTAGAAGAGGCAAAAGACTTAGAATAGAAAAATCTTTTGGGCCAGACTTCATAACCTGTTTAGTTGAAACTGATCCACAAACCTATAAAGAAGCCATGACTTCGTCTGAAGCTCCATGGTGGAAAGAATCCACTATTAGTGAGATGGATTCTATTGTTCAGAATGAAACCTGAGAGATAGTAGATATACCTCCAGGGTGCAAACCCATAGGTTGTAATTGGATCTTCAAGATAAAACGTAAGGTAGATGGAACTATGGAAAAGTATAAAGCTATACTAGTAGCTAAGAGATATAAACAAATAGAAGGTGTAGATTTCTTTGCACTTATTCACCTGTCACTAGAATTACTTCCATTAGGATGCTAATTGCAATCGCTGCAATTCATAACCTAGAAATACATCAAATGGATGTAAAAACTGCGTTCCTAAATGGTGAATTAGATGAAGAAATTTATATGGACCAACCTGAAGGCTTTGTAGTGAAGCGTTATGAAAACAAAGTGTGTAGACTTAAAAAGTCTTTATATGGCTTGAAACAAGCACCGAAACAATGGCATGAAAAATTTGATCATGGAATGTTCTCTAGTGGATTTAAAATAAATGAAGCTGACAAATATGTGTACAATAAATCTATAAATGATGCATGTGTGATTGTGTGATTGTATGCTTGTATGTTGATGATATGCTTATACTAGGTACAACCTTAGAAATCATTAATTCCACTAAGAACATGTTGAGTTAGAACTTTGACATGAAAGACTTAGGTTCTGCTGATGTAATCCTAGGGATGAAAATTAGAAAGGAGTCTAATGGATTCAGTCTTAGTCAATCTCATTATGTTGAATCAGTTCTTAAGAAATTTAACCAGTTTGATAGTAAACCAGCAAGTACTCCATTTGACCCTTCTTGCAAACTCAAGAAAAACAAAGGCAATGGAGTCTCGCAACTTGAATATTCACGTGTCATAGGAAGTCTGATGTGTTTAATGAACTGCACAAGACCAGACATTGCTTATGATGTGAGTAGACTAAGTAGGTATACCTGTAATCCGGGACATGAGCATTGGGATGCACTTTTCAGAGTGTTGAGGTATCTTAAATACACTTTAAACTACCATTTGATTTATGAAAGATACCCCGCTGTCCTTGAAGGATACTGTGATGCAAACTGGATAGCAGACTCAGAGGAGTCTAAGTCTACGAGTGGATACGTATTCACTCTAGGCTGTGGATCAGTGTCATGGAAGAGTTCCAAACAAACCTGTATCGCTCGATCCACTATGGAATCCGAGTTTATTGCGTTAGATAAAGCAGGAGAGGAAGCCGCTTGGCTAAGATGCTTTTTAGAAGACATTCCTCTCTGGCATAGGCCTGTGCCAGCTATATCTATACATTGTGATAGTCAAGCTGCAATAGCTAATGCTAAAAACAATAACTATAACGGAAAATCTATTCATATTAGGAGAAGACACAATTCTCTAAAACAACTAATCTCAACTGGCGCTATTTCTGTTGACTTTGTGAGGTCTAAGGAGAATATCGCGGACCCTTTGACGAAAGACTTGTCCAAGGAGATAGTTAGTAATGCATCGAGGGGGATGGGACTTAAACTCATAATTTAAAACTTGACATGAAGGATACTCAACCTTGCTGACTGGAGATCCCAAGATCAAGGTTTTGAATGAGACAACTAATTTGTGGCGGGTAAAAATTAAACACTATTAGGGAATTATTTTCTCAGTCCCTTCCCTATGGTGTAGAAGTGATAGTGTGACTGCATGTGAGGATGACTTATAGTAAATTCTTAATGAGTTTAATAGTTTCAATTTAAGATTGAAATGGGGTGTAGCAGTTGATGTGATTTTATATAGTGGTAAAAAGAGGTTCGATTCTCGAACT
>JAJJMC010000788.1:907726-948242 GCA_023531435.1 Papaver californicum | reverse complement strand
ATTGCTCAAAAAGTGCTTACAATGGTGAAATAGGTGTAAAACAGCTGAATAGATACGCTTATAAGCGTTACAGGTGAAGGTTCAGCCGTTACACAAAGGAAATAAGCAACAGGAAAGAAGGAAAACGAAACAGGAACAGCAACGTTTATAAGTGTTGCAGGATCGTCTTCTCTGGCTCCAGCAATGAAGAACAGTTGGCCGGTCGGCGCCGGATCACTGCCCAGTTTCCGGCGACTCTTTTTTTTTGATTCTCTAGGCTTCCCCCCTTGCTTCTCTTGGATTCTCTTCATATATATAGGCTCTACAAACCCTAGGGAGAGTTCTAAACCTAATAGAACTCTTTAAAACACTCCAAAATCTTCCCAAATCCGAATCAAAGAGTGATTCCTTTTTCCGGCCAAATTCACTTCGGGAACCTCTTTTTCCGGCTTAAATCACTCCAAATCGATGTGTTTAGTCTTGTATCAATATCTTCTATCTTGTGTATCAATTTGGAAGCAAAACAACTCGAAATTTCACGTGAACTAGAGTTCACAGTTGATTCAGGAACTGTCCCGATCCCGTGACAGGCAGTTGACTCGGTCAACTCGGGTTGACCGATTTGACTCGGGTTTGACCCGATTTGAACCGATTTGACCGAGTTGACTCGAGGGTACCCCTTATCCACTTCTAGGGTACCAAATAACACTTGTCCTTGGGTGCCTTTATCACTTTTTGAGCCAATTTTTCCACAAATCTTTATTCTTCAAATGTACCTACAAAAGCATAAAAACACGTAATATTTGCAAAATCGAATACTAACTTAATAGAAACTAAGGTGCAAATTAGACACTAAAATGTGTCTATCAGCAGTTAACACTCTTGATAGAACTCACCTATCTGAATGAGGAAGTGGGTCGCTTCCTATGAGAATTGAGCTGATTCTCTAGAGCATTCTGAGAAACGGGATATGTCTAGGGCCAAAACGGACACAACGACGTGAACTTAACAACACTCTTGAGAGATATCTCGCGTAAGGAGGTATTGATGAATTACACCAAACTATGGAAGTTCAAGACATCGCGTTCACTGTCCATCAAGTAGTTCCGATACTTCTCACTAAGTAGAGGTTCAATTCCTTATGGACACCTATTGCTTAAGAGGTATTTCTCGTTTTCCGGTTTTCTGATTTATCGCTTTCTTCATTCATGTGGGGGATTGTTAGAATTAAAAATGGATTTGTTACTTAAAATTAATTTTGTTACTTAAAATATCTTAAAGGGACCTAGGGTCACTAGTCCAAACTTGGGGTGGAAACATCAAGCCATCCATTTTCACTTCTTAGTGAATGAGAAACCTTTGGTTTGTCCCATATTGGGCAAACCAAGGGGGAAGTTTATCCTTATTACCACAAACGTTCTATATAAGGAAAAAGAACTAGTGGATTGGATATGGACTTAGAAAATGGACTAGTGGGCAAATGCACACATGCGCGGTGCTTCGCACCGAAACACCGCGGGCCGCGGGTTTGCCGAGCTTGCGTGTGCTTTTGCGTGAGCCTTGGCGCGAGCCTTGCGTGTGCCTGCGAGTGCATACGTGTACCCATCAAAGATCCAACGGTTTTATATTTTAATTTTATACATTAAATATTTGACCGTTTTGTATTTATAAAATTAAATCAGGTTTAATAAACAAAATCTTTTAATTAAATATCTCGAATTAAATATGTTGAATTAAATGAATTTTGACTGTTTGAAAAATCAACAGTCTTCTTCTTCTTTAAAAGAAAAACAAAAATCAGATTTTCAATTACCCCAGTCGCAGCCACTGACCTGACGACTTTTCCCCTCTTCCTGCTTTGTATGCGCACTAGTTTATTTTTATCTTCTTCTACTATTAAGTTCACAATGGGCCAACGAGTTTTGCTAACTGGGTTGGTATCAAGTGGGTTTATCCTGGATTCGATTTGTCATCTCTAAAGGTATAGCAACACTTTTCTAAAGGTGTACCTGACAAATATCGAGTTAAGGGCAGTCTGTTGAACAGGCGACTCCATCTCTTTGTGCTTGTGTGATTGTCTGAAGTGTGCTATCTGTTCTAACCCTTAACTATTTTCAAGCTTCAGTTTGGTTTGTTCATTGTTATAGGATTATTCTCCAATAGTTAGTCCCCCTGCCGCTCACTGAAGGGTAGGCAATTGGGCTGGTGGTTACATCACTGTGTGTCTCTGTAAGCATAGGCTGGGATCAAGTTGAATTTTTGAACATTGAATTCAAAACAAGTGGACAATATAGAGTGTTTGCTAGACAGGGTGTGGTAAAGTACGTAATGGGCCAATGCGCCAGTCCACATATTTACCATATTCAGAATGTTCTGTCAATGTGAGCATCTAATGGAAACATCACCAAAATTGAAGAATGTACAGGGCTGTAAAAATGGAATGAATGATGAATCAATATACACTACACCAGGGTGATAAATGTCCAGTACCTTACCAAAAATTCAAGATCAAGAACATTTAGCTCTCTTTCTTTCCTTGCTTTATAACCTCAGACCGTCCAGTGAGTGTCATTGCTTGTATTAAGGTTTCCTTAAACCTTAACAAGTCAATTTTAATGTTCTGTCCATCAATATACACAGCTCTTTCAACAGAATAACCTTCGTCTTTTACTGATGCTGGATCCGTAATTACTGGATTATCTGGACCGTACTTTTCTAGTAATGAGCTTTCTTCTGGATTGATCTTGTACTCCAAATAATGCAGACCCATGTCACCAACCGTATAACCATAATACATTGTGGATGCCCAATCTAGCCCTAGGGGAACCACCTGCAGCACCACTGCTCCTTCAGGCAAGAACACTGCATTAGTAAGACCTGCACCGTGGACTCCCAATAAAACACTGCACGAGTTTATAACACTAGCAAATCTATGCAAATTCGACATCTGGTTTGGTGTTGCAGTGATAACTTGGAAGCCTAATTCTGTTGCTAATGCAGCTATCTCATGTTCATTTAAAAACACTCTTGAGTGTTTACGGGAAACCAGTACAAGAACAGGTTTCTCGATCTCCCTTTCATTCGTTATATGCAAACTGTATGAATGTCTCAGAAATGTCTTGAAATCAATCATGGAATACCCACCAGGGATTTTACTAGTGTTGCAGGCAAGGTTGTTGTGGTACATTAGACCCATAACTACTCCAGGAAAGCAATGTACCTTTCCATCATCGAGAGGATTGATGACGTCGCGGTTTGATAAGTGGGACAAAATCCGATTATATTTCGAGACCCACCATGATAAATGATCAACCATGATGAATTGGAGCTGAGACCGGAAGTGGTAGGTTGTCAGGAACAATGGAATAATCACCTCATTAAACTCATGAAACAAGTTTCCGGAAAAGCCGCCAGTGGAGAATATGACAGCTGGCACAGTATGAGTCACGCCGCACAGAGGTAGTGATTTGTTTTTAGCACCCCGGAGTACCTCCACCTTACTGATTATTGCCATGGTTATGTTGTCGAAGTTCCTGGCATACGGTCGTACAGTCCTAGTTACTGAAGGAAGTGACTGGTTCGGTGATAGATAGACAGTCATGGAATTCATATCGATCCTCACGGGATCTTTAGAAACACATACATCAGAGTAGAAAGACGTATCACAAGAAAAGCCAGTCGCGTCGAGTTCAATTCGGTCTCTTCCTGTGATCGTCATTGGTGTTGATTAGATAATCATTCAGTTCAGCTAATTAGATTTATGAAATACGTCAATTTATTATAGAATGGATTCAAACCTGAAATATACTTAATTTATGATGAGCGGGCACTAACTAGCAGTAAAATATCCTAAAGAAGTAAGCTCTAAATATGACCAATTTGGAATAGGGACCTTACTTGTATGAGCTCAAAGACTCAAAATCCTAATGCGATAGGACCATTTGAAACAAGATGAATCGTATCATTTTACAGATCTAATAACACGGTACATAAGGCACTGGATATGTCAAAAAAATAGGTTTTGGTTGGAGTGATCCAAACGAAAGACTGCAATTGCATGACAACTACAATGTGAAATGTCATCATATGGATTTAGAGAACACAGGGAACTTGAAGTCATTCACGTGGTGCCTTTGTACAGTCCTTATCTCCTTAGTAGAGCTTAAATAATGGGTCTCTGGGTGTTATTAATCCTAATCATTTACCATAAGATCCTAGTAATATATTTCTGAAATTCATTGAAAAAAGAAAGATTAGTTGAGAAAATATCTATTTAAATTACCTCTTACAAGTCTCTGAACAAGTAAACTAATGGAATCTCCATGAACATCTTCTCGAATGACACCATTGCTGCTCCATCCACCACTCCAATTTGAAATTTGGTTCTTCCCTTAATCCATTGAAAACCAATACAGATGACATCAGTAACAACAGTTACTTACATTGATCAAACAGTACATCAAAAACATACACAAATGAATTGATGAATAGATAGATGCCTTATAACCAAAAAGTTTAAAAGACGGATAAATGTAAATGCAGAAAGACATACATAAATGAAGTGATGAGCTGATACCGTTGGATCTGTAAAATGCAGCATAAATCAATGGCAGAAGAATTAAGAAGAACGCTGCTCTCTTCGGTATGATATTTTCCGACTGATGCTTGTCAATATTTCCCATAATCTAACCAGAACATAGAAAATACTAGCAAAACGGATGTCTTACTATATCCTTGGATATATACTACTAACAAGTGATTATCTCTAGCTGTGTCATTTATGTTTACTAGTGGTTGTTCTAGCTAGGCTGCTAAAAAATCTTATCAAATTATTTGAATGATGTTCTGTGAATGAAAACGATTCCTCAACAAAAAAAATAAATCATTTTGTTGAAATACGGAATAATTTTTATATAATTGAAATAAAGTAGAGTGGGTCATGATAGACTCCAAGTAGTCTTTAGCAGTTTAGCTAACACATTTTAATAGTATTATGTTATCATTCAAAATCAGTTACCAATGCCAACAATCTCTTAACTTTTCCATAATCCACTTTTATGGCATATATAATACTCCATTGTTTTTTATTACTTATTAGTGTAAGCTAATAATAGTACAGCAACATACAGAGGAGTTTTCTTGCAGGGGTCAAGGACAATCGTCCTCACTCCTCAATCTTTTTTCTTTTAACAAAAGAGAACATCTACCCAAACATGGAAGGCTGGGAAAATTTTAAAAAAGGTTGCACTAGAAAATAGAAAAGCTGCACTTTCTCCTTGTTGTTTAGCTTTGTCGCCTTGTGATAATACTAACTTATGGATATAATTGCAATTGCCAAGACAATAGTGACAGTGGTCCTCCCATGTTCTGTTTTCTTGTTTCGATGTTAAGTGTGGAACATTTGAACTACTACTAATTTTCAAGGCAAATTTATGACATCTTGATTACTTGATTAATAGAGAGAGATGGAGCTTTTTTCTTCTTTTCTTGACAATGATAGACCACCTTTCTTAGAGAAGGCTTTAACGGACGTAAATAGTTTAACAATCAATCATTTTGTGTTTTGGTAATAAACTTCGGCCATACTTTTGCTTAAGAGTACTTTGTTAGAATATTTATACGGAAATAAGATTTATTTTTTATTTATTTTTTTTAGTAAATAACTCAACTTTATTGATAGTAAAATTAAATTACAGAAGGTTTCAATAATCAAAATTTAAGAAACATAACAAAATACCAAATAACAATAATATAAAATTAAATATTCTAACGAGAGAAGAGAAAGAACACCGGAAAAAAGAGAATAGAAAACTGTATGCATAGGGAACTGAATCGAGGAGAAATGGTTTTCTGATATATGTCCATCATTTTTGATGATTTTCTTCTTCTTGGGAAAATAATATTCCAAAATATTCCGGTGAAGATTCCGACCACCAAAGATTACTGTCGATGTACTTAAAACCTACTAAACCTAACATCAAATAACCATTAAAGTCGAGAAAGATGCTCTAGAAGCACGAACATATTTGCTATGAAGGACATAGAGAACTTGGCACCGGCAAGGATGGGTGAAACCAAAACTAAACTTGAAAAACATTAAAACCCTAGCTAAACTAAGAAAAAACTAACAACAAACTGAAAATGAAGAGGGATAATGTTCATATTTACTCCAGGAGGAGCAGATTTGAGAAGTTGGATGTCGCCTGAAAAATTCTATGGAGAGGTAACGTGTTGTTGTATCTACTCGAAAACACCGTGGAGAGAAGATATGATCACATACCTCAAATCATTGTTGATTTCATATTAAAAAATAGAAGAACCAATACTGAAAACCAATTGTTCCGTTGGTTAGTGAATCCCTTAATTAATTGACATATGAAGTAAATGTTATTTCAAGATCTTCTGCACTCTTACTAATTCTTAAATTTCTTCGTTTGATGGTTACATGATTTGATAGAGAAAATTTATTTCAGTAAGTGTAAGGACCCGTTATTTAACCCCGTTTAGTAATCTTCCATCAAGAGTTAACAGGTACGAGAGCTAATTTAAAAAGATACCTATATTCAAGGGAAGAGATACAAACTTAGGTTCAGAGATATATCGGTCGCGGTTACTTGAAACTGTTTCAAATGATGATGTGGCACATGGGCCACATTACTGTTTTTCTACCATGCTTAAATTTTCCTAATTCAGAGTTTGTTGCTTAACTAGCATTTATCGTATCCAAAAAAATTCAGCTAAATATTATACTTGGCTTAATCTAATCAAGATCTTGGTCAGTTATGAAGCAAAAAAAAAAAAGATAAAAATAAATAAATAGTGATAATTGAACAAACTGAGATCCGAGGGAAATCAAACAACTTATAAAAGAAATGATATCGAGAAGATAACGATAATGCAAGAAGCCGTTACCAATTGTTACCAACTTAAATATTTAATGGACAGTAACACTAGACCACTAGACACTAAACACTAAACACGTGTAAGATCCATTATTGATTGTTGAATTAAAACAAGTAAACATGGTATAAGAAAAGTATAGAAAATACTCATCTAACTTTATTGCCCCGTCTCAAGCCCAAAGGGATTCAATACTTGAAGCTTGTTTTTCATAAATTCAAACCTTGGTGTAGCTAAATCCTTTGTAAACACATCAATAACTTGTTCATTTGTATAAATGTATTGACATCCAGTGTCTTTTTATGAACGAGTTCTATATCAAAATGAAAGTCAATGGCTAAATGTTTCTTTCTATTATGAAAAAATGAATTTGAAGCCAAGGTAATTAAAATTTGTTATCATACATTATTGTAGGAGCTTGAAGAACAAAGACGTGTAAATCTTTAAGTAATTGACACAACCAAACAACCTCAGTAGTTGCAAAATCTGGAGCCATGTATTTAGCTTTTGTAGAACTCCTAGCAATAGTAGGTTGTTTCTTAGCAGACCAAGAAACTGAATTGTCACCAAAAAACACAAAATACCCACAAGTAGACCTTCTACTGTCATTACTGCTATCCTAATCACCATCAGTATACCCATGTAAAGCTTGAAACACTTTACCAAGGAATTTCCCTTGACTAATAGTACTTTTAATATACATTAGTATTTTGTTTCCTGCCACAAGATGAGAATAAGTTTGTGAGTGCATAATTGGCAAACCTGATTGTCAACAAAAAAAAATTATGGTCTGGTTCATGTGAGATACTGTGATACACCCGAAATGGATCTATATTCAGTAAGATTAAAAACAAGATCTTCATCATCCTTGTTAAATTTTAAAGATGAAGGACAAAGGTGTTAAACAAGGTTTATTAACTACCAAATTAGTTTTCTGGAGTACTTTCAAAGAATATTTATTCTGAGATAATAAAATTACATCATCATTATACATTTTCACTTCTAAACCAAGAAAGCATCACAAAGAACCTGAGTCTTTGACAGGAAATTAAGTTGATAAATGAGAGATGGTTGTAGCATAAAAATCTTTTGAGCACCCACTAATGATGATATCATCCACATAAACTAAGATTATAGTTATCTAATCACAAATACCGTAAATAAATAAGGAAGATTCGGCTAAAAAATGCCTGAAATGAGTCTCCAAAAGAACATCAACTATGCCTTGGAGCCTATTTGAGTCCATACAAATATTTTTTTGCCATTTGCATACATAGTCATGATATCATTTAAGCCAGGTGGTTGTGTCATGAAAACCTCTTCCTTTAGAGTGTCATGTAAGAAGCCATTACTTACATCCAACTACTTAGGAATCAAGTTAGAATTAACAGTCAGGGACAACACAAGTCTAATACTAGTTGGTTTTCTTATAGGGTTAAAAGTGTCAATATAATCCAAACCTTCTAATTGACTGAAACCCTTAGCTACTAACCTAGCTTTGAATTATTCAATAGTTCCATCATCATTTTCCTTGACTCTAAAAAGCCATTTGCAACCAACAAGGTTTTGAGTTGGAGAAGGTTGAACTAAATGCAAGTTAGCTTGTTTCAAGGCATTAAAATCATTCTGTTGCCTCTTTTCACTCTAGATATTAATTGGTTAGATTGATCAATAAAAAAACTAGGAGTTTATAGAGATAAAGTACTCAACTAATCTCCAGGAAGTAAATATTTGGTTGAGTACTCAAATACTTTTGGCTTGTAAATGGTATTTTTAAATCTTGTAGGCATAGTTTGAGTAGAAGAATCAATAACTAGTGCATAACCAGAAACATAAGAAGTAGGGACAATACTAGAATTATCAGGTACATAAATATTTGTAGGAGAAAGAAGCAAAAATTCTTTAGAAGTATTAGTATAATTTGGTGTCGTTATAACAAAATGTAACATTTCCGAACCTCAAGATGAGGTTAATCACATTAGCTAGAAAAATAAATGTTACTTAATGAAATCAACATGCCTGGAAATATAAATCTTACCAGAATTAATATCCAAACATATGTACCCTTTGTGATGATTGTTATCTCATAAAAACACAAGTTTTTCAAGATCCGGCATACTCTTGGTGTAATTCTTAAGCCAGAGAAAATATAACACCCTAAAATTCTAATAAAATGATAATGTGGAGACTTGTGAATTAGAATTTCAAAAGGAGAAATCATCTTTAAAGACTTAATAGGTACTCTGTTGATAACGTAATTTGCAGCATACAAAGCTTTCATTTATAATTTGTCATGAACATCAGATTGAATAAAAAAACGCCCCTTGTAATTTCAATCAAGTGACTATGTTTTGAATCTTCCATACCATTTTTCTCGGGAGTGTGTGTGCAGGTTAATTTGTGACCAATACCATGAGCAGAAACAAACAAACCTAATTCATCATTGAAAGTTAAAAGAAAATAACCTAGTTCATTATTGATAAACTCACCATCTTTTATTACCATTTTAATCTTGCAAGATAACAAATTTTCAACAAAAGCCTTAAAAATAAAATAAAAAAATAAATTATCTTGCAGTCTGACTTTGCAGCAAGCAGATATGTCCAACAAAATTTATTAAAATCATCCATATATTCACATTGAATTTGTAACCAAATATAAATATAGCAAGAGTATGACATCTAGATGTGGTAACTCCAAAGGAGCATAACTGACAGAACTGAATATCATGAATGGTTGTTAATAACTTCTAGCAAGTTAACAATCATTACTAGAAAAAGATCATTTATATAATTGCAACCTTTTACAAAAAAAATTACATGATGAAAATAAGGATGTGCCAATCTTCTACGTCAGTTAGCAGCTGAGACTTTGACACGTCACAAAGTTGTAGATGAAACATATAGTTGGACATTATAGTGCATGGGTTAAATGCCATTCTTACTGAGCCTACAAGTATCCTCTAATACATAAGATATGTTGCAACATAATCATAGGGTGAAAATGTAAGAGAAAAATTATTGTATCTACTAAATCTACAAACATAAATTAAATTTTGTGCATAATAAGAAACATGAAGTACATTTTTCAACAAAAAAATGACCCACCCTTAAGAACAAAGCCTAAATTACCAGTAATAAAATACCTTCACCGGTAGCATTAGCTACTTGATTAGATCCAATATAAGTAGAGAAGTACCAACACCATATACATTATAAGTAAGTTGATTTGTTACTCTAGAGTCGATGTACCATGGATTATCTCCTAGAAGCAGTTACAAGCATTAATGTTATGTGGTGGTCCACGACCTTAATAAGTAAACTTGATTATATATGTGATAGCATTTCATATCTGTATGACCAGGTTTATAACAAATCTGACCAAACTAGTTAATATTGTGTCTCGATCTCGTATCAGCGAGGTGAGATACACTAGACAAATGATTATATCGGTTTTTATCAGCGATACACAATTTACTTTGTAATTTTACAATTTATAGGTAGATGTGCTTTATGTTACTCAAAGCTTTTATGAAAGGTATTTGTAATGTAAAAATAGCAATTAAACTAGTTTCACTTAATAACCCCAAACATAGATATTGTATATGAAGAATTTTTCTTTAAAAAAAAAGATAAAAAAATATTGTTAATAAATGCATTTATATCCTTACAGATATTATCGGCCGATACGTTGATGTATCGGTTCGATACGACCGATATAATCAGAATATTCATGTATCGCTGATATTTTACGTATCACCTAGGTTAAAGTCCAATACACGATAAATTCCGAATATTATCGGCTGGTAAGACCGATATTAACCATACTGCCTGAAAGATCTCATGGACGTTTGAATTTTCTTTATTGGAAGTCAAAATAATGTGGTTGCGGTACAAGAAGTTATCCATCAGTATACCAAGGATGATATCGTCAAGATTTAATTCCAAATTGAAGAGAGTAATATGAAGGTTGTGACCAAGTACTCGATTAATATTTGTTGATGAGAGGTATAACTTATAGGGTATCGCATTAGGCGATCCATTTTATGATAAATGATTATAACTATTTTGAGGATAACGAGTATAGGAGAAAGAAGATCGTTTTTTTTTTTGTAAGAAGTTCTAAGTGAATCATTTGTAGACACGAGTATTGGGAGACAAATAATTGAGAGCTACTCCAATAAGAATGAGTTACAACGATAAATTTTGGTGGATGACTTGATCCTCGTCGTTCACTCCCATATGTAACCGGTTGAGAAACCAACTAATCTACTGCTGACGGGTAGACCACCTACCAAAGTAGATAAGAAGACCAAAGAAATACTTCACGATATGAGTATTATGAGGCTATGCATGAAGAGGCTCCAGCTCCAAATAAAAGGGGTTGCTCCAAAAAGCAAGAAAGTGAACTAAGTGGGCAACAAGCCAAGTCAAATAATCCAAGGGATCTCATAGTCCCGATGCAAAAAAGTCAAGTGAGTGCAACACAAGCCTTATAAAAGGTTCTTATCGTTCTTTCACAAGAAAGTCAAGCGAGTACAAGAAGAGTACGACTAAAACATGAAGCAAGGCAAAAGGGGTCCATAGTTTCCATATAAGAGATTCAAGGAAGTATGGTAGATGCAAATGGAAAGAGTCCCCTGAGTGTAAAAGGAGAACCAAATGGTGGTGACTATAAGGGACTCAATTGGTGACAAGTAACACCTAGGGATGAATAGGGTAGACACATATGAAGCACTAAATCGCTTCTGTAAATTGTCTCATAATTCTTTTGAGGTAGAGAAATCAGAGATATGAATGATTACAACAACGTAAATTGATGCATTAAGAAGCAACAAAACACAAGTATCACCATCTTACTAGAGATTGTAAACAGGATTTACAGTAGGATCTCTCTTGTCGCCATCGTGATAAATTGATCGTGATAGGGATTAGTATCATCGATATAACCAAGAATACAAAAGTTTCTAAGATCTTGAGTGATAAACGGCTTTTATGTCAAACAATTATCATCTTGAAGTCTAATGAGGATGATATTAACAAAAGCATGAAGAAGTACAAAAGTAATCGATGAATTTTTAAAATCAAGTAGTCTTGACATTGTTGATGAAGATTAAAGTAATTTCCTGGAAATTAAAGAGGATTTGTGAAGATTAATGACAGAATGATGAAACCCCAAAAAATAAAATTAGGTAGTCAGTCTGATATCAAAAGAGAAGAGGAAAATTACACAACTTATGAAATAAACGAGAGAGAAAATAACGATAACGGAAGAAACCAGTACTAGTTGTCTCCGACTTAATTAGGGATGTACAAGAACCATGCGGACCGGAAAACCTGATTGAAACCGACCAAATTTGAATCGATTCCAGCCGAGCCGAGTCGTTCATCTCGGCTCAGTCTATAGTTTGAGAGTCAAAACCGGCTGAATCGAGCCATTTTAAACTGAAAATTATGAGTCATTGATCTTCTTCAATCCTAATCGTATAATGTTAACATATATAACCATAACTTACAAAACCGTACCCCCACTATTATTATCCACGAGCAAATTGAGTGACTCTCTTCTTCCTTCTTCTTCACATCCCACTCCACCGCCATCCACCACTTTCATCACCAGGAGAACTGCTAACCCACCACCACCAAAAATTTCATCTTCTTCTTCTATTTTTCTCCCGCAGAAATAATCACCAACCGATTAACTCCAATAATAATCAACATCAACAACAGTGGTGTTCGATTTTGGTGTTGATGTGTAAAGAAAAACTTAAGTGTATAAACTTCTTTTTGTATTTATTTCATGACATGTCTTATCATTTTCAGTTAGTCTTGTTATATCAACCAATCTATGAAAGAATTATAATCGATGGGGTTCTATCGAGAAACTTAACGATAAAAAACCCTCTTTTGTACAAGATCAATTTGTTGCCAATTTTAAAACTATGTTAAGATTATTTTGGTGTCTGATTGATTAAATTTTGAGATTGAAATTGCTAACAGTGAAGATTTATCTATTTTACCAATTAAATTTAGGTTTGCAATCCATCTCTTAGTTTACATAATTTCCATCGGTTTAACCGATAAAAACCGTTACCGAACCAAACTGATTCAGACCAGTTTAAAACCGAACGTAAATTAGGTCGGTTCAGTAACAGTTTTGATCTTTAAAACGGGTCTATGGTCGGCTTGGTGGACGATTTTAACTAGAAACCGAGCCAACAGATCGACCGATGTGCAGCCCTAAACTTGGCAGATAATGGCACTAGACCACCAATCATCAAACACATGTAAAAGCCATAAGTGATAGTTGAGCTGTGACAAGTAAACAGAGTGTAAGAAAAGTAAAGAAAAACTTATCCTACATGTAACTGGAAAAGGTTAAGTATTTAATTAAGGGAAGTTTTGATTCTTCAAAGTTGTTCAAGTTTTGTGAACACTGTGCCAAACGCAACCTTAGGAACATCCCATCGCCAGTTTGGCATTATTGGGAAATATTTATAAGTGGTTCGTGGCACTTCGCTGATGAAATATCCTTAGTCTAGTGCCTAGTTAGCAATTCATAATTCGGGAAAGTACGGACGACAAACGTACGAGTATTATACGGATTCGTAAAAATCAAATTTCGATCAAAAATCCGATCAACGGTTTGTGATTCGGCAATGATTCAGAACATCATACGTACGTGTATAATTCGTTTTAGAAATATGAATTCAGCAAGATAAATTCGGCATACATTAACTTCTAAAATATGTTATTTTTATTATGGCTTGATGATTTTAATGAACTATATTGACATATCTATAACCACAGGTTTAAAATCCTTTTGTATCCATATTTTCTAAAAAAAATTAGATACTGGAAGATTAAAATATAATAGAAAATGGTGATATTGTTATGATGTGGAAAAATATTATACGGAATGTATAATTCGTTAATTCGTAAATACACGTATAATTTATTTTAGGATGACATTCGCTAAATTAAGTTGGACTTTCATACTATATAATTTGGATTCAGAATAATTCGTGAATAATTGAGAGAATCGCTAACTAAGGTCTATCGAAATACCCAGTGCAAAACCGCAGTAGGTAGTTACGCTTATATAAGTGGAAAACCGCAGTAGGTAGTTACGCTTATATAGGTGAACCGTGAACCACACCACCAGAGTGGTTGTGACCAGTTTGGTCAATCTCGGCCGTTACGGCCGAGATAACGCCGCTTTCGCGGTTTCAGAAGAATACCTTGATGATATCCGAGATATCGCTGACCGAGATTTGAACGTGAATATCAGCCGAATCACCTGTATCGCGGCCGTGACGAGTCACCGAATCTTGGATAAAATGGGTATTTACTATTCTAATCTAACGGTTTCAAAATGATTGACCAATCCAACTATGGGTATTTATTCTTATCTCTCGATTCTCTCCATCTTCTTTACTTTCCATGTTTTCTTTTTTACTTTCACGATAGCAATGTGTATCCCAACCCTGAAAATGTCATCTGAAATTCTTTGAACTGACAAAGCATCATCAAGATCAGTAGCTGTAGATGGGTCGATAGTAAATGTACACAGATCTGTAAGATCCTTTCTTCCGGCGATTTCCTTCTTCGGCAAATCCCCATGAAGTCCAGGAAGGCAGGACAGGGTCTTGGAGGAAAACTCAGAATTACAAATTGTATTCTCAAATAAAATAGCAGCAATTTGCGATCCAATTTCTCCACCCCGTCCAAGAACATGCATGACCTCCGCTTGAGGTTGGGGGCAATCTTCCTTCCAATCACTAATCCGAGCAGCAACCAAATCCATCTCAACATCCACCTTACCTTTCTCTAATCTCTGTTTTATACAATCTGGTAAGTTTTTCACACAAACCAACATTCTGGGTAGTTTGGCATCATTGGGTGTCAGTTGGATGTGTTCTCGATCAGCAAAGGAAGTGAAACCATTTTTTTCTTGGTTTCCTTTTTATTTCGATTGCTGAGAGAAACCCACTGCTTAACTCCAAGAAATCCGACAACAGAGTCACGGAAAGGAGATCTGTTAACGATAGCTACAACCTTTCCAGTGCATCACTTAAAAGGATACGCCTTTACCATGCCACGGATCTTCTCAATAGCATCTGAAACTTCTTTATGCTCATGGGGAGACGATAGTTGTCCTTCGGACAACTAAAATTATTAGTTTAAACTGTTAGATTGAAATCGATTGAATTAGAGTATGTGAATTGGTTAATTGAAAATCGATTGAATTAGTCTGTGAATAGGTTATTTGTGAATATATGAATCATGTACATGGATGGAGTTTGGACGCCTGAATTAGCCAATAGAACGTTGCTTAAATCACCAACTTAATTGCACAGAATGTACTTGATAAAATGCCTCAATGGTCTCGGTGAATCAAAGAAGAGTTTGAATTAGCCTGCCAGTTCCTCAAAACTGACAGGTCTAATAACCTGAATTTTTGTGGGCTCAAGGAAGGAATTAATAACCGAGATTTCACCGATAATTTCCCCGAGATATCGTTATCAAGGTGTCAAGGTCTCGGCCGCGATGAGACCAAGATCTGAAATTAACTACATTGGTTGTGACAACATTTATGACAAATTACCAGCTTTGCACAGTTCAATTGATCCGACCGGACCACTAGTACGATAGGTGATTGATATGGTCCATATGGAGAATATAATATACGAACATGTATAAAATCGTGAATCATGATGGGGAGAATGTGACAAGAATCGGGACACTGGAGTATTGATATGTGGTTATAATATACACCGGAAACATGTGTTACATAATAATAAATGAATATACACCGTCCATCATCTTATTCGCTTTCAGTCGTTCACTTCGCTTTTTCAACAGCTGTGATCGATCCAGAAGACACTGTGAATGAGTCATATCTAGTAAGCACATCAGCAACTAGCAGAGACGCAGTAAGTACTACGATATCCTTGGCAGAGCACTGTTTATTTGAGGTTAGCAGGTGTACCGGTTTGTGGACCATTAGACCAGTACAGATAATTCAACAACTCCTGACCTTTCTCTTTAGTAAACCGATCCGCAACAAACGTTTCTGGATTATCACACTTTCGGATCTTTCATTACTAATGGTTGATACTTGATACCCACATAAGAGTTCACCCTTCTTTATTTGGAATGCCGAGTCATATGAACTGAGTACAAAATCCTTCCTAGCTCGAGCATATTGGAAGTGACTTGTACACAAACGAGTTTACTAGTTCCATTTCCTTCACTGAGCTAAAATTTAGTGGTGATGACTAATGTAGTCAATATCGGATTTCGGTTTGTATCGGTCGAGAGCGATACACTGGTACACCTTTGAATCGGGAAGATTTCGGTTCCAAATATCGGTAATATCGGTCCACACATTTTATATCTATAATTATTATATCAAACGTTTTTTCCATATTGGACCTATTAAGATATAAAACTAGTACTCATTTTTCTAAAATACCATAAATATTATGAGTAACAATTGAAAACCCTAGAACAAGGATAAGGATTTATTTTATTTTTAATTGAAAACCCTAATTTCGGCCGTACCGGTCCATCTCGACCATTTCGGTCAACCCGTACCGTTCCATCTCGATCGATATTTTTGGGTAAATATCGTATCGGCGGTATAGATTGTTTTGTATCGAGTGAGTCCCGATATCGATAATACCGACGAAATTTCGGTCATATCGACCGAAATCGACTACACTGGTGATGACCCAACTTTTTCTTTCACTTCTTTCCTTAGTTTCCCTTGCAACCCGGTTTTATCGCCACCTAGTGAAATTAGTAGAGATGGAAGAAAGTCAGAGAACCCGCCAAACGCGTTAAACCCTAAAATGAAAAGAAGATTATGAATCGTTTCTTCTTGACTCAGTCCATATTGAGTCATTCCGATCTCTACAACTTCTTTTCCCTCTGTTTTCACGAATTCGAAAAGTTTATTGTAATCTCCACTAAGGGCATCCACAATGGTAAGACCATTACCAAAGACCAAAGAGTAAAAATTTTACTCTTTGGTCCGGCCCAAAAACAACGGTTACCCGACTAAAAATCATCGGGCGGATGGCTAATGTAGCGCCTCTTGTTGGCCGGTTGTTTAGTGTACCGTCTCTTGACACGGGCGTACGTCTAGGAATACGCTTGAGCGGGACGGACCAATAGGGCAACGCTTGATGGCAGGCGTAACGCATACCAAACGCCTGATGATAGACGGACCTTTAAGCGCATGCCAAGAGACGGACGTTGTACTAGACGAACGCCTGATGGGGCGGACACATAGCCTACCGCGTGGAAAATGGTCTCACACGTGCAGCTGGTACGTGTAATGGTGAGACGGGCAACCATTTAGCACTACGCCTGGTTTGTCAGGCGGACGTCTGGTTAATCGCCCGTCTCACCAGGTGGACTTCTAGCCGATCGCCTGTATATTTCGGCCATATATTTTCCCATCTGCATCCATTTTCTCCTACAACTTCTCCTGAAGCCTCCAACTTGAGAAACTCCGCCCACCACACCAACACCACAGCAGCACCGAGCCTGATTTTGTGAGAAACCCCTCATCAATTTGGAAGGTTATAACCTTAACCTTTACTTTTAGAAGTGATAACCTTGATCTTTACTTTAATGTTTAATAAATTTTGTTTAACATTGTACCTTGATTATGATTATGAGAATTGAAGTTATAGTGTTTTAATTGAATTGAATTTATGGGTATTGAAGTTATTGTGTTTTAAAATTGGGTATAATTTTTTTTTGGTATTTTAATTGAATTGAAGTTATAATTGATAATGAGAATTAGGGTTTCATTCTAGTGTTAGAAGAATTTGTTGAATTTAAATAAAACATGATTATGTATTTAGTTAATTTTAGTTGGGTTATGGATAATTATTTGATTAATTGAATAATCTTATTGTTTATGAAATATGGGAGTTCTATTATGTTGATTTTTATTTAGCCGTAAAATTTACGCAGATTGAAGATGAACACAAATGGTATATATGTTGTTACAAGATCGGGACGAATTGGTGGTTGGAATCAAATATGGATTGAACCTGAAGGTGGTGTAGTTGTTGATCCACCAATCATTGTTGATTTGGTGAATGAGGAAGTTCAAACACCAGTGGTTGATAACCGAATGTCTGTTATAAGGGATCGAGCAGATATGTTGGTCAGGACAGTGACCCGTTCGCTTGAATCTGGGGATTTGATGAGTATTGCAAAACAACGGGGAGTTTTACAAGTGCTTAAGGAGATAGCAACCCTTTCTTCTGAAGAGAATGAAAATCGCCCCAACTAAATGAATTATCTACATAAATGTTTTTATCTTTTAAAGCGTTATTGTTTATGGTGTTGAACCTTATTAGTACTTTTATTACGAATATGAATCTCTTAATTTACCGTGAAAGAGTTGCTTGTAGTTTGTGAACAACATATGCAGTTGCTAAGTTATTTTCTTTATTACCTACTTATAACAATATGACAGTATCTTACTAGGTTCATACGTATTCCAACACTTGCTTACATATTTATTGAAACTTAACCTTCTTACATGTTTGACATAAGTAGTATTTGTTTCCAATAGATTCTGGTTTTGTAGAAGTGAGCAACTTCATCTTACCTTCACAACATGGATCTGTGAATGGTAAGAGGTTGTTTCTGCAGTTATAAGCCATGTGATCAGCTTCCCCACATGAGTAGTAGTAAAATTGCTTCTCTTTTAACCACTTTTCATCATCTGGTAAAGTTGGTGGAATAGGTGGTGGAATACCTTGGTGTGAAGCTACATAAGCATCTAACCAGATGAAAACTCCACAGTAGTTGCATTTCACATAAGGTTGAAATCCAGTTTTTCCTTTTTTTGCTTTTCTAAGAAACAGGTACCCCTTGCAGTTGGTTAGTGTGCATTTTGTACCTTCCCAAGGACAATATCTGGCAACATGACCAGCAGAAATAAATAGAAAACACTTGGTAATTGGTGATGAGCTTGAACCCTCCATTATGTATATTTTGTGTGAAATTTTTTCAAGAATTGTGTTGTTGAAGAAGAAGATGAGAATTTCCAAGTGATGGTGGTGAAAGTAGGATATGCCAACGGTCATTTTATAACAGGAGTGGCAACGGTCATTTTTTTGAAAAATGTAAAAATCAGACCGTTGGATCTGAATAAAGGTAGTTGTAGGATAATGTTGAAGGCATGTGAGGTTTTAAAAAACTAAAAAAATTGAAATTTAAAATGAAATTAGGATACATTTAAGATAACAATATATAAGTTAAAAATAAACTGAAAATAACACAATTAGTTCATAAAAGTTGAAACTTAAAATGACAATGCTAATAAGAATGCAAATTTTTAGGTTTAAGGTATTCCAAGAATCCCTTAAGGTTGGTTTAACCTTTTCTGCAAAATGTCAGCCTTCCTAAGTTCGATTTACTGTCTTGTTACCGGATCCATCCCGGAGACATCCATCATCATTATACGAAACTCTTCGTCTGCTTCTTTCTTTGCGTCAAGTTTTTCTTTCCTAGCTTGTTTTGCCGCAACCTTTGCCGAAGACTCAGCTAGTTTTGCTGCAAACTCGGATTCTCTCTGCGCCATCTTTATTTTTGTTTGTTATGTATATTTGGTGTTGAAGTTTTGTTGCTCTTTAATAATAGTTTCCATCATTTCTTGTTGGCCACTCGATTTTGCTTTCCCTGTTTTCTTCTGTCGTTTCGCCTCTTTTTTTCCCATTTGACGGATATATGTGTTAGTTATATCTCCTATGTCCTTATAGCCACTGGAATTGTCTAGGCTTGTTTCCTGTATTTCTCGGTTTTCCTCACCGCTTTCGGAATCTTCCTCAGCTTGTGATGAATCGAAAACAGCTGCCGATCGTCGTGAATATTTTATACGTTCTAACATAATTGTGTAGCACTCGTCATGCTTAAATATTTTTGCCACCATTAGCTTTCTTGAAAAGCCTCCTTACTTCTGCAATCTGTTTTTTTTTTAATTCAATTTAGTGGAGGATATACAATTCAAAACAGTAATGTAATCGTTAAAATTAAATGAGTAGTTACCTTATTTCGGGGCCCCATCCAGCATGGTTCACGTTCCACTTCCGCCTCCTTTGTAGAGAAAAGTGCCACATCTTTACTTATTCCCTGAAATCGTTTCTGAAGGGAGGTCCAAGTGCGTTGTGGCATCGAAGGTATGGCTTCTTTCATCCCATAAAATATGCGAGACCATTATCTTTCTTCTGATTGATCGACACCAATACTACAATCTTGAGATATTGACAAATAAATTTTACACATCGTTACATCTTCAGATGTAGTAAAATTTGGACCTCGTGGTTTTGGTGCCATAATTTTAATCGATTTGGAAGGAAATTATATGAAAAAGAACTTAATTATTTTCGAATACAAATTAGATAACAATGAGTTTAGTAAAATGAAAATGAATTAGTATTCCAAATATAGGTGTCAAAATATAGCCGTTGCAACGGTAAAAAAACGGTAAAAAACTCAACGGTAACATATCTTAGGCGTTACTCTAGAGTAACGCCCACAATGGGGCGTACGTCTAGCCACACGCTTCAGAGGAGTAAATCGTAGGCGGACGTCTAGGGTGCCGCCCACACTCGGGCGTATCTCTAGCATACCGTTTGATTGGGGCGGTGATTTGGTTACCGCCTGTTGGTGGGCGTGATCCTAAACGCACGCTTCATCAGGCGTAATCTTAGGTGAACGCTTCATCAGGCGGAGATTTGGTTAACGCCCGTGTTTTCAAGCGGTACTCTAGGAGAACGCCTGCCATCAAACGGTTAACTACACGCCCGTTTAGAATCAAACTGTTACCTACACGACCGCTCGACTATAATGGGTTTGGTCCGAAAAAATTACTAAACTTGGTCTTGAACAGTATAAATTCCGGACCAAAGATCATTTATGATCGTCCCGCTGTAGCTGGTTTTTTACCAAAGAGGAAATATGTGTTTGGTCCGTGTTATAGTCCAGCCATTGTGGACGCTCTAACTAATAAAAACGGGTAAGCGAAAGAATGAAAAAGAATCTCTTCCAATGGTTGCGGTAAGAGACCGATTTTTTGAGTAGGCAAGAGTTGAAGTGCTAGCCACTTATCCAACATTTTCATACCCTTTCTCACCGATTTCTGATGATTTCATTGGGTCAGCTCCGAACAAACTCTTGGTAAGAAACCGAAATATACATTTTTGCAGCGGAAAGACAAAATTTGAACTTCCATTCGACGTCACCCCTTTCTCAATTGTACCCCACACGATATCGAGATTGGATATGATTCCGAGACCCAAATACTTGAACTTCGTTTAAGGATATGTGCTGCAAAGCTCTTGACCTGACTATAATTATAAATAACCAGTAATTAGGATAAATTTAAATGTTACGGTGATAGTGCAGCTAAGTTACCAACACAACATATTTACATGGTAAAGCAAGTGCCTGCATTCACAAAGTATTGGATATGAGTTTTACGAGTTCAGATAAGAAAGACAAAAAACAAATAGTTTAAGACTTCATTGAGTATTATCTTATTGGTAAAGTATTTTTAAATATATACCATATATGCTAGTGGGAAAAGATCCAATGGTATAGTTACAATGATATTATTTTAACATTGTTGTATCTTTTTTCTTATAAAACCTTTTTTTTTAAAAGTTGAATATATTTTTCTGGTGATATGTTTTTTTTATAAAGCTCTACTTTCCTATTAAAAATGAACGCATCCCGAAACGTATAAAACTAATGTCTACCAAATCGTTGAAGATTAACAGCTAAAATGCGCTCATTTTTAGTGCTTAAGAACATCTCACCAAAAAATTAGTTTCAAGTTCATTTTCATTCGGGTTTTATAAAAAAAATGACATAAAAATATCAAAATAATATTATTCTAACCATGTTATTTGATACTTTCCCTATACTAAATTGATACTCCCTCCGTTTCTGGAAAAGAGTTACTATCACTTTTTCATTTTAGCCTAAAAATAGGCCAAATTGAAAAAGTGATAGTAACTCTTTTCCAGAAACGGAGGTAGTATATTATATTTACTATTTTGATTTATATACTATTTCGGTTTAGAATTTTAGTTAATACTACCTCTGTTTACGAAGAAGTGATAGTATTTTTTTCTTAAAAATGAGAATACTCGTATAAATTTGTGTAATCCGTGTGTTGTTTGATTACCTTTTAGAGCTCTTCATCTCCTAGGAGGTGTTACAAACACCATTATTTTAAAGGTGGTGGTCCGCTAATGAATTATGAATAGGATAGCAATTTCTAACGGTGGCCAACGTCCAAAATAGTTGAAGTATTTAGCTAAATAATGCTAAGATAAGCTCTTGACACGACTTTAATCATAGGTATAAGCAACCGACGACCATAACATCTTATTAATGTAGCGTCTTTTAAATTCTAATCTAGCTGAAGATCAGATGCTTCAAAAAAAAAGAAAGAAAAATGAGTAGTACTAACCTGAGAGTGCTGAGGTTCAGTAGTGTCAAGATACACACCAACACGCATATTACCGGTGAAACTAACACTAGGCATGAAATCACCGATTAAAATATTTTTCTTCTCAACTAAATCCATGTCAAATAGATGAGCAAATGCCTTGCAATCCAAAACAGCAATCATATTAGGGTAAAGGAAATGTTGGTGGAACATTTGTTCTGAAAACACTGCTTTTGTGCTCTTCCATTCTTTTCTTGAAAAATGTCTCTGGTCCTTGGAACATAAAATAATACAACGGTCTTATATTGGACCGATTAATGGTAATCCATAACTTCCTGGGACTGTTCTTACCGGCAAATTAACTGACGGTGATGATGACGACGGTGGTGTAATTGGTGGTGATGATGATGACGACGGTGGTGTAATTGGTGGTGATGATTGTTTATGTTAAAATTCTCATTGGCATCAACAACAATTGATTTGATGAAAAAACAGTAAACATAAAGATTTTAACTTAAAATTTGATACACAGAATAATAGAAAGATTTTTACTTACAATTTGATACACAGAATCCTCTTTTAAATCAATTAATGAGAAAGATTTCAATAATCCATTTATTTACAGATCATAAATCTGATCAAATTACAGTCTCAAATTCATAATCTTTTTAAGTATAGAAGATGAATCATTATAGTGAAACTTTTAAATCCTATCTTATACAATGTATACATACCTAATGATCTTTTTCCTTCTTCTCTGATTACTCTTCCTTAGCCTTTTCTTCGCTTCAATTTTTCCGACCCCCTCTCTGTTGAACACTCTTTTCTATTTATAGATTTTCTAATGGGTCCCTCTTGTCCCGATACCTTCTTTCGTTCTCCTTATTACCTTTTGATCGGGATGATTGTATGGTTGACAGGTCATGCTCTTTACTTTTTGGTCCGTTACCTTGTATGATTAACACATACTCTTCGTTCTTTGAGAATCATCTTTGTCCCGATCACATGTGTCGACCATGTGGTTAAAGTAAATAAAAGTAATTATTGTTTTTACTTTCCCGCTCCACGTTCATTATTACTCTTACTTTCCCGTTCTATATTCATCATTACTCCTACTTTCCCGTTCAATAAGCATTTAATGTTATCTGTTTCGATCAGTGTGATACTACTTTCCCGATCTTATGTGTCAAACATGTAGGGATTTACTCAGTCTTTCACATATGTCCTATCTCGATCCTTTGATACAGCTTTGATTGTATGCTTCTCGTTCTTCTTAGTACCACTGACTCCTTCTTTAATCGTTTTACACGTGTCGTTCTCCTTTTATTTCCCAACAACTTGCCCCCTTCTTCTTCTTTTTTCAAAAACTTTTAACGGTCGATCCAAGGGTTTGAAAAAAGTAGAAGAACAATTATTAACTTCCACTCTACCATTACTTCTTTTCACACGTTATGCGAACTTTTCGCAGACAATAACTTCTTATTATCACGTTTGTGTCAGTTACCTTTTTTCGAGGAAATCAAATCTTTTCCTTGATTATCGCCTTTTCAAATTGTGACGGTTTCTATTCTTCTCTTTAAATACGATGCAATCTTTTCCACTTCTGTCTTTACCTCTTAAAGTTGCTGCTCTTTATCTTCCTTGAAATTTTCAAATACTTTCGTTCTCCCAACTGTTCAGGAGCTTTAAGCATCAATCACATTTATTTTACCTTTGATCAAATAATTTCTTATCTTCTTTCTTCAGGTATGTTGAGGATTTTTACCTCCAGTATCTTACTTTAATATTTGACCATGATTAGCTTTTAACAGATATGATTGAACTGATAATTGTTTTTTTCTTTGATTTTTATGATTGTTTCTTTATGATCTATGATGATTCCTTCATACATTGATCCTTTGAAATTTTCTTTTCTGATAAAACATTATGTCTTCCAGAAATCCCAATGCTGCTGGTGATCACAAAGAAACCGGAAGATCTTCAAGAGTTCCTTCTTCTAGATATGCGGTGTCTCGGTCTGTTCGTATTCCAGCTCCTGATGCTTCTATAACCGCTAATCCTGCCCCCAGAAATAAGCGGGCTCATGCCACTTATAGCTATCGGTCAATGAACATTGAAGTTTTTAAGAGAAGACATGCTCTTGAAGAATTTAAAGTCTCATTCTATGACAAAAATACTGACGTACTAACTTTGGGAGCGATGCAAAGCTTTAACTATTCTTCCAATAGTTTATTAATTTCTGCTGGTGCTTTAGAGGCCGGACTTCGCCTCCCATTATATGAAGAAGAAAATCCTTTTCAATATGAAGTTCTTGCAACACGTGGTGATTCTCCTCATGGACTAGCTCGATCCATTAATCAATACAATGGAAATTGGTGGCGTATCCTTGATGAGTGTAGCCTCCGAAGTGAAGGCGGACTAATCTTACTTGCTACGTTCCAGATTTTACAGAACGTAACAGTTATACCGTTGAAAATTTTCATACTACATACGGAGATTGTATTACTAACAGGAATTTCGTGAAGTGGAGTGTTATCCCTGTTCGCAAGTGTCTTTCGGGATTTCCCTAATTACATGAGGTCGACGATCCCAAAATCAAATTTATTCCCCATACCAAACTTGATTTTCCCACAAAAGAAAGAATTCGTCAGGATCATGACTATAAATGGTATCGCACTCCAATTGTAATTGAAGGTCCTTGGATTTTCGGTAACGTCTCCAAAGATGAAATTCAAGAACTTCGTAGACGTTTCCCAAGCTTTTATCCTTGGCGGTTAAATTTTGATGACTTCAAGTTTGATTATAAGGTTCATATTATTCTTTAATTCAATATTGTCCCGAACTACCATTGAATTTTTTCTTACGGGACAAATGTTTGTGTTTCAGGTTGAACCCGATTCTGAACTTCAAACCGATGTTCCTCCTCCTCGCCCAAGTCTTGGTATTCAGATCGTTGAAGGTAGGCAAAGAGTTGAGGAAGAAGTTATTGAAGGTAAGGGAAAACGAAAATTGGTTTTCCCTGAAAAGAAGAAGAAGAAACTGAAAAGACCATTGTACCCTTCTGAAGTAGAGGAAGGGGAAATTAGAGATTGCTTTGTTGAGGGGAATAGTAGTTCCGCTCTTATCGCTGCTGCGGGACAGGACGTTGAAGGTTCGGTCCGAGCAGAAGTTTCGGGACATCACGTTATCATCACTGTTGTTCCTGTTAGCGTGGGGGAGCCAATTCTTTCTTCGGAGCAGCCTTCAATAGCTCAATCTATTTCTGAAACTGTTCCTACCACCGCTGCTCCCACCGACCTTTATGATTCCCTTTCTCTCCTTCCTTATACCTTTGACATAGAGCCAATTGCTTCAAGTAGTGGTACAATAACAGTTTTTACTGGATTACCTCAAGAAGAAACAGATGATATTGCTATTGAAGAAGAAAATATGGAGGAAGTGAACGAAGCTGTTACCGTTGAAGAAAATACTGAAAAAGAAAATGTTGTTGTTGATGTTGTTGTGGAGGAAAAGAGAAATGAAGTTTCTGAAGAAGCGAATGTTGAAAACATAGCTCCTAGTACTTCATCTACAGATGTCCCTAATGTCCCGAGCCTCCTTGTGGATGAAAATGCTCCTGGAGTTATTCATGAATCAAATGCACCCATCGGGACATTAGTTCAATCTGCCACTCATGCTGATAGTGCCGATGTTGACATGCCGGATGCTGAACCTTCTACTCAATGGTCCTTCTCTGAAGTGAATGAAGGAATCACTCTTGCTGGTGAAGAAGACGAAGCCTTTCAGTGGTTTGTTTCTAAAGGATTTCTGAATACTTCCGTATGTCACGATCCATTGAAATCTGATAGTTCTTCAATGGCTAGGATGCGGACTTCATTTGGTGTTGTTCCACTGGGGGATGCTCGGGACGCTTGGTTCGAAAGCGAGTGTTTCGATCAATCGTACCCACTTAGTCTTCCTTCTTCTTTAAATGAAGTTCTGACTGTTGCAGAGGGTCCATCATATTCTTTTCCGCAACAAGCTCTTGCTCAACTTAAATATGGTACCGATTGCATATTTGCAGCGTACAAGTTTTATAAAGCTCGGGCCACAATGATGGAGCTGATGCGCAAGAATGAAGCAACGAAGGCGAAGCGCAGAAATGATGATTTGCAGCAAGAAATTGAAAATCTCAAGCAGCAAAACAACTATCTTCAACAACAATTTCAACAACAACAACAGCAGCAACAACAAGAACAACAACAACAACAACAGCTTTAAAATTTTGAGGATCAAAATCAAAAGCTTCAAGATCAGATTCAAGGTTGGTTCCTTACCTCTTAGTTCGTACTTATTTTAGGTCCGTACCTCTATGGGTTCGTACTTATTTTGGGTTCGTACTTTTTTTTTTTGAAGTTTTGAAATTCATTTATGGGATCAATGAGAGACTTGGAATCCCTGTTTAGGTTCCAGCGTAGGATGACTCAGTTGAACAATCATGCAAGAGAAGTAAATATGGAAATGGAACTGGTTAAAGGGAAATTAGCACAGTTGTCCGATAGTATTGAGTTGAATACTTGGAGACGTAATAGAGCTGAATCCAAATATCAGGAAGCTCTGAAAACTTTAACCCTTAAAGAAGCAAAGTTTAAGTCTGTAGCTAGAGGTATATGCTTGAGTTACATGCTTGTTTATTGAGGGTATTATATGGTTTATCTGATACTCATTCTGGTTTTCAGTGCTAGAAAAGAAGGTCAACGAAGCTAATGCACGAGCAACAGTAGCAGGAGCTGAACTCAATATTGCAAATAACACAATAACAAATATTACTGAAGAGTTGAAGACTTCAGAGAAGAACGTAGCTCTGAGTGTAATAAAGCTTCGGGATTTGCAATCTCAGTTGAATGCTGAAACTTTGAAACGCGAAGCTTGTGAACAGGAAATTATAAAAATACAATCAAGATCTGAAGAGCTATTAAAGGAATTAAATGCTGAAAAAGATCAAGTAGAAAAGGATCAGCAAAAAATTAAAGATCTTCAATCAGAAATTGATTACAGGCATGCTTATATCATCTGGGTGAGACAAGATGCCAAGGAAAAAATTACAATGTCATTTAATTCTGCCTTGGATCGTGCTCAAGCCGATCCTTCTGTTTTGAATGGTCGCGCTACCGTCCCGATGGTTCCTCCTCAACCATCCCGACGGTCCAATTCCGAAGCCTAGTTGTACTTGTTCTTTGCTCTAATGCCCATAACTTCATCTTTTGATGTTCTTTTCTTGTATCCCGATCCTTTGTTATTTTGAAGTTTGACATACTGTAGTTGAAAACATCATTTTGTGATTTTCCACTTTTGTGCTTGGATATGCTCTTAATATTGTCCCTGCATAAGAGATGATATTTATGAAATCTTTAGGTTAATCATATTGTTTCATGGGTACAACGGATCGAAGTATATATACCTCAAAACATGTAATTCGAGATCCCACACATACGAAACAAACCCGGGCCAGGGGTAAGATACAGGGTTGGTCCCGAACGTACTCTGAAAATGATAACCATACATTAGGTATTCCTTCTTTATTAGAATTTCTGAATTATTAAAATTCTATAAGGATATTTACCTCTTTGTGGATATTACGATTGTATCGCTAATCGTAAGCGCTTTCCAGAATATGATGTTCCTGGAGTAATTGAATCTTGATTATGTCGCCAATCGTAGTGTTTTCAAGAATAAGGTGTTCCTGGATTTGAATTTTGATTATGTCGCCAATCGTAGCGTTTTCCAGAATAAGGTGTTCCTGGATTTGTATTTTTATTAGGTCGCCAATCGTAGCGTTTTCCAGAATAAGATGTTCCTGGAATTGATTCTTATTTTAAGTATAACTTCAAAAAGAATTTTATTATTAGATAAAGTATTGAATAAAGACTTTGATACCTGTGTTGGCCACCATAGTTGTGCTATTAATCATGGATAATAAAGCTTTAAGTATTGTGCATTCCATGGATGTTGGAAGATGTCTCCTTGCATATTCCGAAGATAGTATGATCCCTGTCCCGCTGATGCTTGTATTACGTACGGACCGTCCCAGGTTGGTGCGAACTTTCCATCACTTTTGTCCCGATGGTATTCTGGGATTTGTCGTAAAACATATTGTCCTTGGACAAAGTTTCGTTACTTGACCCTTTTGTGGTAATCTCGTGCCAACCTTCTTTGATAATTCTCCATTTTCTGGAGTGCCACCTCTCTTTTTTCTTCCAAATCATCCAACTTTTGTAACATTAAATTTGTATTTAGATTTTTCTCCCATGCTTCTGTTCTAGTTGTTGGTAGAATGACTTCTGTTGGTATAATTGCTTCTGTCCCGTAGGTAAGAAGGAATGGTGACTCTCCAGTGGATTTTTTTCTTGTGGTGCGATACGCCCATAATGTATTATGCAACTGTTCACACCAACGTTTGTAATATCCATCCAATGTTTTCTTCAGATTTATTGCAATTATTTTATTTGTGGATTCAGCTTGTCCATTACTTTGGGGATAAAATGGTGTGGATTTGTGTTTCTGAATGTTATATGCTTCAAATAGCATATCAATGTTCTTTTCTTGAAATTGTTGTCCATTATCAGAAACTAAGGCTGCTGGAATCCCAAATCTACAGATGATATTTTCAAACAAAAATGTGAACACATCGGAATCTCTGATCCGAGCTAATGCTTTAGCTTTTACCCACTTGATGAAATAATCGGTAGCCACTATTAAATATTTTCTCTTTTTGGTCCCTTCAACTAACGGACCAAAAATATCTACCCCCCATTTCGTAAATGGCCATGGACTGAGTACAGAATTAAGCCTTGTGGCAAGTGCTTTGATTTTCTTTGCGAATCGTTGACATTCTTCACACCTTCGTACCATGTTTTCTGAGTCCTTAAGCATGGATATCCAATAATAGCCTTGGGTTTTAGCTTTTAATGCGAGTGAACGCCTTCCACCGTGGTTTCCCGCATCTCCATAATGTATTTCTTTGAGTATCCCTATTCCTTCCTTTTGTGATAAGCATCGGCATAATGGCCCGAGGAATGATTTACGATACAAAATTCCATCCCCAAGCTGGTAATTATCTGATTTGAGTTGAATTTTTCTTGCTTCTTTAGAATTGGAAGGCAATATGTTATCTTGTAGATTTTGATGAATCGAAATCCTCCAATTTGGTTCACTTGGTTGATCATCTACTTGTTGAGGCATAGATGGGGCATTTTGTATTGCGGGATCATTAATTTCTTCTATCACATCTTCTTCTATGTTATGAAGTGCTTTTATCTGGATAGATGGTTCATATATTCTTCCGACTTTTATTGCCGTGATATTAGGATCGTTTACCATGGAGAAATGAATGCCAGTGCATCGGCATGTCAATTTTTGTCTCGGGATAGATGCCGAAAAATGATGTTTGGGATTTGATTTGCTAAGATTTGAAAAAGGTTTTTATATTGTACTAAATCTTAATCAAGTGTTTGATATTTTAATTCGACCTGTCGAATTACCAACTGTGAATCACTTGTGAGTCGAACATTGTTGATTCCTAGTTCGATGATGAGTTTTAGAGCATGAACCACAGCTTCATATTCTACTATGTTATTTGTATGTTTTTCAAACTCAAGACGGAATGAATGTGTCATTCTCCCTCCCATTGGTGCAATAATCACAATGCCAATTCCTGCTCCTTCTTTGTTTCGGGACCTATCAACAAAGACTTCCCACCTTTGAGAGTTTGTTGAGTTCAGAATATCTTGTGGGTCCTCTTCCTCGCATCCTGGTAATCCTTTAACATAGATAAAAAATGAATTATTAATGTGATAAAAAATTTAATGAAAAAGTTTTAAATAAGTTAATTTCTTTTTTTCCACCTATCGGACCTTGAATTTCATATTCTTCTTCAATCGGGAAATCCGCAAGGAAGTCAGCTAAAACTTGAGATTTTTGTGCGGTTTGCAACTCATAAATGATGATGAATTGTTCTAGATGGGCGTTCCATTTTGCGATCCTTCCTACTTTTCATGTATTCTTTAATACTGATTGTAACGGTGCCTTGCTCGGGACACGAACATAATGTGTGAGAAAATAAGTACGTAACTTCTGAGTGGCAAAGACCAATGATAAAATGAGTTGTTCGATTTTAGTGTAATTTCTTTCTGCCGAATTAAGGGTTTTGCTGATATAATATATCGGTTTTTCTATTTTCTCATTAGTACATACCATCACTGCGCTGATTGCATCTTCCTTTGCCGCTATATACAAAGTTAATATTTTTTCAGGTTCCGGTTTATGTAATGCTGGCAATGTAGCTAGATGTTTTTTTATGTTTTGGAAAGCTTGTTCACATCGATCATTCCAATCAAATTTATTTTTCTTCTTGAGTATATCAAAGAAGGGTTTGCACCATTCTGATGATCTGGCAATAAATCTGCTTAAAGCATCCAAACATCCATTTAATTTCTGTACACTTTTAATGTTGTTGGGTGATGGCATATCTGTTATTGATTGAATCTTTGCTGGATCAACTTTAATTCCATTTTTTGTAACCAAGTAACCCAAAAAACGTCCCGAAGTAACACCAAAAGTACACTTCTCCGGATTAACTTTCATCTTGTATTTTCGTAATGCACCAAAAATTTCAGTGAAGTATTGTAGATGATTGATAGATAATTTTCTCTTTACCAACATATCATCCACATAAACTTCTAGTATTTTTCCGATCCAAGGTTTGAATATTACATCAACCAATCGTTGATATGTTGCTCCCGCGTTTCGTAATCCAAACGGCATCCTGGTATAGCAATACAACCCCCGGGGAATGAAGAATGCTGTGTGTTCTTGATCAGCTTCTGCAAGTGCAATCTGGTTGTATCCCGACTGACCATCCATAAAAGATAATGCCTCATGGCCTTCTACAGCATCTACCAACTGATCAATGTTAGGAAGTGGATAACTATCTTTTGGACATACTTTATTTAAGTTGGTGAAGTCTATACAGATTCTTACTCCACCTTTCTTTTTTGGAACGATCACCATATTAGAAATCCATGTTGGATATCGCACTTCACGAATGAATCCTGCATTTAAAAGCTTTGCTAATTCTTTTTCGACTGGATCGTGATACTCCGGTGCAACCTTTCGTATCCGTTGTCGAAATGGTATAGCATCGGGACGTATTTGTAATTCATGTTGTACAATACTTGGATCTATCCCGGGCATATCTTCCATCTTCCATGCAAATATATCTAAAAAATCATGAAGTAGCTTGATTAAACTTTGCTCCATGTCTTCTTTCATCAATGTTCCAATTCGCACTTGTTTAGGCCATTCTGAAGTTCCAATATTTATAATTTTAGTTTCTTCTACAGAAGTGAAAATTGGTTTTGGATTCCCGATCGAAGTTGGAGTTTCCTTTAATTGCTATGAGGGTCCTTCGAATTGCTGACTTGTTGAATTTTCTTGATTCTTACTGCTTTCTCCTAATTCATTTGTTGCTTTTTGTTCGATGTTTCTTTTCAAGTATTGATTTATTTCCTCTTCCTTTGCTTCGATCTTACGGTTTTTCTTCCTTTCACGCTCTTGTTGTTCTCGTTCTTCATGCAGTCTTACCTCCGCTGTTATACAAAACTTCACATCATCTTGATCTCCCTTGATCTCCATTTCTCCTTGCGGTGTTGGAAACCGCAAATATTGATGATAAGTTGAAATTACACCTTTCAGCTGGTGTACCCCTCGTCTCCCGATTATTGCATTGTACGGGGATGGAGCATCTACTACGCTGAATCTTGTCAAGATGTTAATTGGTCCAACAGATACTTGCAAACCAATATCTCCTTCAGGTCTTGAAGCCATTCCATTGAACCCATAAATAACATATCGGGACGGGATTAATTGATCTTTTGTGAGTCCCATTTTACAAAATGTGTCATGAAACATCACGTTTAAGGAACTGCTCCCATCCAAAAGAATTTTTCTAACGTTCCATCCTAACATTAGCAATGTAAGGACCAAAGGATCATTGTGCATCTCAATTTCTTGATTTACTTCCCGTGCTGAGAAAGTTAAAGGGGATGCCATCCAGTCTTCCCAAGCTTCCGTTATCCTTCCTGATACTTTAAAAATTTCATGATCTCGAATCCTCTTGCACAACTTTTTATTGATTGCAACGTTCATATCTGTATCTTTTTTTTCTGAAAATGATATCATATTAATGGTGGGTTCTTTATATGGGATATGCACTGTTTTGCCTTTGTCGGATCTTGCTATTGGTTCGGGCCTTTGAATATATTCTTTCAACTCTCCTGCATCTATCATTTTTTGTACCAGCATAATAAAATTCCTACAATTATCTGTTGTATGCCCTTTATAACAGTGGTACTCACAATAATCTTTCGAACGTTGTGTGAACTCAGGCTAATTGCCTTTTGATGGTGGCCACTGAAAATCTGGTTTATTTTTTATGATTTCGAATAATTAAGAATATGAGATATTGAGTTTCGTGAACACTCTTTCTTGAAATCGCTGAACAAAATTTTTATTATCCCCTTGCCATGGGCGCTTTGATTCCCTTGGTTCATATTTATGAGGGAATTTCTTTTTTTTGTTCTGGTGATACTTCGATTGAATTTGTCCTTTTCATGTTTCTTTGATTTCGTGAATTACTTCTTGGACCTTTTTCTTGCACATCTTGCAGTCTTGCACATGTTTCTATTATTTCCCTGAGCTGTCCCTCGGTCTTGGGATTGTTACGATGAATTTCAATAAAAAGTTGACATCTCCGATCAGCGATTCCCCACTTATAATGATTGATCGCTGTACTTGAATCTACATCTCCAATTGCTTGACAAATTGTGTGCCATCGGGCCGTAGATGACTGAATCGTTTCTTCTTGCACGATGTAAGGGAATATAATCTGTCTACTCCCGAATCAACGGGCTTGTTGTACATGTAATCTTCGAGAAATTTCCTCACTAATTGTGAATAACATTGAATGGAACTTTCTGGCAATCTGTCATACCATAATAATGCTGAACCTTTCAAAGTTGAAGGGAAGCATCGGCACATTATTGCTTCGTGTCCGTCCCATCGTGACATCACTCGATTATAATATTTTAAATGTGAGGTCGGGTCCTTCGTACCATCATAACATTCAAATACAGGGATACTGTATTCTCTTGGCAATGGAACACATGTCAACTGCTGAGCCACCGGTGTGCGCTTGGCTTTTTTCAGCACCTCTTCTATTCTTCCCCCTTCTTTATTTTTTAATCCTTTTATCTGTTCTTTCATTTGCTCCATTGCTTCAATACATTTATTCCATTGTGCACGTTGAATTTCTTGATTTTCCCGTTGCCTCCTAGCCCGTGATGATGATCCTACTAATATCATTATCTGATCTTGATTTTCCTTTTCATTTCTGGGTGCACGCCTTCCAGAAATTGCTTCTTGACTTCGTGACCCTGTTACAACCTGTCTTTTCTCACGTTAAACGCATTTTTTCAAAGCTTGATTTTCTCTGGTTAATAATTCGATTTGATTATGACTGGCCCTTTGTTCTCTTCTTATTTCATTCATTTCTTTCATCATATTTTGAAGATAATTTACATCATTTCTTGAATTCTCATGATGTGACAACTGATGTTGAGATATAGTATTTGGTGTTAATTCATGGATAGGTGAATGATTTCCTACATCACTCTGTTGTTGTTCTGGCTCACTCTCTCCTTCTCTTTGTCTGTAACTTTGTCTATCGTTACTGTCTTGATTTCCAGAGCCTGCTTCTTGAGACATATTTCTTCTGGATTCTTTGTTTCTTGATTATTTCCTTTTTTCCCTTGAATTCTAATGATCTTTTAAAAGTTAGCCATATAATTTCTCAACAGATTATTTAATAAAGAAAGTGACAGAAACTAGTTTTCTGATCTTCTAAAAATATATCTATACTTTTAGTAAAATAATTTGTATTATTTACCATGAATCTTTTAAAATGCATATAATAGGAAATCAAACATTTAAACAGATCCATTCAAACTTAAAAGTTTTTCTTTTCAATGACATACAATTTCCATTTTTCATATCACATAAAGGTTATTATGCAAAAGAAATCACTTGCTGGCTAAAGTTAAATTAAGCCAAAATGTTGCATAAAACTATCAAATTCTTTATACTAAATTTATTTACCTTTGAAATACATATATAACAGATAAATCCATTTTTCATGAACAGGTAGAATAAATCCTTTAACTCAATCCCTGTTTCTAGCGCCGAATTGTTTATGCCAAAATTCCCATTGGCATCAACAACCAATGATTTGATGAAAAAACAGTAAACAGAAAGAGTTTAACTTAAAATTTGATACACAGAATAATAGAAAGATTTTTACTTACAATTTGATACACAGAATCCTCTTTTAAATCAATTAATGAGAAAGATTTCAATAATCCATTTATTTACAGATCATAAATCTGATCAAATTACAGTCTCAAATTCATAATCTTTTTAAGCATAGAAGATGAATCATGATAGTGAAACTTTTAAATCCTATCTTATACAATGTATACATACCTAATGATCTTTTTCCTTCTTCTCTGATTACTCTTCCTTAGCCTTTTCTTCTCTGATTACCTGATGATTGTATGGTTGACAGGTCATGCTCTTTACTTTTTGGTCCGTTACCTTGTATGATTAACACATACTCTTCGTTCTTTGAGAATCATCTTTGTCCCGATCACATGTGTCGACCATGTGGTTAAAGTATATAAAAGTAATTATTGTTTTTACTTTCCCGCTCCACGTTCATTATTACTCTTACTTTCCCGTTCTATATTCATCATTACTCCTACTTTCCCGTTCAATAAGCATTTAATGTTATCTGTTTCGATCAGTGTGATACTACTTTCCCGATCTTATGTGTCAAACATGCAGGGATTTACTCAATCTTTCACATCTGTCCTATCTCGATCCTTTGATACAGCTTTGATTGTGTGCTTCTCGTTCTTATTAGTACCACTGACTCCTTCTTTAATCGTTTTACACGTGTTGTTCTCCTTTTATTTCCCAACAATGATGATGACATCTTTCTTGACAAATTCATCATCATGGATGTTGCCATCTCTTTCTCTCTCTCTACTGATCTGTTCTGTGTGTGATATTTTTATTAATTTTCATTTTATATACTAACTCGTGAGCCCAAACAGGAGTAGATTTTCTCGTCCTCAAATCTTTGATTCAGATATGGTTTGGATGAATATAGATCATTAGCTATGCCATGTAGCTGCTGGTTTGTTCACCCTATCAATTAGGTGTTCAGCGTTTCAATCACTTGCTTTGAAATCGTATGTCTTTGTTTTGATAGTAGGCTCTAGGAAAAGCACGATTAGGCATTGGTAGGGCTACACACGGGACGATTATTGAGCCTACCAGAATTGAAACCAAAGACCCTCGATTATTTTAGTTTGAAAACCGGTGCTAATTATCAAAAAATTTGGTTTGGTTCAAAACCGCGGTGATTCGCTTTGGTAAAAAAGCCAGTCTATTTCGGTAAACCAGAAAAAAAATTCAGTTCTGTAATCTTTAGAATTTTTTTAAAATTTAGGGCAAAGTCAAAACTCTCATTTTAATATAAACAAAAACAATAAAAAAATTATATATATTTAATTACATCCCAAAATGAAATTTTAAACCGTAAGATACAAACTCAAATCAATAACTCAGTGAATCACAAATTCAAATCAATCAACAAAGTTAAAATCCCGGTTCTAATTATTAGAGATGAAAAATTCTAGTGTCTTACATTCAATTAATGAATATGCTTTCTCCTCACTTCAAAATGGTAGTTGTATAGTCATCTTCATTAATCTTATTCTTTCGAATGTGAAATCAAGATCATTTTTCATATCTTATTCAATAAATCTACTTTGATCTTCATCATCTATCTATTCCTTCCAATGTGAACTAAAACATTGAAACTCGCACTGAGTTTTTTTTCAAATTTTAATTCAAATCAGAATTTACTTGATTCTACAGTATTTATTTTCCATAAAAGATCTCTCTTTTTCCTAATAAGATATCTCTACTTTTTTACTACATTTGTGGATATGAAAAAAAATTGAAGCTATTGGTAGATGTAATTGAATGTAGAAATGTTAAAGCATGTGATCTTTGATTCTATTTGTTATTCTCTCTCCAAAGAATTTGTACTAGCATATTTTAATAAGAGAGCCTAAAATCAAAACCCTAAGAACAGTGATCCATTAGTACAATTACTAAATACCAAATAGTAAATGAAATATGTGTAATGATAATAGATTAGTAGTTTTGTATAAGTGGTAAAAATAGTTCGTTCGCTAGGACTTATGAAGATTTGTTTTAGACTTGATTTAAATACTAAAATAAAAAACTCAACTAAAAAGTTGATTCAAGAATATATAGAAAACTGAGACTAAGGATTCCACCATTAACCAAATTTTATGTGATTCAATTAAGAACTGCAACTCAGACATTCAATTTGATTCTAAAATATTGCCAATAAGTAGATTTTTAGAATAATAATTGTAAATCCAAAGCATAGAACATCAAGAGCCCTAGACTAAGCATGAACCATCAAAAGAAATCATAACTATTTAATGAAAACTAATTTTTTCAATTTTAATTCAATGCAAAAACCATAAAAAAGAATTACAAAATTAATTAAATAAGAAATATACCACTTTATTATTGGAATAGTGGCTTCCTTCGTCGCCTCAGCAATAGAGTTTAGCTCCTAATGTTGTAAACTCTCTAAAAATAATTATTCATGGCTCAAAGAGTTACAAAAAGAAGAAAATAAAAATAACACAGAGAATTTGATACAGATAAAACTGTTGCAGACAATGTTCTTTGTGTTGCTAAAGAGAAAAAATAACACAGGAATAAACTACAGGTTCTAGGCGAAGTAGAAGAGGTAACGGTTTTTACGACAGCTCTCTTCTATGATTTTTTGTTGTTGTTCTTCTTCTTCTTCCTCGAGAAACTTTTTTTCTTCTAAATTTTTCGGCTCGACCACAGATACTATTTTTCTCGATCTCTTTCACTTATATAGGTTTAGTAAACCCTAACAACACTTTCTTAATCGATAAGGACAAAAGAATCAATCCAAAACCAACTCCAAATCATGTTTATCCAAATCAGATCGTGATTTTTTTTCCGGCAGTAACATTAATTTTCTAGCTTGTTTTCCGGCATGAAATACCCATGATTGACGTGTTTGTACTTGTTGTGGTTACTTCTTTACTTAGGTAACTCAAAATCCTTTTCAAATCCCACAAATTTCGCTTTCAAATAAATCAGGTAGAAATTCTTCTTCATGCGTCAAATTCCCGAAAATTTTGGATTTGAACTCAAGAGAGTGGGTGCCCCTAATCCAAATGGTGGGTGCCTTTAGTTATTTTTCCCGGGGTGCCCTTATTACTCTTTGAGCCAATTTTTCCATAAAAGTTTATTTTCCAAAAATACCTACAAACACATAAAATACCATAATAAGTACAAAATTAAGCACTAACATTATAGAGAATTGAAAACAATTCAGACACAAAAATGTGTCTATAAAAAACCCCAAACTTATTATTTGCTAGTCCTCAAGCAAATTTAATCTAGAGAATAGAAATCTAACTCACTTTCGTATGGATCACGACTACACTTAGCACGTGCAGCTAGCCGTTAAACTCCTAGGTGGCCCTAGAAGATGAGTGTTGTCTCGTGAGGGTTTACAAGAGGTATACCCATAAAATCTTTACTCCAAATTCTAGCTACTTGTGAATGATTGAGGGTAAACACTACACATGCTATTTAGTTGGATACTGAATTCTTCGGATATGGGAATCATTACCCTATATGAATCCAATTGATGTACACGAGTTTGCACTCAGCGTACTAAAATTCATACAAGAATTCAAAATTATACTTAGATAGTCGTTTAACCACGATATCCATAATCAATCAAAGTTGAATCACATGAATAGATTTAGAAGATGGATATGGAGATGATAAAAATTGCACATGTTGACTAAGGTGAACGGTGTTTCCCATATATGTTAGAAGGTCGGTGCCATGATGAATCCTAATGGATTGAAATACGAACCCACTGGTCTTAATCCGTATATTAATATCAACTCAGCTAGTATATACAAGGGCCCCAGCGGTCGAGTTATTGAAAATAAAATGATTATTTACTTCTTCTTTTTTTAATTTTTTTTCGGTCTAAATAAAATACAATAATGGGGCTTGATCTCAATCACTCTACTTCATCCCAACAGTAATAACAAGTGGATACTATTGCCCCATCAAATCACTTAAAGAAACACAAAATATTACAAAAATAAAAAACAGAAAGTGATATGGTCGAGATAGACTCCGAGATATGGTGACAACTATCATGTTATTTCTAACATCAGAGTTACCTTTTATGAATATACCATTTAGCTGGGCACACCAATTCCTATAAAAAAAAAACAAATTTCCATCTACCTAGAATGGTTAGTGTCATCCTGAATTATTCACAAGTTTCTAAATTTTGGAGTTTCTTTATTGCACTAAATGTTTCTCCCTTACACCAAAACTTAAATCTAACATTGTGCTTAATATTTCAAATTAAAGAGAAGTACCAAAAGATAGGTAAATAGAGGAATAAATAGGTAAGTCAGAAAGATAGTACATGGGTGAAGCGTAACAATCCTTCTACGGAGAATAAGACAGAAAATATAAACCTTAAAACCAATAACAAAAACCTACAAAAATCAACTAATATACATAAACAACCTTGATGGTCAATCAAGGTAAAAAAGGTCCTCAAGATGGACCTCCTCAACATCACCTGTAGGAAAAGGATCTAAAAATGGTTTCAATCTCTGACCGTTAACTTTGAAAAGACTTTTACCATCTTGAGTCTCAATCTCAATAGCACCATGAGGAAAAATAGTGCGAACAACAAAAGGACCGATCCACCGAGAGCGTAACTTCCCGGGGAATAGATGTAAACAAGTATCATACAAAAGAACTTTTTGACCTGGAGAAAATGACTTTTTTAAATATTTCTATCATGCACAAGTTTCATTTTTTTCTTATACTCCCTAGCACTATCATATGCATCTTTCTGAATATATTCCAACTCAATGATATGGAGCTTCCTATGAGCTCCTGCCTTGTCAAGTGAAAAATTAAATTGCTTTATAGCCAAACATGCTCCGTGTTCTAACTCGACGGGCAGGTGACATGCTTTCCAAATATCATACGATAAGGTTAAACTCCAATAGGTGTCTTAAACGCAGTACGGAAAGCCCATAAGGCATCAGTAAGACTCAATGACCAGTCTTTCCTATTAGGATTAACTGTTTTCTCTAAAATATGTTTAATCTCCCTGTTGGAAACTTCTACTTGACCACTAGTCTACGGGTGATATGGAGTAGACACTTTGTGAGTAATACCATACTTCTTCATCAAGAGACTAAAAGATCAATTACGAAAGTGTGACCCTCCATCACTAATTATAGCTCGCGGTGTACCAAAACGTGCAAATATGTTATCATTCAAAAACTGGACCACAGCCTTGTGGTTGTTTTTTTTACAAGAAACCGCCTCAACCCATTTAAACACATATTTTACAGCGACAAGGATGTAAAAATAACCAAAAGAATTAGGAAAAGAACCCATAAAATCAATGCCCCACACATCAAAGACCTCAATAACTAAAATAGGGTTCAAAGGCATCATATTTCTACGGGAAATGGCTCATAACTTCTGACAACGCTCACAAGCAATACAATAACTGTGGGTGTGTTTAAACAACAAAGACCAGTAGAATCCACACTGCAATATCTTAAAAGCAGTCTTCTTAGTACTAAAGTGAACCCCACAAGCATGATGATGACAAAAGGAAATAATACCGGTCTGGTCACTCTCAGGTATACATCTCCTAATAATCTGATCTGGAAAATACTTAAACAAATAAGGATCGTCCCAAAATAAATGTTTTACCTCAGATAAAAACCTAGAACGATCTTGTTTACCTCAATGTTGAGGCATTCGACCAGTAACAACATAATTCACTATATTCGTAAACCAAGGTGATTGGGAAACAACAAATAATTGTTCATCAGGAAAG